>UESW01004124.1:820326-1174085 GCA_900491605.1 Calamus simplicifolius
AAAAAAAAAAAATTATTTTTTTTATTATCGGAGCTAACCTTGGTTGCCGGAGTCGGATGCTATCCTCGGGTAGCCGGAGGACGGGGAATCGCCGAGGAATCGCCGGGAATCTCGGCCGGAATAGCAGGAGGATGGCGGCGGTGTTAGGTCAAGAAGTAAAGGAGAAAGGAGAAGGGAAGCGGGTTAAATATAGGAAAATAGCGACGCCATAGTGCGTCGCTATTTTAGTCGCAATATTTTTTTTTTTTTTTGAAAAAATAGCGACGCCACTATATGCGTCGCTGAGGCGTCGCTAAATTGGCGCCATCAGCTGGCGGGAAGAATATTTTATTTTCTAATAATTGCGTCGCTAAGGCGTCGCAATTTTTTTTAATAATTTAAATAGATTAAAATAAAAACTTATTACAATATTGCGACGCAAAAATTGCGTCGCAATTTTTTTAAATATTTTTAAATAAAAATATTTAAATTTATTATAATAATTGCGACAACATATGGCGTCGCAATTTATTTTATAATAAATGATTATATTTTTTTTAATATTAAATTAATTATAATAACGACCAGGACCGATCTCGGACCGTGGCGATCCATCCGAGATCGGCGACGATCCGACGGTTGCGATCGATCCAAGCCCTGATCCTGATCGGCCACGACCGATCTCGGACCGTGGCGATCCGTCCGAGATCGGCGTCGATCCGACGGTTGCGATCGATCCAAGCCCTGATCCCGATCAGCCACGACCGATCTCGGACCGTGGCGATCCGTCCGAGATCGGCGACGATCCGACGGTTGCGATCGATCCAAGCCCTGATCCCGATCGGCCACGACCGATCTCGGACCGTGGCGATCCGTCCGAGATCGGCGACGATCCGACGGTTGTGATCGATCCAAGCCCTGATCCCGATCGGCCACGACCGATCTCGGACCGTGGCGATCCGTCCGAGATCGGCGTCGATCCGACGATTGCGATCGATCGGCCACGACCGATCTCGGACCGTGGCGATCCGTCCGAGATCGGCGACGATCCGACGGTTGCAATCGATCCAAGCCCTGATCCCGATCGGCCACGACCGATCTCGGACCGTGGCGATCCGTCCGAGATCGGCGACGATCCGACGGTTGCGATCGATCCAAGCCTTGATCCCGATCGGCCATGACCGATCTCGGACCGTGGCGATCCATCCGAGATCGGCTACGATCCGATGGTTGCGATCGATCCAAGCCCTAATCCCGATCGGCCACGACCGATCTCGGACCATGGCGATCCGTCCGAGATCGGCGACGATCCGACGGTTGCGATCGATCCAAGCCCTGATCCCGATCGGCCACGACCGATCTCGGACCGTGGCGATCCGTCCAAGATCGGCGACGATCCGACGGTTGCGATCGATCCAAGCCCTGATCCCGATCGGCCACGACCGATCTCGGACCGTGGCGATCCGTCCGAGATCGGCGACGATCCGACGGTTGCGATCGATCCAAGCCCTGATCCCGATCGGCCACGACCGATCTCGGACCGTGGCGATCCGTCCGAGATCGGCGACGATCCGACGGTTGCGATCGATCCAAGCCCTGATCCCGATCGGCCACGACCGATCTCGGACCGTGGCGATCCGTCCGAGATCGGCGACGATCCGACGGTTGTGATCGATCCAAGCCCTGATCCCGATCGGCCACGATCGATCTCGGACAGTTGCGATCCGTCCGAGATCGGCGATGATCCGACGGTTGCGATCGATCCAAGCCCTGATCCCGATCGGCCACGACCGATCTCGGACCGTGGCGATCCGTCCGAGATCGGCGACGATCCGACGGTTGCGGTCGATCCAAGCCCTGATCCCAATCGGCCACGACCGATCTCGGACAGTTGCGATCCGTCCGAGATCGGCGACAATCCGACGGTTGCGATCGATCCAAGCCCTGATCCCGATCGGCCACGACCGATCTCGGACCGTGGCGATCCGTCCGAGATCGGCGACGATCCGACGGTTGCGATCGATCCAAGCCCTGATCCCGATCAGCCACGACCGATCTCGGACCGTGGCGATCCGTCCGAGATCGGCGTCGATCCGACGGTTGCGATCGATCCAAGCCCTGATCCCGATCGGCCACGACCGATCTCGGACCGTGGCGATCCGTCCGAGATCGGCGACGATCCGACGTTTGCGATCGATCCAAGCCCTGATCCCGATCGGCCATGACCGATCTCGGACCGTGGCGATCCGTCCGAGATCGGCGACGATCCAACGGTTGTGATCGATCCAAGCCCTGATCCCGATCGGCTACGACTGATCTCGGACCGTGGCGATCCGTCCGAGATCGGCGACGATCCGACGGTTGCGATCGATCCAAGCCCTGATCCCGATCGGCCACGACCGATCTCGGACCGTGGCGATCCGTCCGAGATCGGCGACGATCCGACGGTTGCGATCGATCCAAGCCCTGATCCCGATCGGCCACGACCGATCTCGGACCATGGCGATCCGTCCGAGATCGGCGACGATCCGACGGTTGCGATCGATCCAAGCCCTGATCTCGATCGGCCACGACCGATCTCGGACCGTGGCGATCCGTCCGAGATCGGCGACGATCCGACGGTTGTGATCGATCCAAGCCCTGATCCCGATCGGCCACGACCGATCTCGGACAGTTGCGATCCGTCCGAGATCAGCGACGATCCGACGGTTGCGATCGATCCAAGCCCTGATCCCGATCGGCCACGATCGATCTCGGACCGTGGTGATCCGTCCGAGATCGGCGACGATCCGACAGTTGTGATCGATCCAAGCCCTGATCCCGATCGGCCACGACCGATCTCGGACAGTTGCGATCCGTCCGAGATCGGCGACGATCCGACGGTTGCGATCGATCCAAGCCCTGATCCCGATCGGCCACGACCGATCTCGGACAGTGGCGATCCGTCCGAGATCGGGGACGATCCGACGGTTGTGATCGATCCAAGCCCTGATCCCGATCGGCCACGACCGATCTCGGACCGTGGTGATCCGTCCGAGATCGGCGTCGATCCGACGGTTGCGATCGATCCAAGCCCTGATCCCAATCGGCCACGACCGATCTCGGACCGTGGCGATCCGTCCGAGATCGGTGATGATCCGACGGTTGCGATCGATTCAAGCCCTGATCCCGATCGGCCACGATCGATCTCGGACCGTGGCGATCCGTCCGAGATCGGCGACGATCCGACGGTTGCGATCGATCCAAGCCCTGATCCCGATCGGCCACGACCGATCTCGGACCGTGGCGATCCGTCCGAGATCGGCGATGATCCGACGGTTGCGATCGATCCAAGCCCTGATCCCGATCGACCATGACCGATCTCGGGCAGTTGCGATCCGTCCGAGATCGGCGACGATCCGACGGTTGCGATCGATCCAAGCCCTGATCCCGATCGGCCACGACCTATTTTTTTGTGATTTTCTGGTTAATTGAGTCGCTAATGCGTCGCAATATTTTTTTTCGATATTTAAATTAATTAAAATTAAAATTAAAAATATTGCGACGCATTATAGGCGTCGCAATGTTAAAATATTAATTTTTTTTGATTTTCTGGTTAATTGAGTCGCTAATGCGTCGCAATATTAAAATATTAATTTTTTTTGATTTTCTGGTTATTTGAGTCGCTAATGCGTTGCAATATTAAAATATTAATTTTTTTTGATTTTCTGGTTAATTGAGTCGCTAATGCGTCGCAATATTTTTTCCGATATTTAAATTTTATTAAAATTTAATTTTATTTAAATTATTTGCGACGCAATTGTTGCGTCGCTACATTAAAAATAATTTTTCTAATTATCTATTTAATTGCGTCGCTAATGCGTCGCTATTTAAAATATTTATTTCTGTTAAAAATATTGCGACGCATATATTGCATCGCAATGTTTTTATTGATATTTATATTTTATAAAAAATTAATTTAAAAATATTACGACGCATTATTGGCGTCGTAATTTTAAATGATTAATTTTTTTTTTTTTCTGGTTAATTGAGTCGCTAATGCATCGCAATATTAAAATATTAATTTTTTTTGATTTTTTGGTTAATTGAGTCGCTAATGCGTCGTAATATTAAATATTAATTTATTTTGTATTTTCTGGTTAATTGAGTTGCTAATGCGTCGCAATATTTTTTCCGATATTTAAATTTTATAAAATTTAATTCTGTTAAAAATATTGCGACGCACTGTTTTGCGTCGCAATATTTTTTTCGATATTTAAATTTTATTAAAATTTAATTTCATTTAAATTATTTGCGACGCAATTGGTGCGTCGCTACATTAAAAATAATTTTTCTAATTATCTATTTAATTGCGTCGCTATTTAAAATATTTATTTCTGTTAACAATATTGCGACGCATATATTGCGTCGCAATGTTTTTATTGATATTATATTTTATAAAAAAATTAATTTAAAAATATTGCGACGCATTATTGGCGTCGCAATTTTAAATGATTAATTTTTTTTGATTTTCTGGTTAATTGAGTCACTAATGCATCGCAATATTAAAATATTAATTTTTTTTGATTTTCTGGTTAATTGAGTCGCTAATGCGTCGCAATATTTTTTCCGATATTTAAATTTTATAAATTTAATTCTTTTAAAAATATTGCGATGCACTGTTTTGCATCGCAATATTTTTTATGATATTTAAATTTTATTAAAATTTAATTTCATTTAAATTATTTGCGATGCAATTGGTGCGTCGCTACATTAAAAATAATTTTTCTAATTATCTATTTAATTGCGTCGCTAATGCGTCGCTATTTAAAATATTTATTTCTGTTAAAAAATGTGACGCATATATTGCGTCGCAATATTTTTATTGATATTTATATTTTATAAAAAAATTAATTTAAAAATATTGCGATGCATTATTGGCGTCGCAATTTTAAATGATTAATTTTTTTTGATTTTCTGGTTAATTGAGTCGCTAATGCGTCGCAATATTAAAATATTAATTTTTTTGATTTTTTGGTTAATTGAGTCGCTAATGCGTCGCAATATTAAAATATTAATTTTTTTTAGATTTTCTGGTTAATTGAGGCGCTAATGCGTCGCAATATTTTTTCCGATATTTAAATTTTATAAAATTTAATTCTTTTAAAAATATTGCGACACACTGTTTTGCGTCGCAATATTTTTTCGATATTTAAATTTTATTAAAATTTAATTTCATTTAAACATTAAAAATAATTTTTCTAATTATCTATTTAATTGCGTCGCTAATGCGTCGCTATTTAAAATATTTATTTCTGTTAAAAATATTGCGACGCATATATTGCGTCGCAATATTTTTATTGATATTTATATTTCATAAAAAAATTAATTTAAAAATATTGCGATGCAAATATTGCGTCGCAATATTAAAAATTTAATTTTTTTTATTTTTTTGTTAATTGAGTCGCTAATGAGTCGCTAATGCGTCGCAATATTTTGTTGTCACAGAAGCGTCGCAAAGTGGTCGCAATTTAGCGACGCAATAATGCGTCGCTAAAATTGCGTCGCTATTTCAGTATTTTCTTGTAGTGAGGGCAGATGTATTAGCTGTAATTAGTGCTGAGGTTATTGGGTTTGAATAGATAAAGGAATTGTATGCTGGAGACAGTGATTTTGGTGAGATCTGGGGTAAGTGTGGTAGTAGGGAACCCTGTGGGGATTATCATGTACATGAGGGTTATTTGATGAAAGGAAATCAACTATGTATTCCTCAATCCTCTTTAAGGGAGAAGTTAATCAGGGACTTGCATGGAGAAGGATTGGCAGGCCACCTGGGAAGGGATAAGACCCTTGCAGCTTTAGCTGAACGATATTTTTGGCCTCAGTTGAGGAAGGAGGTGTACAAGATTATTCAGAGGTGCTATACTTGCCAAATATTCAAGGAACATTCTTAAAGTACTGGGTTATATACACCCTTGCCAGTACCTGAGAATATTTGGGAGGACCTTTCTATGGACTTTGTCCTGGTTGACTCTGTTTTTGTAGTGGTTGACAGGTTCTCCAAGATGACTTACTTCATTCCTTATAGGAAGACTTCAGATGCCCATGCCATTGCCAAACTGTTTTTCTAGGAGGTCGTGAGATTGCATGGAGTACCCAATCCATCACATCCGACAGAGACACCAAATTTCTCAGCTACTTTTGGAAGACATTGTGGTATATGTTTGATTTCACCTTGAATTATAGCAGCACGGCGCACCCACATACAGATGGACAAACAGAAGCTACCAACAGGACTTTAGGGAATCTCATCAGAAGTATTTGTGGAGAAAAACTACGACAATGGGATTTGTGTTTGCACATGCAGAGTTCGCCTACAATAATTCCGTCCATCGAACTATAGAAAGATCCCCATTCTCCATCGTCTATACCAAAGTATCACAACATGCACTAGATTTGGTAAAGCTTCCAAAGCTAGAAGAGTACAGCATACCGGCTAAACACATGACAGAGCATTAGTAAAGCACTTCAGAAGAGGTCAAAGCAAAGATTGAGAAAGCCAACGCCAAGTACAAGGAGGTGGCTGACAGAAGATGGAAGGAACAACTCTTTGAGGTAGGGGATCAAGTGATGGTCTTTCTCAAGAAAGAGAGGATTTTCGTGGGTACTTATAACAAGTTACGACCATGAAAGTATGGACCTTACAAGATTATCTAAAAGATCAACGATAATGCTTATGTTGTTGATCTTCCTGCGACTATGGCTTCAATGTGGCAGATTTACATCCATTCTTTTCGGACAATACACCTCTATATCCAGATAAGAACTCGGGGTCGCAGGAGGGAGAGAATGATGCAAACAGGGTTGCAATGAGATATATGGACAAGTTGGACGCATGAAAAGTAGCCAAACCGAAGAAGACGAAGAGAAGTTGTTTGAGAGCAAGGCTAGTTAGTTTCCTAAATTATTTTATTTCCTATAGCTTTTAGTTTCCTAAATTATTTTATTTCCTATAGCTTTTTAGTTACTAAATTATTTTATTTCCTATAACTTTTAGTTTCCTAAATTATTTTATTTCCTATAGCTTTTAGTTTCCTAAATTATTTTATTTCCTATAGACTATAATAGTTGTTTTAGGGTTTTTGAGACGGAGGATCAATTCGATTAAAAAGTTAAAAAATTCATCTTGAGAGAGATTTTTTTTGAATCGCTTGTGAGTGATTGTTTATGTTGGAGTTCAGTTGTTTATTTCAACGCTTTCGCACTGCATCTGCATCACTCTATCTGCTTTCTTTCATTCTATTTAAAGAGACCATCTGGTCAAAAAGGTATCTCGGTCTCTTTTCCTATTCAATCTTTTTATAACTTCAATTGTGAAGGTACCATACAAAGTAGAAATATTCTCATGGGTAATTCCAAAGGACAATTCTATGCTGGAGAAAGATGGGAAGAAAGGCTGGAACGTCAATTCAGATGTTCTACATGTGGCCAGCAATCTAAAGCCTATTTCTTCCTTTCTTGCCTATTTGGAAAGAAAAAAACTCTTTGATGGCACAAGTTCTTCTAAAAGAAATCTTGTGCATCTTTTCTTTCTGAAATCATTTAATCGAAAGCAAGACAGTCGAAGCCCATTAAAATTTGAAAAACATTCTTAATTCTTCTTAGTCTCTTTCCCTCTTGCACATTCTACTTCTTATAATTTAATTCATTGATAAAAAAAGCTTGTGATGATCTCCCGCTCTTCGTATTTCATGTAAAAGAAATTCTCATCAAAGCGAAAAGACCTGAGAGTTCTACCAGCACTCCTTCACCGCTATTCACATTTGCAGTCCCGCCCACCCATCAACCGTAACGGCGCTATGTCCAAGGAGAGATGCGACAGCCGGCAGGATCCAAATCTCTGAACGAAAATTTTTCCAGCACGCTGACCTTCAACATGCTACTCGCAGTAGCGGATTGGTGCTTGACTCTCTCACCAGCCCACCAATACCCTTGAGCCATGTGGCAGGAAAGGATATGCTGGTGATGGTTTCTTTGGTTTGGTCCCCATAGCGCATCTCGCGTTTGTAGGAAGAGGCGGGTAAAGATACGGCTGAACCGCTACGCTTGCCAATTCATGGCCCTCCGTAGTTATCCCTCTCGCGAAGAGCGCAAGGTAAAGCTAATAAATGGGGGGAGGTGGTTCTCATCTTCTCCTCAGTCTTTTGCTCTTCACGCGGATGCCTGAACGTTTGTCTTTACATCAGCACATCCAGTCAGAAACGTACGGGCAGCCAGCGGTTTAAAGAAAGGTATAAAAGAGTAACGCCATGGGACTCTGTGTAACGATCCGGGTCCTGTTCTACAGCACTATCCGTTCCATTAAAAAAAAAAAAAAAAAAAAAAAAAAAAACAAATAGGCCCACATTCAGCTGTTAAAAAAAAATAAAAAAAAGAATAGTAATATGAATAAGGTTCGCACCAATTTGAGCCATACAGTCCAAAAGGAATTGGATTGTTGCCTTATCCTTGTTTTACTCCATATAAACCACTCAACTAACTTCTAATTTCTCGATGTGGGGCTATTGAGAGGGGCATCACAATCTATCCCTTACATAGGTGACGTCCTCCGCTAAAGACAACCACCAGGCAGCCGGCAGGAATCTAGATGTGGCTCTTATAGATCAAAAGATGGCTTCTATTTCCATGGATGTAGCACTTTGTTCTTTGTGGTACTTAGATCCTACACTTCCAGCTAGTACATGGCTCTAATACCATATTGTAAGATCCGGGCCCTGGGTCCGCAGCATTTATGAATACGTTTCGTTATAAAAAAGCAAGATGGATAAGGCCCATATCAATATGGGCCACCATAGTCCAAAAAGAATTCAATTGATGCCTTATTCTTTTTGCTTTACTACATATAAATCATTCAACCAACTCTCAAATTTTTGTTGTGAAACTATTGAGAGGAGCATCACACTCTGTTTGGCTCACAAGCATATTTTCAATGTCAAACATCATTGGAAAAAAAGTTGGTGCAGTCAATTGGATTGATGATGAGTTGCCTACCCTATGACATTTGTTCATGAAGTTTTTCATGTGCAACGATGGACACCTCAATTTTTGTTTTGAAAAAAAAAAAATAAAGTAGATTTTATGAGCCACAAGATATTGAAACATATATTAGTTTTTTGCCCTAAATTTTTTATTGCTCTATCGATTTTTTTTGGGTACAAATGGGCGATCACACTAATCTCGTGCGAGTCAGTCCAGTAATATCAGAGTACAAAATTTACTTCAGAGCTGAAGGACAGGGGTCATCCTGATTCCATGTCCAAACTCCTTCATGATGGGCCACAGCCGCCGTTACCTAGTCAGCTACTGCGTTAGCTTCCCAGTAGATATGACGGATGTGGACACTGTCAGAACTGCTCAGAGTAGCCCGAATGTCGTCAAGAAGAGGATTAGTAGGAATAGGGTTGCAATCATCTGACTGAAGCCATCGGATAACAGAAAGAGAATCCCCTTCAATAAAAAGGCTGTGAGCATGAAGTCTACGAACAACATGAGATATACCAGCCCAGACAGCATAAAGCTCCGCCATGGGGACAGAAGTATCAAGGGAACCAAAACCGCCCGCTGCAAGCATAGCTCCCTCAGTCCCTCGAATAATAAAGGCTGATCAGCAAGTCTTCCCCGAACACTCCCATCAAAGTTGATTTTGACAAACCCTAGAGGGGGGCTCCCAAGATATGTAAACCGTACGATGGTTCGCTGCCGAAGCAGTAGGGGATCCCCAGAGGCCAGGGTTGCAAAAATCAGAACCATTGAGGAAAAGAGCACTTTCAGCCACCATAGATCTGATCTTCCAATCTAATCTGTGATCAAAGATCGTGTCATCAGTAAAAATAAGCTGGTTTCTCGACAGCCACATCTGATAATCTGTGATAGCCCAGAGAGTACTCCTCTGTTGTGTAGTTCCCCTGAGATCCTTAAGGAAAGGGGAACACAATGAACCAGAGCCATCCACTCTACATATATACCCCATCCTCAACCAAATGACCTCCATCTGGGACAAGTAAAGAAAGCATGGTCAGTAGTCTCCTCCTCCTCCCCACAAAACGGGCAGATCTCCTCAAGTGGAAGGCCCCTCCTTGAAAGCAATGAGCATGAAGGGAGGCAATTCCACAAGATCTTCCAGATAAATAACTTTACCCTGAGATGAATGGGTAGCTTCCATATCCAAGCAGCATCCCTCAATAGTTTGGGCTGGGGTCTATACTCCATAATAAGGTCCTTGATGGGAGCCTTAGATAGACAAGATCGCTGCCATAACATCGTATCAGGAGTGTCACCAGGGATAAGAGGAATAGACAGAATCCGCCGAGAAAGCTCATCCCCAAATAACCTGGTCACCGACAAGAGATCCCAAGAGGAGAGAGCCTGAGTAATGAGTTCCCAAACCCGCTACCGGGCGGGACATCCATACTAATAAAAGACGGCCACCGAGAGAGGGGGAGGTCCGAAATCCAAGTATCCTGAACAGCATCAGCCAAAGAGCTGTCACCGATCATCCAAGAAATATTGTTCAGGATAGTCAGCGCATAACGACAGACCTCCTTCCAGAAGAAAAAAACATCCACAAGTAGAAGAGGGTCCATAGAAAGAGACCAAGCACCACACCTAGCTCTCATGAATGAAGTCCAAAGGCAGTGAGGATCGAGAATAAACCTCGAAGCATGCCTGGCCAACAAGGCCTCTCTTCTCACTAGCAAAGACTGAATACCAAGGTTGCCTTCATGCAGTGGCATATAGATCAGGTCCCAAGCCAGAAGATGCATACCGTGATCGTCCTGCATAGAAGCCCACAGAAAGTCCCTAAAATAATGCTCAATCCTCCGCAGACAAGTAATAGGGACCGCTGCATTAGAAAGAATGTATAGAGGGAGGGACGAGAGGACCGAGAGAATAAGAGTAACCCTCGCCATCATAGATAACCCAGTCACCTGCCATCCGTCCAACCGATCACGAATACGTCGCTCGAGATTAGCGTAATCACTAATACGAGGACGTCTCCCCAAAAGAGGGATCCCCAAGTAAGATAGCCCATCAGCCTTCTTAAAAATGCCCAGAGCTTGATGAATACCTTCCCTAGAAACCCTGGAAGTCTTGGGACTGAAACAAATCGTGGACTTATCTAAATTGACCTTCTGGCCAGACGCACGACAGTAGCACTGAATAATAGAAGCATAAGCAGCAGCATTTTGAAGAGAGGCCTGTCCCAGCAGAATACAGTCATCTGCAAAGAGAAGATGGGAAACTGAAGGCCCCGAAGAAGTAGCCATAAAGGGGGCTATACTACAGTCCTGCTGGGCCTGATGAAGAGCACGAGACAGGTCGTCCACAGCCAGAACAAACAAAAATGGGGATAAGGGACAGCCCTGTCTCAGACCTACCGATGAATGAAAATAAGCGGTCTACATACCATTAACGATAATAGAGAAAGACGGCTCCTGGATACATGCCATAATCCAATCAATGAACATATCATGAAATCCAAATTCATGCAGTGTTCGGTGCAGAAAGACCCTGCTCAGCCTGTCATATGCACGTTCCATATCAAGCTTAACAGCCATAAAACTCTAGCTAGCCGGAGCTTTCTGAAGATCATGCATAAACTCCTGCGCAATGAGGACATTATCAGATATACTCCGACCTCTAATGAAGGCCCCTTGTTCAGCAGAGATGAGTTAGGAATCACCATCATCAACCGGGATACTAAAAGCCATGCACAAACCTTATACAAGGTGGTGCAAAGACTAATCGACCGAAAGTGATGAGGGGAGGAGGCAACCGATCGCTTTGGCACAAGAGTGACCAGAGTCCGATTCCAGTCAGTAGGAATGGATTTGGACAGAAAAGCAAACTGAATAGCCTGAGTGACCTCTAGTCCAACGATATCCCAGTAATGGCGGAAAAATAAAGGCGGAAAACCGTATGGGCCAGGTGCCTTATCAGGCCCAAGTTCCCATAAGGCCCTGCGGATCTCCTCAGCAGTAATGGTTCTGATCAAAGGTTATTCTGAATAGCCGAGACCTTCTTATCAAAGGGAACCCTAGAGACAGGTGCCCCTACACCAGAAGACTTAGTCCATCTAGATTGGAAGAACTGAAACAGCTGATCCCTGATAAGAACAGAATCCTCCTGAACATTTCCGTCCTCATCAACAAGCCGCCGGATCCTATTAGCTGCTCTCCGTTTCAGGATAGTCTGATGAAAAAATCTGGTATTGCGGTCCCCCTCCTGAAACCACTGAACCCTGGACCGCTGCCTCCAGTAGGACTCCTGCTGCAATAGAAGGGAATGGTGAAGAGAAAGCTTAGCACGGAGAGAAAAAAGATCCGAATCAAGGAGACAACTGTCCCGATCCTCCCTCTCCTGAATGATAGCAATGTCGGCCTCCACCTGCTCAATATTCCTCTCTAGATTTCCAACCTTAATTCTGTTCCATCTAGAGAGACGACGTCTAACCAGCTCCAACCGTCTGGAGATACGATAAGTAGCATTACCTCTCATTGGTAAGTGCCAGACCTGGGCAATTATAGAACGAGCCGAGGGATAGGACATCCAAAACCGCTCAAATCTAAACTGACGCCGCTGGATACAATCAGTGTCAGTGGATATCATGATGGGATAGTGATCAGAGGCAATCCGAGGCAGATGAGTGACAGTGGCAGAGGGAAACATCTGGGTCCACTGAGTAGTGGCCAAGGCTCTATCCAATCTCTCCCAAACACGAGCCGAACCCTGACGATTATTACACCAGGTATATTGGATTCCGAGAATCCCAAATCCAAAAGACCAGCTGAGGAGATGAAGGATCTAAACTCAGAAATATCATGTGAATTAGTAACCCGCCTTCCACCTTTCTTTTCATTAGCAGCAGCAATACAATTGTAGTCACCAGCCAACATAGAAGGAATACCCTGAGCAATGAGAGAGAGACTCTCGGACCACAGAATCTGTCGTTCCTTGAAATCAGTACTAGCATAAACTCCCAATAGAAGCCAGGGGTCACAAGACTCTTCTGAAACAAGAAGAGCAATCTGCTGGTTACACTTATGAAAATCACTCACCGTAACCGCAGAGTGGCGCCAAAAAGCAACAATCCCACCAGATAGGCCTTCAGACTCAATAGCATAAGAAGACCAAGTTCTGGCAGCCTGTCTCCGAAAACGAGCCAAACTGTCTCCCGATAACCGGTTTCCAATAGAATACATATGTCAAAATTATGGATCTGCACTAGTCTTCCAAAGGAGGATCGAAAAGAAGGCTTTCGAGCTCCCCTAACATTCCAAATGAGAATTGTCATATCAACTGAGGGAAGGGTGGAGCCCATCCTCATCTTCCGCCATGGTCAAATCAGAAGAAAACCCAGCAGACTATCAGCCTACTAACAGCTTTCGGAGAGCGGCCTCCGATACAGTATCCGTAGCCCGGAGAGCATCAGTATGAAGAGAAGGATCCATAGATTGATCCTTAATTGCCATTTTAAGGCAAGATAGGACCGAGTCATGGCTTCGATTCTCTCACATAGATGATTTACCCGTATCCGCACCACAGTCAATCACCTTAGTACCACATGCCTTGTTAGAGCTACTAACCACAAAGCTAGGATCCTTACTAATATTCATAGAATCAGTAAAGATAACCTTCTCCTTTGGCTCCTTAGAAGTAGAGATTAAGCCTTTACCTTTCCGTCTCCCGCCTTTGGATGGAGCTCGCTGGGATAGAGATTCCTTGGGCCTAGCACGCTTAGAAGGACCCGGGTTAGCATCCGAACGAGACGAAGGCCTACAATCCCCAGTACCCGCACCAAGAATGGCAAATGGGTTCTTTAATTCCAACAACTGAATGTCTGAACTCAAATTTTCAGTGGCTTCAGACTGAACTTCAGGCCTCAGTGCATCACTTGAACCGGCACGCTGAGTATCAAGCGGCACGGCCCCATTGGCTAGGAGTCCCCCAGACGAGCCAATACCCAGTGCCGAGCCTACAGAGAGATGAACCTGGGCCACCCCAGCTCCGTCTCGAGATGTGCCAGCCTTCGAAGATCTGGAGGATCCGTTGCAATAGGGGGAGTCTCGGACTCTTTCGAAGGCTTCTGCCGAACCGAAGCAGGGGGCTTCCGTTGGCGGGTGGCTGGCATCCAAGGCCCAAACAGCGGGCTAGTGGAGGAGTTCTCTGACTCAGGTGACGGAGACGACAAGGAACATTGGCCCGAGAGGTGAAGCGATCCACAGCAGGGGCATATTCCGACTAGATGCTCGAATTGAAACTGCTGCCAGAATGGAGAAGCCACCCCCTGAATTCGGACACCAGGCTGGAGAGGTCGCCGGAGATCAATTTGTACACACGCACGAGCAAACGCCCCCATCGTCAGCGCCCGTGTAGCAGGATCGGAGCATACAAACTGTCCCGCCGGCTCCAGGATAGCAGCTAGGATTGCATGAGTCCAGTATTCCATTGGCAGGGAAGGCAATCGCACCCAGAGAAGGGCCGACGAGATAGAGTCCATGGCCGGAATAAAGTCCGGATCCCAATCCTCTGTTGCCACAGTCTGGCCATTGACAACCCACGGTCGCCCCGCCACCATCTCCTTGGCACAAGCTTCCTCAAAACGGAATATATAACAGTGGTGGGCGAGACAAACCGTGTGGATGTCGCCGGCAATGCCCGCACGCCTGAACTCCCGGATAAATGCCTCAGGAGGAACCCATCGGTTAAATGTTCGAGCAAGCAACGATTTGTCCTTCCAGCAAGCACTTGAAGCTTCCAGCACCGTAGAAGGTATCTGGACCACATCGGGAAACCGAGCCTCCAGTTCAATCACCTTCGCCGAAGACGGGGAAGATGAAATCCATTTGAACCCAGACGCAGTCCCCCTGTTCCCCGCCATACGAGTAGCAGAAACACCATCCGCTTCCATCAAAGCAGGGGAAGTGGACGCAGATCTCAGATGGACAAGAAAGAGCACCGGGAACGGCCCTCTTCGCCGAAGATCAAGCAAGCGACTGCCGAGAACACGAATCTTAAAGACCAACCCAGAACCAGCTCCAGAGCATAGACGCGCACGAACTTTAAAGCGCCACAACCTTTTCACTGCTCTATCGATTGCTAGCTGTTATCACTATCATTAATGCATCATTCATGCAAATAACTAGGGTGGGCCTAATTGTCGCAATTAGACAAGAGGGAAGGTGAGGGAGCATGACTGCTTTCAGTACCATGAGTTATAAAAGGCCCACAAGGTATTAAGTATTCCTTTAGAAGATAGCTTGCTGGATGTAATGCAACCGAAGAATATACTTTACATATACCATATGAGAAGAAAAATAAAATTGAAATTATTTATGAGCTAGAGCTTATCGGATCGATGACACGAGCGAAAGCAGGCAAGTTGGGTCTCATAAGTTATGCTCCTAGAAGTTAGAGATTGGGACTGCCAAACATCCAATGTGAGCTTTAAGTACAAGCATTGCCAAGGGCCAAAGAAGGCTTGGCTGAGGATGGTGAAATATGGCTTGTTACCCTTCATATTTTGATGAAGTCGGACTCAAATCAAGATCAATTATGAACAACAGCTCGCATGGTTGAGCTAAACTTTGTGGAGTTAGAATTGGATTTTCTTCTTTGTCTTCTAGCAATGCGAAGCCACTCTTCGTAGCTCCTCTGAATATTTTTGCTCGATAAAAGTAACCCCTTTGAATTGTTGAAGCTGTACAATTGAATTCAAGGAATTAGGTTCGCCCTTCTGAGGAAAGATGTGGAACCTTCACCACGTTTCAACTCGTGGTGAATTTTCAAGGGATTGAATTGAAGAGCCCGAGCAAAGCCCGTACTCGTATGGGATCGGATCATTAAATGCATGAACGTAAGTTTCTTTTGTTGAGGCTTATTTTACTTCTGATGTGCATCGCTGGAAGCAAATTAATGCGTAAGGGAACGTACGTTTAGTGACATTTAAGGCGGCTAAGAAGGGGACAAAATAAAATAAAGAAATAACCATGTAGGACAAATGATTCCTTCAATCCCCGCTCGGTGCATCGGGGATTAAAGAGGAAAACAGAATTATTTTAATTCTTCCTGATATTTGTTACAGGTAAAAATCAGATAAAATCTCATCCCAAAAAATTATTAATTCAATTGTAATAAAACATTTATTCAAGCAAAATGCTCATTTTTATTTAGATTCTATACAATTAATTCAATAAATATTAATGAATAATTATAATTTTATTTTTTTCTTTTATTCTGTTTCCATTCAGTTTATTATCCTCCTCCCATGTCAAAATATTATGATTTTTATCCTAACTTTCCCGTAGTCATGCTTTAAATGGCTTCATCCACTTTAGATAATGTCAGCTTTGGTCCAACTTTTGTTCCAAATCATCATCAAAATAAATCCAACTTTTTTTTTTTTTTTTTTTTAGTTTTTTTTGGACTCGTAAGAGCTAGGCTGCTCTTCTAAAATGGGACCTAATCGCAGCTTCAAACACGATCCATGGTTCCATATCAGGTCCCTACTAGAAGCTTAAGGCTTTGTTTGGATCTTTGGAGGGGAAAAAAGGGAAGAGTAAAAAGAAGAAAAGGGATGAAAAGAAAAGGAAGGGAAGGAATGGTTGCTCTTCTACTTTGTTTGGAAAGGATGAAAGAAAAGGAAGGGTAATATCAATTATCTTGTTATGTGATAATTATATTCTTTAGAATAGGAAAGAAATCGTGGGAGTGAAAGAATGGAGAATAGAAAATGAAAAGATATTTTGGTCTTTCCATAAAGTATGACTTAAACTTTTTTTTCTTTCCAACTTACCCTCCAATTTGGGTTTTAACAAATTTAAGCTAAGGTAAAAAGAGGAGAATCGGTTACTCCCATTTTCATTTCCTTTTTCTTTCATTCTCTTTCAAAACAAGATAACTTATGATCTTTTTACTTTCTTTTTCTTTTCTTTCCCTCATTCTCTTCCATCCAAACATACCCTAAAGAGAGGGTTAAATGAAACCAGGGCATGTTATAATCACAGGGTAAACATAAACTAAGACTAAAAGAGACGGCCCTTCAGCTGTTCTAATCTTCAGGCAACCAATTTCAATGTAAAACTGGTGCAAAACTCTTTCTCTCTCCTCCTTATTCCCGAGGGCATTTTGGGCACCTAGTTGTTCACATGGGAAAGCATGGCGCTTTAAGAACGATGTTTGTTTATTGTGCAGGGAAGAACTGGGATTTGGCTGCGAGGCAAGCACTAAAGCAAGCGAGAGGTAGAATTTGTTTCTGAAGAGAATGCATAAATTTGGCAGTGGTTAGCAGAGGCTACCAGAGATGACAGGATTCGCACCACCAACTGAACTGGTCGGGTCCCCCACACTCCTGCCCTTTCTCCACACTATTCCCATCTGGTTTCTGGGCCTTGGTGTCTCCTCCTCTTTTGTTTTCCTTCTTTTCCCACTATTCACCTCTATTTGACTAGCCAGAAGGGCGCTGCCTTCCCTTTGTCTTGTTGCCCTTCTGAGAATATGGCTTTGTGAGTTCCCTTTTCCTTCCACCTCCTTTCCCGTCGCCATCATTGGAGCCCTTTTCAGTCCTAGAGATTGGTCTTAGAATTTGGAGTGCTCTTAACCGTTCCAAAGCTTTTTTTTTTTTTTTTGAAGACCTTTGTGGTGAAATTTGTTTTGGAGGCAATGGAGGTGACCTGTGACCTTGAAGTGGATGTTAATGGGGAGGAGATCTTCTTGGTGAACAAGGTAAGCTCTTTTCACCTATCAATGCTAACGGATATTTTGGAATATATATTTTCAAATGTTAACTTCCTCTTTATCTCTTCAACTAAATTTGGGATTTTGATCGAGTTTTTGAATCGGGTCTATTATATCCGTCATTCAAACATGCATAGGATGCCCTGTCTTCCTGATATTAAAAGTTGCATTTTTTTTTTCTTTCAAAAAAGAGGCAGTCAAACAGGATTTGATCGGGAAAGCTCTGTCTCTGAATCTTTAGAGCGTCTTTTTCTTTCATTTTTGCTGGACTCTTTGCTTGATATATGGTTGTCTTTAGGGATTTCATTCTATGAATAAAAAAAATTTATATCTTGTTCTGTCTATTGTTTTATTTCAAGTCTTCTTGTTATCTCTTCTGAATTTTTTTTGGTGGTTAACTGCGGCTTTGAAGTTTGTAGTTATTGGATTATTTTTGAAGTGTTTTTAACTGCTAGTGTAGAAATTCGTTTTTTTTTTCTTTTAAATTTTGTCCTTTCTTTCAACCAAATTTGTTCTGAGACAATGTCAATGCTCTGGCTGACTTCTCGTTTTGGGTGCCATCTTTGGTTTGTTCACTCTATTCATCTTCTATCGTCCAATCTACTTCGCCCTCTCTTCTTATGGAATGTTGGGTTCAGTGCTCTGCTACCTCTTTTCGATGCCTTCTATTGCTATATCTCAAGTCATGAGCATTTGTTGGATGTCTTGGTTCTTTTCTGCTATCATTTATGACTTCTTCATGAGCGGATTAAGTGGTGTGCACCTTTATCTCCCTCTCACAGTCCCACCTCTGTCACGAAATAAAGTTGGCCTCATGGGTGTTGTTATTTCTTCTTTACCTCGTATAAAGGAATGATTTGCATTCTTGCTTCTCCTTATTACATTGTCCCTACTGAATGGCTACAGCTACTGCTCACCTTCTTTGCCTCTTTACTTGCTAGAACTGTGGACTTGTTGTCACCATTTTTTTTTTCAAAAGGTTTATTAGGACCCTTGAATTCTTTTCATGGTAAATTAATAGACTAATTGCTATTCTCATAGCACACTTTTCTGCACAAAGCGTTTACTATACTTGGATGGATTATTTTGTTGATATGAGTTATTATTCTGTGGCTCCTTCAAGGAAATCCTATCATCATTCTCTGGTAGGCTAAGGAAGTTATTTAACAAACCATCGGTGACAGCAATGACAAAGACACTGAAAGTCATATTCCATGACTTGCCCGGAGGTGCTGAGGCTTTTGAACTCATGACCAGGTTCTGCTACAACAATGGCAGAACTCAGGTAACTCCCTCTAACACCTGCCTTCTCCACTGCATAGCCCACTTTATGGAGATGACTGAGGATGTCGCTTCCTCGCCCAACTTGATCAAGCTCACTGAAAAATCTCTTGAGGAAATCCTTTATTGGACATGGTCTGAGATCGTGAATGCCATGAAACAGTGCCAAGATTTCTTTCATACGGCAAATTCCTCAGGAATCTCTGATAAAATCTTAGAATCTCTAGTAGGAAGGATCACAACAGCCAGTGATACCAGTCCTACAGGCTCCTCTCCAGAGAGCTCCACTTTCCGATTTTCATGTGATACAAGGAGTACTGTAAGCACAAAAAACAGCAACCACCGAGCTTGGTGGTTTGAGGATCTTGTGATTTTAAACTCTGAATCTATCGAGAAAATAATCAAGAGCATGATTTCTCAGAAAGTAGACCATACGACAGTTAGCAGATTCCTCTTTTACTACATCAAATGTAAATTTTCCAATGCCAGCTCTGATGAGAAGAAGAAAGCCACCGAAGTTGTTGTCGACCTACTTTACTCTCTCGATAGAAGCTCAATTTCCTGCAAGGGCTTGTTTGGGGTTCTTCGAATGTCTTCACCTCTGAATCTGAGAAAGTGTTGCACAAGCAGATTGGAGAGTATGATAGGAAGTCAGATTGATCAAGCAAGGCTGGATAATTTACTTGTGCCAGCCCCAGCTGGGATGGATAGTCTTTATGATGTAAATCTAGTCTTAAGGCTTCTAAAATATTTTCTTGGTGCTGGTGGCCAAGTATTTTTAACTAGATTGAAACAGGTGGGGAGCTTGATGGACTTATACTTGGCAGAAGTTGCTCCAGATTCATGTTTGAAGCCCTCGAAGTTCATTGAACTAACTACTGCTCTACCTGATGCTGCAAGAGATTCTCATGATGCAATTTACTGGGCCATTGGCTTATATCTTGAGGTGTGGTATTTACATGACCAAAATTTTCATCTCGGTTATGTTTTATGTTCTAGGTTATCCATATTTAAAATTGAATGAGAATAGTATGTAAGGCTAGTAATCTTCACTCTAAATATTATTAGTCCAATCAGGAAAAGATTAATTAGAATTTGAGAATTTAAGTAACAGTGAACTAATTTGAATTCTTGAAAGCTTTTGGTTGCTCACTTCCAAGATTTGGTCTGAAGTTTTTCTTTCAATGTCATGCCTGTTATCCTTTGATAAATAATCAGGTTCATGCTCAATTATCGAGGAAGAGAAGATGAAGATATGTTGTGTCATAAATTACGAGAAGCTTACTTCAGAATCCTGCAAGGACCTTGCACAGAACCCAAAATTTCCTTCAAGGACGGCAATCCAAGCACTAATTTCTCAGCAGTTGAAGCTCAAGAGCCTACTCCATGACACCAACCACTTAAAATCTTTCAGTTATCCTCTTAAGGGAAATGGATGTGAGAAAAATCAATGCAACGATGGTGAGCAGATCATTCTATATGCAAGGAAGCTCGGTTTATCAGAGGAGAGTGAGAAGCTGAAAACCCATCTTCAGAGGACGCAGTGGAGCAGGGTGATGGAATTGGAGAACATTTGCAAAAAAATGCAAACCCAGATGGCAAAGATCATGAAGAGCAGGATATCCAGTCCCAGCAGCTCTAGATCACTTCCCAGACTCTGTTCATGATTAAAAATCCATGTAGTTCATTTCTTAGTTTTTCACATATATATATATATATATATATATTGTACAAAGTATTCTTGACAAGTGGGGTTCCACAGTATCTGCTATAGTGTTTTTGTCTCGTCCTATGGTGAAGTAAAGCTGATTTGTTAGCAGTGCTTTTAACAGACGAAAATGAGAGATTGTTGGATTGATTTTTCTTTTCCTGTTTTCCTCATGAGCGTGATATGTCTATTTGTACAGCTGCTGGTAAGTTTGGCTCTTCTTTTATCACCACTGCTCATTGGTACAGTCACTTTTTATGGTCCTCGCTAAAAGACTAACCCACCATTCGAGCTGAGACAAAACACTGGCATTTAGAATTGACACTGCCTGAAGCCTCCCATTGTTTAGGCCAATCTAAGAACATCTATTCGTATAATGGAACCAATTCAAAAATTGAAGCATGGCAAGTTGCTTTGTATTTAATAGAACTATTGTCAAATGAATGAGGAGATTCAAGAAAGGCTGGGATGTATGGTTTTGGTACGGTTTCACTTCTTTGCCTTTGGAGCATTTTATAATACTTCCTTTACAAAAGCCAATTCAGTAACAGCTCTCCATTGAAGTTTCATAGTTCCAAGTACTATTCTGCGGAAGGGCAATGAATTGAAGGATTCTTTTACCAGGGAGCGGTTCAATTGGTACTCTTTATGAGTAAGCATTAGACAATTTCCTATGGATCTAAAGAAGTCGCCAGTTTTGTTTTAATTAGTTTGTTGTGGAGTTTGGAGCATGTGGTTGCTCAATGTCACCATTACAATATTGGAAGACTGACATAGAGGTATCAAAGCAACCCATGGTCAGGGAGCAGTTGACATGTATTGCGATCCTTTAAATAAATAAATGAACAGTGAGATACTCTGATATGTTAAGAAGAGACGATGCATGCATGTAAGCCCACTTTAAATTGTTGCCTTCTTAGCTTTGGATACCCCTTGCTGAGCAAACTGAGGGGTTTTGAGGAGTAGAACGTTGAGATGGAGATCCAGTCATCCTCCAATTTGTTTAAGTATTACGTTGACCCTGCGAAAGCTGGTTGGCCAACTGATAAAGGATCTGGTGCATTAGATCCTCCTCCTCTTTGTTAATAGTGATTGAGGTCTTTAAGGGTCTGCTCTTGTGTTTATTATACTAATGGGCAGTGAGTGCTGTTGGCAGTATGATCGAAGAGGATAGTAATCGAAGAAAACATAATTCTTTGATGATGATGGGTGCACTTAATAACACTGACTCTTTTCCAAGGAAAGAACTCTCCATATCACTTGTTTCTTTTATATCTTCTTTAAATATATATAAAGGAGATGACTTGAACAAGCTTGCAGATTGCACATGTGGCTTGAGTGAAGAGAAGTCGATCATGAACTGCGGTGAGCAATCAAGTGCAATTAACTACTGTGTTCACGAGAATCCTATGATACGTCGACACAAACTAGGAAGTCTGCCAAATGGAATATATTACTTTTTAATTTTGTGAGTTTGATTTGATAACTCTACCATACTAGAATACTATTTTGCCGTGGACCACAAATTTGTCTATTAGAATCATCACTGCGCACGGCATAAGGGAAAACATATGGAAGCTAATCATGTTACATTGTCTCTTCTTTTATTATTATTATTATGAAGTAGAAACCAAATTTTGCGCTGCATTTTAGCAGTGTGGAAAAGGCCCCACCCACAAAAGAATATTTGCCAAGTAGTTTTTGGCGGGACTCCATCCAATTCCAGTACGCCACTAGTGATCGGCAAGGACAGTGCTCAAGAAACTCAAAACGAAAGCTACTGAAAAAGTGACTGGGCTGGGGTAGTGGAGCGTTGTATTGTCACTGCTCCCTTTTAAACTTGCATGGTGAAATGTGCCATGAAACGAAGAGAAGTGTTTGGTAAATTAAGGCTCCTGAGAGTGATTCCTGTTGAGGTTGCAGTAGCAAAATATAGCATTGCTCGATTGGTAAACGGCTGCACCCTTGGCATACTAGTTTTGACGCTCGTCTTTATTGTTTATGAGATGCTAATGTTACCATAATTTATAGAGAGCAATCGAGCTTGGGACATAAAGAATGCGAGGCAATTAATGCGTGAAAGGATCTCAAATGAACCCCCGAGGCGAGGAACCCGGCAGAGGGCACGCGGAATTGCGAGAACCCACGCCACTGGCACTGCGTTGAAAAACGGAGGAGGGATGCGCACGGCATTGCAAAGTAGAGACATGCAGTGCAGTGAATTTAATGACATAAGACATGGATGCGATTACGAGAAAATATTCTTCCCCATGAGAGCTTCTTTGGATGCTAGCTCTCTGTAAGCACTACGACCGCACAAATTTAATTCGTATTAGAATCCACTCTCGAATCGGCGTGCATGTCTTTAAGCTTCTCACATGTTGTATGTGATCGTATACGAAGAAAGCGGGCGCCATTGCTGCTCGTGCTTGCCCCATCGGCGAGGCTTAAGATCATTAATTCATGCCATTCGGCGAAGAACCACTGCCATTTCTATTTGCCGATGGGGGGGAAATGCTTATCACGTGCATGTTATCACTTTAGCTAGAATCTGGTCGAGCCAATATGAGCCAAATTATGTGCATGTTATTTAGCTTTGGGTTCAGGCACGACCTGAATTATATCAATCTCCATAAGCTATATCCAATCACCAGCCAGTCAAGCTTGTGACCCAGCATGCATAATTCAGGCCATGGATTTAACTTGAATCTACTAGACATGACCTGAATTTGAGACTAATATGACTATATTAGACTGGTCTAATATTTTGACTCAAATTCGAATATAAATGTTTAACAAGTAGATAATTTACCATAAGACTTTAATTCGTAATCTAAGGGCTACACCATGCAAGATTTTGAAATTAATTTGAATGCCACACCTGACATGGATTAAAATTGGGTCCAATGTGCGTGACGCTCAAATTTGACAAATTAATATTTAAATCTATTTTAATTTGTCACAAGGACCGGTTTAAATTAGATTCAGCTTAAATTCTGAATTTGATGTAACCTAACCAAAATTATGACGTCAGTTTGGCACAAATTATGTTGCTATTAATGTTGACTTAATGTCCAATCAAATGTATATAATATATAATAGCCCAACATTAAACATTGGTGCATAATCCAAGGAACATGTTTACAAAATTATGCCCTTTTCATAAAATGAATAATTTAATTAAAAGTCAATATTTTAAGGGAGTTTGTATAATTCAATATATTGAATTTTTAATCTAACATTGGGCTTATATGTGAAATAATTATGTATTGCAGACTGTTGTTAAGCTCAATTAAAAGTAATCAGCTAAGGTTTTAGTGATTTGGGCTTTAATGTATCTGATAAGGTGCGGCCCTTTAATGTGTAGAAACCTAAGGGGCTATTTCTATTTTTATAATAGGCTAAAATAGAAATACCAAAAGATAATGATGAAATTATCTATATATAGTGGTTATGATCCCTAATCGCACGTACGATATTCTTCTCTGAATCCCATCATTAGAAAGAATAACCGAGAGAAATTCTAAAGGGCTCTTTGGGAGTACGTGTTGATTTGGAAGGTCAACCGCAGGACTTTGGAGAGCAATCAAGCAATATGGATTTAGATACTCTTCAGTTTATGTTTATTAATTCATGATGATTGAACATGAATGATTCTTGGGCTTCATGGTGATAGTCTTCACAAAAAGATTCAGATTTAATTTTCAACAATTGGTTCAATAAACCTACATATAATTGTTATGCCTAATTATCTTAGGATTCTTGAAACATGAATCAAAATCAAGTACATGACATTCATTCTACTTAGTTACTCTATGCACTTATATTTTTATGAATTTTTATTGGTTAAAATATACTTTTGATCTTCAAACTTTTAATTGTTAGGTTTAGTTTTTTATGCTTTAAAAATATTATATTTCTAATGTCTATTACATGTAGATTTTAAAATTGATGAAATAGCTCATATATCATCTTGATGAAAACATGCATTTATCATCAATTTTAATTGGCCTTATATAACTATTACCATATGATAGATTAAATGTTTGCATCACAATGATACTTCAGCTATTTCTTTAACTTTAATTAACTCTATATATGCAACGAGATATTAATATTATAATATTTTTAAAATATAAGCAATTGAACCATAACAACTAAAAATTTGGGTGCCAAAATTAATGTTGAATGAAAGTTTGAGGTCAATTGGTTATATAAATGAGGATAGTTAACTAGGAAACCAAGAGAAGCCTAGGAAATATGATTCACACATTCACTTAGTAGCGTGACAATATATATATATATATATATATATATATATATATATATATATATATATATATATATATATATATATATATATATATATATATGACTTTTATGAGGTTGAGTCGAATTAAAGAACTCAAAAGTCGAGGGATTATTAATTGCATGTTACTTCCACCGTACTTTTGTTAGTTCTCGGACCAAGTGAGACCCCATGATTAGATAATAACAACATTGCGTACGTTCGGGGGAGCCCACCATGTCAAATTGGCTGATGAGCTTCCTGTCGATTTCCAAAATTTCAGCAGGTCTCGGTGCCTGGTTTGACTCTCTTCTTCACAGATCGATGGGCTGCCACGATCTGCAGTCTTTGGTCGGACCTTGCCTGATATAAAGTATTGGACGTGGGAACTGGGAACGTTGTTGGCAAGAAAAGATATAATATGGAAGTCCAAGTGAGATCCACCTAATCCTTGGTAGCAGTTGTGATTAGGGGCTTGTGCACGAGATCAGTACTGTTTATTTTATAATTCATACGTGGATGGCTTGCTTATTGGCAGCATAATTTTACAAGGGTGGCGACTGCATGCATGTGACCTAACTCACTGGGTGGCACCTCCCTGCTTTAACTTTTCAAAGGGACGTCCAAAACGATGCCTTTCGGATGATGGATTTGGAATTATGTTTCGCCTCTCTTATGCGTTTGTGTCGTATATAATTTATGAGCACCAACTTCTTCACAGATTTCATGCAGGCTACCTCACCCTTTTTATATATTTTCTCATTGCAAGAGATGGGAAAGCCATCAAAGCTTTCCGTTCAGGAGACGAAAGAGCAGTTGACTGGGTGTCACACTGCTTGACCAATTTATTTTCCCAGAAACTGCAACCATACGCAGCTAAATCCCTTGTTTTAAAAGCAAGGTTGCAAAGAGATCTAGACATCTTAACCACAAAGGAACGGTGACTAAACGACGCATGAAACCTCGATTTCTAAGACACAATTAAAAGATGCCTTAAACGGCACTTATATTCAAAACTTAAGCAGAAACGGACAGAACGTTACATTGACTTACACTAACAAATGGTACTGTTCTATGGACGTACACGCAGCAATCTATAGACACCAAAAGAAAAATAAAAAAGATTATAAGCGTCCACAAAACATAACCATCAAATTACCAAATAAATTAAGGCGTTGATAGATAGATATATACAACGAATCAGGAAAAAAGAAAGAAAGAAAGAAAAAAACCTATTGGCTTCTGAATTACTTAACAAACGAGCAACTTCACTCCACATCTGACACATGGTCCTCACCTTGAGCAGGCCTCGATCACATGTTACCCAGAAGGTCAACAGGTCATGGTGCAATCGATAGTAAAATCTTTTTATTTTGTATTCTTTTTCTTCACGCCTGGCTAGAGGGAGAGGCATGGCCACCGGCTATATTTTTAAAAGTTTCATGGTGCATGCCGTGGGCTTGAAAACGAGATGAGATGATAGGAGCGAGCGTTGCTTGGGAGGAGAGCAAACATGATATGGGGCTTGGGGAGCGGGGTATGGGCGAGAGGCCTCGAGATTCTCACACGTGCAGATGACGTGACGTCGGCATATGAGGAGCCGAGTCGGGTCGCTGCCTCGTGTTTCTCACCGCTTCCACTCGCCTCCGACTCCGAATCCAGAGAAAAGAAAAGAAGAGTATGGGCTCCTTCGAGAGCTTCGATCCTGTCGTGCGGTCGAAGGTTGGAATCGCCCCGATCGGGCGGGACCCCGGTGGAGCGAGCCTCTTCGTTTCTTTATTTATTTTCGTCTCTTCCCTCGAAGCAGCGCCACAGCGTTCGATGGAAACCCGCCAGATTTTATAAGGTTTTGCTGCTGATTGGAATGTTTGGATGGACGGAGTTACCCCTCTGGGAATTTAGTGAGTGGGTCGCCACTTCACTGCAGGTGAGGTGATGGGATCCATCATACTTGACACATTATTTAGAAGCGTATTTAAAAAAAATAAGCCACTTGCGTCGCCAATAATGGTTCTTAGAAAGCACTGAGCTTTAGTGTGGCCTCTATGTTGGGCCAGAACTTTTTACGATGGGATATTGCGAAAAAAAAAAAAAAAATGCTGCATCATCTTTTAAAATGCTCATTATCGCACGTATTAATCATCCATACATATTAAATTATCAATGCTACAATAACTTAATAAGCTTTATCATGCCTCATACATGCATTGGTACATACGGATAATCAATTCATGCAGTTAATACATCGAAGGATGGTGCAGTAAATTTTTTTCTTGTAAAAATTTTTTTATACATAGCCTTCGATGCAGAATAATCTGCATTGAACACGATAATTTGCTCATGCATGGATCCATACATATGTAGTGCGAAACCCATAAGCAAACTCTTCGGTCTCACGCACGAATAAATCATCACATTTGATGCAGGCCATTTTATACTGAAGGTGATGTACAAAGATATTTTCAAAATATTGTATTGAATTTGGGCCACAAACAAAAACCCCTTTTTTTCAATACTAAATCCATTTCTTATGAAGTAATGGTTATTGTTATTGTTAATTACTATTATTTTCTAATGGCTATTATATAATAAAAAGTAAAATCTATTCAATTTTTATCTTTTATTATAAATAAAATAGTATTTTATTTTATTTTATTTTTCGATTGCTCTTTTTATTTGCTAATAGAAATTTGAGTAAATGGTAAACTGATACTTGTTGCAACAATTGTAGCCCTCTTAACTAAAAAACAAATGTTTTAGTTTTCCATTCTTATATAATAGATTTTTAAGTATTTGAACTTGAATCATTAATGTATGAATGTATGTATCTCCTTTTTTTTTTTTTTTCTTTCAAAATATAATGATTTTAATAAATAATTATTAATTTTATTTATTAAATATAATTCTATCAATCAATATTTATTAAATATGAGTGATAACTTGGTGAAGCATAGCTTGTCCAAATGGTTAAGCTCTCCTATTTAGCAATCATTCTTAGGTGTTACACTATTAAAAGATTATACCTTGATAATTACAATCGATCTTCCTCCTTTCCTCTCTCTTTAAACATAGAGTCAAAAATTAAAAATAGCCAACTGAGCAAATAATATCATAATATTTGTTGTAATGATGGATAATGATTTTAGAATTTTATTTATTTATTTATTTGGATATTTCCTCTTTTAAGTTCCATCCCTCTTGCACTTTTTTATCAAGTAGCATGTGAGAAATTATTCAAGTAAATCTATCAATCAATTTAAGGAAATCATAGGTTACACCAAAATGTACGGCAAAGTTGCTAGCTACATGAAATTGGCAAAGATAAAATTGGAGAGCATTTGGACTTGCTTGTTGCAATTAGTTGCATTTAAACTACTAAATGCAATTAAAATGAATAAAGACACGACATCTTCATTTTCCATGTGTTTGATTCCAATCGTGCCATAGTGGTCGACCATCACAAAATCGACATGGATACAATGTTGGATTAAGATCCGAAGAAATAGAATTCAGTTCAAATTTCTTAAACTTACGGGTAATTGTACGAGATAATGAGAACAACAAACTAAGTTATTCTTAAAATCAGACCACATTTGGTGAATAGTATATGAAAAAATTTTGCTGCATCACATACAGTGATTAATGCGCAGCATATGTGCATATCAAAAAAAAAAAAAATATTTTTGATATATGCATCAATTACCATGTATGATGCACTAATTTGGTACCGTAAGACTTTTTCGTAGTATACGAGGAGTGGCACCGAAGGGCCTAAACGGGAGACCGTAACCGTGGGTCGTAACCATCTCGTGAAAATATGGGCAAGGCCCAAACATCTTGGTTAAGTAAGGGCCGTAACCGAAGCCTCGGTGACCGAAACCTTTACGGCTTCCACGCGAGAACAGCGGGCCCAACAGAACAAAACTATGGGCCACTGCCATTTTGTTGTCAAACAAGAACTAAAGCCCAGCCAGTTAAATAATTGGGGGAGCATGGGTGGACAAAGTCAAGCCCATTAAGCAAGCTTCAGCCATGACGAAGCTCAATAGCCATGATGAAGCTCAATCAAAATGGCAGATGATATTTGTCGAGTTCATAATATGATTTTTATCTTATATTTATGAAAAGGTTTTATTGGAGGTGGTAGGCCAGCCTGCAAATTTCCCTGGTTGGTAATCCATGTTACAAAGTTCGGTTTCCTTTTTTGCTTTATAAAAGTAAGGCTAGCTTCCAATATTTTGGAGGAGGGAGTGGGATAGGAGGGTTCTATTTGCATGTATAACCTTCTTATCATTATTATTATTTTTTTTCTTATTGTTCTCAAAAATATTATGATTGTCATTATTTTTTTTTTAATTTTGCGGAGCAATCTTTCCTATTTTAGAGTTCTTTTTTATTTGAATTTAAGATTAAAAAATACAATGATCAGGTACAATAGGCAACATAATTATTAAGTGATTTGAAGAAGAACATAATTCTTGCTATAGTTAAATAATTTTTTTTAATATTTCATTGATCACATCACTATCATCCATAAAATATTTTTTTCTATCAATCTATGTTTTGGTGACTTAATTCTAGAAAAAATATAGTATTAGATCATTTGTTAAACCTTCCTCGTTAAACTTGGCATATATGAAATATGCACATTATGGTCTACCAGATTGGATCGAACGAATCAAATTCAGGAGAGACTTGAGAGTATCCACTCTATTCTATTAGTATTCTTGCCTTCATCACGAATGTCTACCTTCCATTATGAGGTAAAATTAATCTTTGCTCTTATTTTTCTTTTCCCCTTCACTCTGTCTGTTCTCTTCTTTTTGCTTGAATCATTAATATTTTATTTACTTTTTAATATAATATAAATTAGGCAGTTAATCAGAAAGTGACACATTATAACTAATCAGAAAATATGTGATATATAGCCAATTTAAAGTTAACATGTGTCAACCTCAAAGAAAGATGTCCTATGTAGAAAAGGAATTTTGCCAAGGGCACCACCCACTTTGCGATTTGAGATTATCTAATCATTCACCATCAAGTGGATTAAATCAGAAGAACTCTCTCAAAATCTCGTAAAGCCCTATGCATACAAATACAAAACAAAGACTCCAAAGGCTTAATAGAGTAAAATCTTTGCTTTTGTTTATTGCTTTTCTCCTCTTTGATCCATATATTAACTTAGGCATCAGATGATCTTTCCTAAAGAAAATCTCAAAGATCTCTCTATATCAATTTGCAAGAAACCAGTTTTAGGTTGATGACCCATGCTTTGACAAGTAAGTTACCATCTTCATATTAGTTGATATTTAGAAGCTAATTTTGGACATCAATAGATTAGCGTCATCTATTAGAATTGATGGAAGCCTTTAACCATAATTCTCTAGAAAATAAATTAGGAAAAGATTAATTTAACCATGTAGCCTTCAAGAGAAGAGAATGTGGCTAAAGGTAGAATCCTTTAGCCATGCTGCCCAAAAGAAGAGGCCTAAATCAGTTCCAAGAATTCAAGGAGAGATTCAACCAATCTAGAGCCTTTGAGAGATTCAATCAATCTAGTGCCTTAATAGCATCCAAAATCATTTTAATGCTCTTTTGTAGTGTATCCAAACCCTAATGAATCTAGTTCAAAACTTGATCCCCTCTCACAAAGGTTGAGTTTTAAAGGCCCCTAGGGGACTAGCTAAAGAGCTAATTTTAGCCTAAAGAATATTGACCTCATAAGTGTATTTGCAACCCCTTATATTAACAAGAAGGAAATAAGCACCAAGACAATTGACCTATAGAAGAGCCATATAATCGATTATCATAATCAAATGAGCAATAAGCCTAAAGTCTTCTTTAGCTAGCCAACTAAAAGACTAAATAAATTTGTATCTAGAAGAGACAAATGAGAAGATTGGAATAGCCATTAAGCAAGTTTGAGGTAGGGGCAAGATGAGTTATTGCCTTTAAAGTTTAAGATGCACAATTAAGACCATATGATGCGACCTTTGACCCTATCAATCATTGGAGAGATTCGAAGTCTTAACATGCTCTATAGAATTTTCGATGCCATAGTGTGCCAAGCTTTTCCGGCATCACTAAAAATGATGGCTTGATCTTGGTACTCAAGCTTTTGACTTATCTAAATCAATTTCTTTAAGCAATTGAGCTAGCAGTTCATTAATTATTTTATTAGTAGCTAAAAGCATCAGAAGATCTCTACAAGCTTTATGGTGATAAGTAAAGAAAAGAAGAGCTATTGATAGATTACATTTGGTGGCTCGATGCAGAAGCCCTTAAAGTTCATGATCTGAATTTCTTTATAGTTGTGATATCGTACAAATGGTCTAAGGAATTCTTACTTAAGCTTCTCCCTTGCAAAGTACTCTCTTGAAAGACCTAATTAAGCTCTTAATCTGAGCATAGAAATATATCAATACTAAAGAAGCAGTTGAAGCTCGAAACAAAGATGGGGGATAAGTTGAAAAAAAGCTATAGGTGAAAGAACCTCTACCACAACCCACTTTTTTTTTTATTTTTTCAAGTTGAAAAGTGATTTCTCATTTTCAATAAATGAACATGCTTTCTATTTTTTTTATAGAAAAGAAAAATTGTAAATGAAGATGAAAAACAAAAAATATTCATTAGGTTTTCCACCGAAGCCTCTATACTATTTTGAAAACTCTCTACTAGTTAGCCAAGAGTCCTAAACAATAGTGTCTAAGCCCTCCTCTTTTGTTTATGTTACTTCAAATCTAGAGATTTTGGTAAGCCATGCAAGCATAAAATTTGGATTGCACTCTAAAGCAATGGGAATGTGATTTGAGGTTGTACTACATAAAGCCTTCTAGAAAGATGCTGAAAGAAGATCATCTCACTTTGAAGATAAGAGAAAACAGTCAAGAAGAGTAAGAGAAGACTGCTCTCATCTATTAGACTAGGTAAAGTTTTTGCTTTTAAGATCCAGATCAATTAAACGCATATATTCAATAAAGGACACTAAGGTAATATTGTTTTCCTACTTTTTACATTAACATTCTAATCTACTTGAGTTATAATAATATTGAAGTCCCCTTCTACTAGCCACAAACCTTATAAATCACTTCTATCCTTTGATAATTTAGTTAATAAATTAGTAATCTTGCTGCTACTAAGAAGATTTCTAAAATATTGAGAGAACGAAGGCTCCCTCTATCAACACGCATACATTCGCCCTCCCTCAGTTGCAAAGAAGGCTAAATAGAGATAATGTATTACCTAAGGATGGAAACCTAGGGACTACATCACCTCTTGCTTCCCTTTTTAAAAAAAATATGGTGTTCACCTATCTCATTCACTTTCTTACCAGGTCTATTGCCTCTAACACAACAAAAAAGAGAAGACGAAGTTGCATATAGGCCTAAATAAAATTTAGGAAGGATGCTATGATAGAATTAAAAAAAAATCGAATACGAATCCATTATCCCAGAATCCTTATGTCAGTAATATCGAAACATAATATATAATTAAAAAGGTATAAAATTCATACCTTATTCTACCATTATCGAAAATTAAGAATATTGAAACGAAATTGGTGCAGTAGTGTTATTGGTTGATTTTGGTTGAAAATAGTGATTCCGGTTTGTTAACACAATTACAAGGGATTTTTTTTTCTAATAATAATGAAAGTTATCAAAAATGCTTAAATAGAAGGTATCCTTTCATAGGCATCTTTCCGAAGAGACTCCTTTAACAAATAAGGATCTCTTTACTGAAAAGATACCCATAACCTTTTCGAAAAGACTTTTCCTATAAATCGTGTCCAAATCGAGGACCATAACCATTTAACTTTATGTAATCATATCTCTATTCAGCCCATCATAAAATTAGTGTCATGTTACGTGTATCTACACATTGTGTTCCTTATCAAAAATTAATCCTGAATGCTCAATTAACTTTATTAGATCACTTATTGTTGGACTAACATTATAATAATTAAATATATATATTTACATATGTTGATTCACATGATTATTTTTCAACAATCTCCCACTTGGACCTCATATGTAACCAGATAAATATGCACTACCTTATGAGTACTCAAAACTTTTGTTATCATAACTTAAGGATTTCGAATAATTTGGTCCATTGACTGCACTAGTGTAGGATCAAAGCAGCCTTTGTTCACATTGATCGTAGCTAGACCATCAATGGTCACATACACCAATATAATCAAATGACATAGATCAAATATGGTTGTGTAGCTTAAAAATCACATGTAATTTGATCTGAATATGTCTATTGCCAACTGGTCCTTTTCTTTAACGAGATCAAACTTTATTCCATATGAATTAGAGTGAATAAAATACTAAAATTTATATTTCTACAGAAACTATCATACAACATACATACTCCCACTAAACCGAAACATTATCAAATAATACAATACCCATTTGATTAGTATGCTTATGAAAGACCTTGAGTGCAAGTCCTTTAGTTAGTGGGTTGGCCAACATAAAATCTATACCTATATGTTCAATACATATCTGTTTGCTCTGAACTCTTTTTTTACAACAAGAAATTTAATGTCTATGTGCTTTGACTTCGACGAACTTCTATTATTGTTGGAATACATTACTGCTGAGTTATTGTCACAATATATCCTGAGTGGTCTTTCAATACTTTCAACTATACGCAGTCCTATGATAAAGTTTTGCAGTCATATCCCATGGTTGGATGCCTCATAATATGCTATAAACTCTGCTGCCATAGTTGAAGAGGCTATAAGTGTTTGCTTAGCACTTCTTCAGAAAATAGCCCTACCAGCCAACATATATATAGCCTGAAGTGGATTGTCTGCTGTCTTCAGCAAAATCTGAGTCAGAGTACCTGATGATCTCTAGATTGTTCAACTTCCTATATGTAAGCATATAGTTTTTTGTTTTCTGTAAGTAGCGCATAACCCTCTTGGCTGCTTTCCAATGATCAATTCTAGGGTTACTCATATATCTGCCTAACATTCCAACAATAAAAGCCAAATCAGGACGAGTGCAAACTTGAACATACATCAAACTCCTTATTGCCGATGCATAGGGATATTTCTCCATTTCCTGAACTTCAAGGTCATTCTTAGGACACTGATTGAGACTAAACTTTTCTTCTTTAGCTACCGAAGTTTTCAAAGATATACTATTTTGTATGCCAAATCTTTTGAGAATTTTATCGATATAGTTCTTTTGTAATAACCAAAGGACACCTCAAGAATGATCTCGATGTATCTGTATACCTAACACAAAAGATGCTTCACCAAGATCTTTTATCTTAAACTTGTTTGACAGAAATCTCTTGGTTTCATGCAAAAAGCCTATATCATTACTGGCAAGTAAAATGTCATCGACATACAGTACTAAGAAAATAAATTTACTCCTATTGAACTTATGGTATATACAATCATCAACCACATTTATCTCAAAACCGAATGAGAGTATTGCCTGGTAAAATTTGTAATACCATTGTCAGGATGCTTGCTTGAGCCCATAGATGGATTTCTTAAGTTTGCAAACCATTTTCTTTGGATCACCAGACACAAAGTTTTCTGTTTGCTTCATATAAATTATTTCATCAATATCACCATTGAGAAACAATGTCTTTACATTCATCTAATGCAACTCAAGGTCAAAATGTGCCACTAATGCCATGATGATCTTAAGAGAATTTTTCGTTAAAACTGGAGAGAAAGTCTCTTTAAAGTCAATACCTTTCATTTGAGTAAAGCCTTTTGCAACAAGACGAGTTTTGTACCTTTCTACATTGCCATTCGAATCTCTCTTGGTTTTAAATATCCATTTGCAACCGATTTCTTTCCTTCAGGTAATGGAACAAGATCCCAAACGTTATTGTCTTTTATGGACTTCATCTCGTCTTTTATAGCATTGATCCATTCTTAAGAGTTCAAACTTTCCATAGCTTATCGAAAGCTGATAAGATCATCTTCTATCAAGTCAAAAATATCATCATGTTCTTGAAGAAAGACTATAAAATCATCTGAAATTGTCTTTCTCTTTTCTCTTGTGGATCTCCTTAATGGCACTAGTTCTTGAGGCTGTTGAGTTTGTTCTTGAGATTGTTCACTAGGAACAATTTCTTCAATCTGATCGGGAAGAATTTTTGCATCGTCTTGAAGTTCTATAATTACTTCTTGATCAATGACAAGAATTATAACCTATTCTTGATCATTGTTATAAGTAATGTTAGGAATCGAGGGTACCAGAATTGATTCCTCTTCAAAGACAATGTCTCTAACCTGATTTTTCTCCTCAAACTCTACATCCTCAAAGAATGTTTCTATTCCCTATTCTAAAATTATTTTGGTAGTGGGATCATAAAACTTAAAACCCCTGGATCGTTCAGAGTAACCTATAAAGTAGCAGCTTACAGTTCTGGAATCCATTTTCTTTTCACTTGGCCTATAAAGCCTTACCTCAGCTGGACATCCCTAAACATGTAAATACTTTAAATTTGGTTTCTTATCCATTCAAAGTTCATAAGGGATCTTAGTTGCTGCTTTAGTTGGTACTCTATTGAGAACATATGCTGCAGTTTTAAGTGCCTCTCCCCAAAGTGACTTTGGTAAGGTCAAATAATTTATCATACTCCTTACCATATCTTTAAGAGTCTGATTTCATCTCTCAGCAATACCATTCATGTTTGAAGAGCCTAGCATGGTGTATTGAGGAACTATACTGCATTCCTTTAGGTACTTGGCAAAAGGTCCTGGGCGTTATTCACATGATCTGTCATATTTGCTATAGAATTCTCTACCACGGTCAGATCTAACAACCTTAATTTTCTTGTTGAGTTGATTTTTAACTTCAACTTTAAATATTTTAAACACATTCAATGCACTGGACTTATCTTTAATGAGATACAAATAGCCAAATCTTGAGTAATCGTTTATAAAGATGTAAAATATGTTTGACCATTTCAAGCAGCTATAGGGAATGATTTACATATGTTTGTATGGATGAGTTCTAAGACATTCGAAGTTGATTGGCTACTAATCTCCTTTTGTTGGTTTGTTTTCATTTAATGCAATTTACACAAACAGTGAAGTCTGTGAAATCAATAGAATCCAAAATTTCTTTTGACACAAGCCTTTCTATTCTCGTTTTAGAGATGTGACCTAATCGCTTGTGCCATAAGGAAGCAAAATTTTTATTAGCTAATTTACATTTTATACCTATGAAAGAAACATGAAAAGTTTTATTAAATAGAGTAATAGTGTCAAGTATATAAAGGTTATTGTAGTAAAATAAGGAACCGGTACCAATAATAGTAGAATTTAAAGAAACACTAACTTTATTATTTTCAAAAGAACAAAAGTATCCATATTTATTCAATGCAGAAATAAAAATTAAATTTTGTCTAAATGATGGGACAACAAATGTGTTCCTTAATTCTAAATCATGTCCTATCTTAAGTAATAACCTAAAGGACTCTATAGCCTCCACTTCTACTGAATCTCTGTTGCCCACATAGATGAATCTTTCAGTATCCATTGGCTTTTGGTAGTTCAGGCAACCCTACATGAAAATACTTATGTGAGTAATGGTACTAAAATCTAACCACCAAGTGTTTCTAGATACAAAAGTTAAATTAATTTCAAAATAAACCATAGTAAGAAAAGTATCATTCTTTATACGCCATGCGTTATATTTGGTACAATTCTTCTTTATGTGTCCAAATTTTTTGCAGAAGAAATAACCATCCTTAGATTTCTTCTATTTCTTTTGTGAAGGACCTTCAACAGTCTTTTAATCTTTCTTTCTTTTCTTGCTCTTGAAGGAAGTGGCCAAATGAACACTCTCAGTTTTCTCTTACTTCAATCTCTCTTCTTCTTGCATACAAAATGAAATGAGCTCATCGAGAGACCATTTCTCCTTTTGATAGTTGTAACTGACATTAAATTGGTTAAATTGTGCTAGAAGAGAAATTAGCACCAAATGAATAAGCAAGTCTTCTGAAAGCTCTAATTTTATAGTGCCTTAAGATTAGAAGCAATGTGAGATAATTCTATAATATACTCCCGAATGTTTCCTTTACCTCTATACCTTATGAAAACTAAGCTTGCCAAAAGCATGCTCATTTTTGCATTATCATTTTTAGCAAAACGTTTCTCGATCTCATCAAGGAAACCCTTAGCTATATCAATGTCGGCCATAGTGCTTCGAAAAGCTTTCGGAATGCCTCTTTTGATAATCATTATAGACTCATGTGATTTGAATGCTCCCATTTCTCTTCCGATAAGAGAAGCAGGGCATTCAGTCCTTAATGCAAGGTCTAGTCCATACATCCAAGAACAATTATGATATTTTCTTTTCAATCCTTGAAGTTGGTCCCATTAAGCATAGAAATCAAATTAATGCTAGCAGATATATTAGAAGCAGATAATGTAGTTGAACAAAGAACAAAACACAATAATTATACTCACATCATACCAAAATAAAACATTGAATTCAATTTAAATCCCATCACAAGAAATCTACACAACATTAATATCTAGTTTCTAGACACCAATATTAACTTGTAAGTGATAACTTGGTGTAATAATCAAATACTAATAGTAAGTCCGGTCAAGCAATAGTCTTCTTTTGGGACCGACCTATTGCCCACATGGATAATCCTTATAACTATCACATATTCATTACCACAAGTATGAATGCAATTTGATCAAATTCTCACTTTCCTTTGGGATCGGTTAAGAAAATGCATAAATTACATACATACTATCTGTTCAATTTTTTAAGTACATTAACCTACACATGAGAGCTCACTTTGGCGAGATGATGCTTTAGTCAATCTATTCTAAAAAATTGATATACTTTAATTAAACTCAATATTTTCTTTTAATGATCTTGTTCATTCAAAATGAAAAGACATATATATACTACCAACTTAAAGTCAGGAGGGAGGTATTACAAATTTTGTGGATATCTAGCATCTATGAATACATATGAATTACAGAACGAGACATTCTTGCCTCCATTCATCGTAATGTCTTGGAGGCCATCCTGCCTCATATTCATCTCCTCTCGTGTTTCACTAGTGACCCCTTCATAAAAAAAAATCACCCAATTAATGGGTTAAGAGGATGGCCGCCTTTAAGCGCAAACAGTGGATGATATTTCGTTTGTCCATTCTCATTGACCAGGTCAACGTGGTGGAATGAAAGATCAGGGTAACAAGGGGACGAGTGAGTAAATAAAATGATTAAAAAGAATAGTGGAAGGGAACAGAGAGGAGAGGGTTTTGACTAACGTATGCATGGGAGAAGACTTCCTTTAATGGATGGAAAATACCCACCTCAAAAAAAGCCCAAACTTCATACGTCTCTGCGGACGCTTCCTCCTGAAAGAGGACGCTAACTTCCTTCCAAAAAAGTCTTTCTGCATAAGAGACGGTGCACAAAGCTATGTACCAGATGCAGTCATTGATCGTCTACTCATGCATGTATATATGTCATGGCTCATTAGACCGCGATATATTTTGTATATGTGTGCGATCAATATGCACACCCAATATATAACTTTATGCATTGAAGATGATGCATAAAAACTTTTTTCTCCCGAAATATAGGGTAAAATACATTCCAGTTCAACATACCAATCAAGGGACAACATGCCCCCAATTGGCGGCCTCGCGGCTCTGAATCCAACCTGTTCTGCACTCTGGTCCATGTCAATTTTGTCAACTGCCCAGAAGAGGGCAATTATACCCTCGGTAAAGTCAAATTAATTGAAACAAATCCCCATGTTCCTTCCAAGAAGAGCCTTTGGGTAGGCCCTTGGAATTCGACAAATCTTATCTAATAATTTTAAAATAATAATTATTCATAACAGGTTCAAGTTATATGAATCAATAATATAAATGTCATATCAATCAAAATTTTATTCTTTATTACTTCAAAATATGATTTTGTTTAAGAAAAATAAATTCATAACAAATTCATTCTTTTTGATAAATATGAACAAGAAAACAAGACTTATTTTTGATATTACAACATAAGGAGAAGCTCTGATACTACTTGATAGAATTTAAAAAAATTAAATACGAATATCTTAGAATCCTTATGTCAGTAATATCAAAAAATAATATATAATTGAGAAAATGCAAAATTCATACCTTATTCTGTCATTATAAAAAATGAAGAATATTGAAACGAAATTGATGTTATTAGTTGATTTTGGTTGAAAATTATGCTTTCAATTTGTTAACACAATTGCAAGGGATTTTTTTTTTTTTTGATAATGATGAAAGTTATCAGAAATGCTTAAATAAAAGGTGCCCTTCGTAGGAGACTCTTTTAATAACAAATAAGGATTTCTTTACTGAAAAGATGCCCATAATCTTTCAGAAGAGACTTTTTCTATAAATCATGTCCAAATCGGGGATCATAACCATTTGACTTTATATAATCATGTTTCTATTCAGTCCATCATAAAATTAGAGTCATTTTACCGATATCTACACATTATGTTTCATATCAAAAATTAATTCTTAATGTTCAATTAACTTTATTAGATAACTTATTATTGGACTAATATTATGATAATCAAATATATACTATCATGCCCTAGACCCAATGTGGGATCCAGGGGTGGCAACCCACAGCATGCCTGGCATGCAAGGCGTCCTGTAACAATCCAATTTATTCAAGGAAGGATAATACCACTATATCATTCAGAGTCAAATATTTTAGTACAAGCCATAATTATGAGTTTTGGGCTATATTCCCATTATACATAAATCAATGGGGTTACAATAAAATGTTGGATCTTAATTTCCTCTGATAGAAGCTTCAACTACCCCAAATCCCATTCTTCAGTCTTGTGGCTCTGAAAAATATTGTGAGATTTATATGAGCTCACACTCAATAAGTAAGCCTACTATCACATAATATAATCATTTCATCATTTCAAGATATTATCAATCACATTTTCATGTATAAAACTTCCAATTTCAAATACATTCATCATGTTATCAAAACATGCATGTCATCAGCTCAAATAATTTTGGAAGCTTAATTATACAATAAATGCCAAAATATGCAATGTAAATAAACCCACTGTATTCATATTATTATTTTCTTGTGTGTCCCTGATAGAACAATTGATTATTATGGTTTTTAGTTCTAATTCCTTCCGTATTAAGTTTTAATTGAATGGAAAATTTATTAAATATTTATCTTTTGTGACAGGGATTTGTGAGCAATTTAGAACTAATTTTTGGAGCTAAAAATAAAAAAAGGACTTGAAGTGGACGAATGAAGAAAGAGTCAAATTAGAAGTTGGCAGAAGCTGTTAGACGTGGCGCTTTTAGTGGGATACTGCAGTTCCATAAAATACGAAATTCTGTTCCGATTTTCAGCAGCTTTGCTGACTTAGAAGTTGGTGGTTCCAGATTTTGGGGCTGATTTTTAGAGTTGACATAGGGCAACTTGTGTATTTATTGGGGGGCTATTCATTGTGAAAGGACGAATTTTTCTTTCCTTCTCTCAGCTTTACTCTATTTTTAATATTTTTCTGAGATTAAGACAGTGCAGCAGTAATGGCCTTTAGAGGCTAAACTTCTCTACTTGGTAAAAGGAAGCTGAAACCTTGGAATAAATGTACCGTGAGAATTGATTTGTTCTTTAAATTGTTTACTTTATGCTTTGAGTATTGATTGTTCTTTTGTTATCATTTTTCATGAATGTTTCATTTAATTGCTAGGAGGCCTACTAGTTCATTATTTGTTTCAATCTATTGCTAGATTTAATATTAAACCCGTAATTGTTTAATCCCTTGAATCTATGAAGCAACTAGGATTTAATGGTTTGCTGCGTCAGAAACCATTGAATTTTGGGAAGAACATTCATCTAAATTAAATACAACCGCTTGTGTTTGTGTTGTTTAGTTTCATCGGTCTCTCTAATTCTTAAGGCTGCCACTAAATTAAACTGAAATGCTTGATTTCAGTTGTTTAGTGGTTAGGGTTCTGTTTGTGGATCGCTTGTTTTCCTCTTAACTATGATTAAGGAGAGATGGGTTCATAATTCCAACGGTGAATTCTCAAGGTATAAGTTTAATTATTTTGTGTCGATGATCGGTTACATTTTTCCAACGGTGGATGTGGACTTGAACCAAGGTTTGTTTTAATTGATTGTTTGAATTATTTTATTTTGACTTCTTTTCAGTTTCTCTTGGTTCTCAAATTTGTTTAACCACCCCCCTATTTGTTATTCTAAAGTTTGCTTTATAACGATCATTAAATCAGAACTTCTCGAGGGATCGATCCTTACTTTCCTATACTACATTAAATTTTTAGTGTTTTATTGCAGGAACATAGGAGTTAAATTGGAGTGTAGCGACAACTCAACCAATTTTTGGCGCCGTTGCCGGGAGTTCTTAATTTTTATGCTCGTTACAAGGTCTTCAAGGCAAGCTAATCTGCATTTCGATCCTGAGATTGAAAAGACAGCAAAGAAGCTAAGGAAAGAAGCGAAAAGAAGACCTCAAACACTTCAGCCTGTTTGTGAACAAGAAGAAAACATGGCTGGAAATCAAACATTAAGAGAGCTAGCTGCCCCTGACTTGAATCAACAACCCCACTGCATTACATTTCCTAACTTAAATGATGGTGCTACATTTGAACTTAAATCCGGACTAATTCATCTTTTGCCAACTTTTCGTGGACTTACAGGTGAAGATCCTAACAAACACCTGAAGGAATTTCATGTGGTTTGTACCGGGATGAAACCAAATGGAGTTACAGAGGAGCAAATAAAGATAAGGGCCTTTCCATTCTCTTTGAAGGACGATGCACAAGATTGGCTTTACTATTTACCAGCAGGGAGTATAACTACTTGGAATGAAATGAAGAGACAATTTCTAGAAAAATACTTTCCTGCCTCAAGAGCTGCTAGTATCAGGAAAGAAATATGTGGAATTAGGCAACACAGTGGTGAAACATTGTATGAATACTGGGATCGTTTCAAGAAATTGTGTGCAAGCTGCCCACACCATCAAATTAGTGATCAGTTACTTATTCAGTACTTTTACGAAGGTCTTCTATTAACTGATAGGAGTATGATCGATGCTGCAAGTGGTGGGGCTTTGGTTGACAAGACACCAGAAGCTGCTCAAACATTGATTGCAAACATGGCATCCAATTCTCAACAGTTCGGAGTCAGACAAGATCACTCAATCAAACGAGTAAACGAGTAAATTCTTCTTCCATAGAACAAAGAATTGATGATCTGACTTCTCTTGTTCGTCAAATTGCTGTAGGAAAAATGGAGACAGCCAAGGCTTGTAGCATTTGTTCAATGATAGGACATCCAACGGACATGTGTCCGACACTTCAAGAGGAGCATGCTGAAGTGAATGCAGTAGGAGGATGTCTAGGACAGCAGCAACAGCGTCACTACAACCCGTATTCGAACACATATAACCCAGGTTGGAGGGACCATCCAAATCTTCGTTATGGAAATGCAATAACAAATCAGCCCATTCAAAATTTTCAGCCATACAAACAGCCCTATATGCCGAGGCAGCAACAACAACCTGCTCAAAATTCCAAATCAGGTATGTCTCTTGAAGACATCGTTAAATCATTGGCAACTAATACCATGAAATTTCAGCAGGAAACTAGAACAAGCATTCAAAGTTTGGAAAATCAAATGGGCCAAATGGCCACTGCCATTAGTCGGTTGGAAGCAGAAAATTCAACCAAATTGCCATCTCAGACCATGGTAAACCCGAGAGAAAATGCAAGCGCCATGGTGTTGCACAGTGGCAAGGAACTGGAGCAACGTGGGCACGTCCAGCCACATGCGAATGCCAAAGCAGAGTCCAGTCTAGAAAAAGATAGCGTAGATTCGGACTCTTCCAAGAACAACAATGCAACAGGTAAGTTTTCTAAACCATCTTTGTGTAAGTATGAACCTATTCCTCCTTTTCCCGAAGCTTTAAAAGGTAATCAGAAATTTGAAAGTAATTCAAACATCTATGAGACTTTTCGAAAATGCGAGGTGAACATTCCACTCTTTGATGCAATTAAACAAGTGCCTCGTTATGCCAAATTTTTGAAAGAGTTGTGTACAGTGAAAAGGAATCAAAAAAAAAAAAATGCGAAAAGATAAGAGTTGGAGAAGGTGTGTCAGCCATAATTCAGAAAAATTTACCTGAGAAATGCAAGGATCCAGGTATGTTTTATATTGCTTGTAAAATTGGTGGCATAAAAATTGGAAAGGCAATGTTAGATTTAGGAGCATCCATAAATGTCATGCCTTATTCAATATATTCAGCTCTAAATCTTGGTCCTTTAGAAAAGAATGGTGTTGTTATTCAGTTAGCAGATAGGTCAAATGCATACCCAAAAGGGTTGATTGAAGATGTTCTTGTTCAAGTCAATGATAAATTAGTTTTCCCTGCTGATTTTTATGTTCTCGACATGGAAATTAATGATCATTCAGCATCTATTTTGTTGGGGAGACCTTTTTTGAAAACAGCTAAAACAAAGATAGATGTTCATGACGGTACACTCACTATGGAATTTAACGGTGAATCATTCCAATTTAACATCTACGATGCTATGAAATATCCTGATGTTGATTTTCCAGTTTATTCAGTTGATTTAATTGATTCTTTAGCACAGGATATTTTTGAGCTTGATGGTGAAGATAGTTTGGAAGTGGCTAACCGAGAATGTCATTCAAAGGGAATTAAAGATTTCAAATTGAGACCTGATTTACAGAATACATTGGCTGAAATGGATACATTTTTTGAACTGAAAAAGCAGGTAATGTGTCTTATATTGAGCTGGCAGTACCTAGTGATAGACTTGTACCTTCTGTTTTGCAGGCTCCCATACTTGAATTAAAACCACTTCCAAATAACCTCAAATATACATATCTTGGAGATGGAGGAACACTACCTGTGATTATTTCCAGTAGGTTAGATGAGGAGCAAGAAAAAAGACTGATTCAGGTATTGAAGAAGTACAAAACAGCCTTGGGTTGGACTATTGCAGACTTAAAAGGAATCAGCCCTTCGACATGCATGCATCGCATTTTGTTAGAAGAAGGAGCTAAGCCAATTCGACAACCACAAAGAAGGCTAAATCCCCCTATGATGGAGGTGGTAAAGAAGGAAATTCTTAAGCTTCTTCAAGCTGGGGTTATATACCCAATTTCAGATAGCCAATGGATCAGCCCAGTTCAGGTAGTGCCAAAGAAAACGGGAATTACGGTTGTGGAAAATGTAGATGGCGAAATGGTTCCTACGCGAGTTCAAAATGGATGGAGAGTATGTATTGATTACAGGAAATTGAACTCGGTAACAAGGAAGGATCATTTTCCTTTGCCTTTCATTGATCAAATGTTAGAGAGGTTAGCTGGTTGTGCTTATTATTGCTTTCTAGATGGTTTTTCAGGATACTTTCAGATTGCAATTGCCCCGGAAGATCAGGAAAAAATAACTTTCACCTGTCCATTTGGAACTTTCGCATATCGTCGAATGCCTTTCGGAGCCTGTAACGCTCCAGCCACTTTTCAAAGATGTATGGTAAGCATTTTTTCAGATTATGTTGAACACTTCATGGAAATCTTCATGGACGATTTTACTGTTCATGGAAATTCATTCGATAAATGTTTACATAACCTAACATTAGTTTTGCAGAGATGTATAGACAGCAACCTTGTTCTTAACTTTGAAAAATGCCATTTCATGGTTGAACAAGGGGTTGTTCTAGGACATGTTGTCTCAGCCAAAGGTTTAGAGGTAGATAAGGCAAAAATTGATATTATTAAATCTCTGCCTTACCCCGCTAGTGTGCGGGAAGTCCGTTCCTTTCTTGGACATGTAGGTTTCTACAGAAGATTCATCAAGAACTTCTCCAAGATAGCTCTACCCCTTTGTAGGTTATTGCAGAAGGAAGTAAATTTTGAATTCGATGAAGAGTGCAAAAGTGCATTTGATAGACTGAAGAATCTACTGACTTCAGCACCGATAATACAGCCACCCAACTGGAGTCTTCCTTTTGAAATCATGTGTGATGCAAGTGATCAAGCTGTAGGAGTAGTTCTGGGGCAACGAAGTGGAAGAGTGCCATATGCCATTTACTACGCCTCAATGACTTTGAATGATACCCAGAAGAACTACTCCACAACAGAAAAAGAGCTGCTTGCTATTGTTTTTGCATTAGAAAAATTTCGGTCCTATTTATTGGGTACTAGAGTAACTATTTTTTCTGATCATGCAGCTCTTAAATACCTCATGACAAAGAAGGACGCAAAGCCCAGACTAATACGGTGGATTCTTCTGTTGAGTGAATTCAATTTGGAAATCAAAGATAAAAGTGGTACTGAGAATCGTGTAGCTGATCACCTGAGCCGTTTACCCCAACTGAATTCAGAATTTGCATTGAAGGAAGAATTCCCTGATGAGCAATTGTTCTCTGCACATTTGCAGTTACCCTGGTATGCAATTTTAGTAAATTATTTAGCTACCAGAAGAATGCCTGATGATTTTTCCAAAGCTCAAAGGGACAAGCTCAAAAGCGATGCCAAATATTATGTATGGGATGACCCCTACTTGTGGAAGCATTGCTCTGATCAGATAATCAGAAGATGTGTGCCTGAAACAGAAATCTCCTCCATTCTTAGTTTCGTCACTCCTACGCATGTGGAGGACATTTTGGATCAAAGAGGACAGCAAGGAAAGTCTTGGATTGTGGTTTCTATTGGCCTTCCTTATTCCGAGACTCTTATTCATTTTGTAAGTCATGTGAACAATGCCAAAAGTCAGGTAACATTTCAAAGAAAAATGAAATGCCTCAAACTCCAATTTTGGTTTGTGAAATTTTTGATGTTTGGGGCATTGATTTCATGGGACCCTTTCCATCCTCGTTTGGTTTCGTTTACATTTTATTAGCAGTAGATTATGTCTCAAAATGGGTGGAGGCGAAAGCTACCCGAACTGATGATTCTAAAGTTGTTTCAGGCTTCTTAAAAACAAACATCTTTAGCAGGTTTGGTATACCTAAAGCTTTGATCAGTGATCAGGGAAAACATTTTTGTAATCGAACAGTGGCAGCAGTACTGAAGAAGTATGGGGTTACACATAAGATTGCCACTTCCTACCACCCACAAACTAGTGGACAAGCTGAAGTTTCAAACAGAGAAGTTAAATCGATCCTTGAGAAGACAGTTGGTCCAACTAGAAAGGATTGGAGCTCAAGATTAGAGGATGCTCTATGGGCTTACAGAACAGCCTATAAAACACCAATTGGGATGTCTCCTTACAGGTTGGTATTTGGCAAGCCATGTCATCTTCCTGTTGAATTAGAACACAAAGCTTTTTGGGCTGTCAGGAATTGCAACTTGAATTTGGAAGAAAGTAGTAAACACAGAAAGTTACAGCTACAAGAGTTGGAAGAAATTCGAAATGAGGCATATGACAATTCTAGGATTTACAAAGAGAGAACCAAAGCATTTCATGATAAGATGATTTCGAGGAAGGAATTTGCTATTGGACAAAAAGTTCTCTTGTATCATTCCAGACTCCGCTTGTTTCCAGGTAAGTTAAGGTCTCGCTGGATTGGACCTTTCATTGTTACTAATGTGTTTCCTCATGGTGCAGTAGAAATTAAGAGTTTGGAAACTTCAAAAGTGTTTAAAGTCAATGGTCATAGACTTAAACTATTTCATGAAGGTTTACAGGTTGAACAGGCAGAGGAAATGGAATTGAAAGACCCAATTTATCTTGTTTAAGACTTCAAGAGGATGTCTGGCTGAAGACATAAAACTTAGCGCTTGTTGGGAGGCAACCCAATAGACTTGCTAAGCTTAATCTTGCTGTTTATTATTTTTTTTTTATGTTCTTAAAAAAAAAAAAAAAGAAGCAGAAAATTTTTGTATGCGTTTTGTGGGTTTTTAAGGTTTTGCAGGAACAAAATTGTTTTGAAGCCCTGACGCAAAGCATGAGTACGAATTTCTTCTGTAAATCCAATGAGACGATGATTCCTGGTTAATCTATGTGGAGGGCCAAGTGGCATCAATGAGCAACACGAACTGAACTTATTTGAATTTGCGGCAGAACAGGCAGTATCTCTACTCTCACTTCTTTATTTTTCTTGTTGAGACCCTCCTTATGTGCTTGATTGTGTTGATATCACATTGAGGACAATGTTTAATTCAAGTAGGGGGGAATTCAAAGAGCAAGTCTGATTTGTGTTGTTTTGTTCTTCTCTTTGGGTTCTGTTGCGTCCACTTTTAAGTTGTTGTTTATGATTGCTGTGTGAATAGGTTGGTTGAGTATGCTTTGGGGACTTGGTTAGCTAAGATTGAGAGTAATGAAATGCTGACTGCTTAGATTAACGGGGAGTATGCACTTATATAAACTTTGTTAATCAACTGACAAAGCATTTATGTGAAAATGAGGTGACTTCATTTGACTAAGTGAGCTTTTGAGCCGAAAAGGATTGATACATTATTTTTTTCAATCTCTGTTTTTCTATTGAGTGGTATTCTTCTATGTGAATTTCTCTCTAGAACTTGCTTGGAACCATTCAAGACCACATTAATATATGCATGCATGAAAGTGATTAAAGGCCATTTTTTGTATAAACCCTTTAGTTTAAAAAATTCCTACCTTAATGCAATCCTTAGTTAACCCCTTTGAGCCTGTTAAACATTTTTCTTGAATGGCACAAAACCCAGGCCTGTATCCGTACCCAACCATAGTTATTAGTAGGGTGTTTTAAGCTGAATTTCATTCCAATGACATCAATAAAAAAAAAAAAGAGAGAGAAGTTTTTTTTCAGCAAGAACTCTGTTAACAATACTTGATTTTGCAAAAGAATGGCTATGAGTGTAATAAGTCTCTTTGCCCCAGAAAGTGGTTGTCTGCTTAAATGCTTAAATGCCCTATTGATGACTATGGTTCAGCCTATTTATCCCTCATTCCTACCCCTCCACCTAGCCCCATTACAACCTGAAGTAAAGCCCTTTTTGATTTGTGCATGCATGTATTTTAAAGTGGTGGCGATTTGGTGTATAAGCAAACATATGGTAGATTCTTTTATATATGAAGAATTTGTGTGAAAACACCAACCCCATAAACACTTGAGTGAACTGAGTGATAACTGCAAGGAAGTCCACTGAAACTTCACTTATGCTTTGAAATGAGATTACCTTAGTTTATCTTTGTTCATATCTTCTTGTGAAGTTTTGGTATTGTATATGGAATTACTCAAAATCTTGGTTGGTTTGAGTCCTAAAGTGTGCTTTTCTGTTATTTGTTTTGGGAAGTGTTTTGATTTTGTTTAGTTGCTTGAGGGCAAGCAATGGTTCAAGTAGGGGGGAATTTGATAGAACAATTGATTATTATGGTTTTTAGTTCTAATTCCTTCCGTATTAAGTTTTAATTGAATGGAAAATTTATTAAATATTTATCTTTTGTGACAGGGATTTGTGAGCAATTTAGAACTGATTTTTGGAGCTAAAATAAAAAAGGACTTGAAGTGGACGAATGAAGAAAGAGTCAAATTAGAAGTTGGTAGAAGCTGTTAGACGTGGGCGCTTTTAGTGGGATACTGCAGTTCCACAAAATACGAAATTCTGTTCCGATTTTCAGCAGCTTTGCTGACTTAGAAGTTGGTGGTTCCAGATTTTGGGGCTGATTTTTAGAATTGACATAGGGCAACTTGTGTATTTATTGGGGGGCTATTCATTGTGAAAGGACGAATTTTTCTTTCCTTCTCTCAGCTTTACTCTATTTTTAATATTTTTCTGAGATTAAGACAGTGCAGCAGTAATGACCTTTAGAGGCTAAACTTCTCTACTTGGTAAAAGGAAGCTAAACCTTGGAATAAATGTACCATGAGAATTGATTTGTTCTTTAAATTGTTTACTTTATGCTTTGAGTATTGATTGTTTTTTGTTATCATTTTTCATGAATGTTTCATTTAATTGCTAGGAGGCCTACTAGTTCATTATTTGTTTCAATCTATTGCTAGATTTAATATTAAACCCGTAATTGTTTAATCCCTTGAATCTGTGAAGCAACTAGGATTTAATGGTTTGCTGCGTCAGAAACCATTGAATTTTGGGAAGAACATTCATCTAAATTAAATACAACCGCTTGTGTTTGTGTTGTTTAGTTTCATCGGTCTCTCTAATTCTTAAGGCTGCCACTAAATTAAACTGAAATGCTTGATTTCAGTTGTTTAGTGGTTAGGGTTCTGTTTGTGGATCGCTTGTTTTCCTCTTAACTATGATTAAGGAGAGATGGGTTCATAATTCCAACGGTGAATTCTCAAGGTATAAGTTTAATTATTTTGTGTTGATGATCAGTTACATTTTTCCAACGGTGGATGTGGACTTGAACCAAGGTTTGTTTTAATTGATTGTTTGAATTATTTTATTTTGACTTCTTTTCAATTTCTCTTGGTTCTCAAATTTGTTTAACCACCCCCCTATTTGTTATTCTAAAGTTTGCTTTATAACGATCATTAAATCAGAACTTCTCAAGGGATCGATCCTTACTTTCCTATACTACATTAAATTTTTAGTGTTTTATTGCAGGAACATAGGAGTTAAATTGGAGTGTACGCGACAACTCAACCAGTCCCACGGCCCTACAACATCCATCTGGTGTATCACTCTTTAATGTCCCCTAAGAGGAAGGGTCCTGGTACCAGCATTATGCCATATATCATAATCAATCACAACACATCCTCTAGACGTGTGTGCGTTATGCCATATATCAATCACATCACATCCTCTAGATGCGTGTCCTCCACATATCTCCCCCTGTGGAGGTAGGTCCCGTATCTCTTGGCATTTCACATCGTTTCACATCATATGAGAACCATGGCGACACATATCATCATCATATTTGCATGTAGCACATCATGCATCATCGTGAGCATAAGCTCCTCATATCACATATACAGTGGTTTGTATATTCATAGCATAAAATACATCAATAGTACTAGTATATTTTGCAAAGCCAAAATAATCACATCATTCAATTTTTGCACATTTATAATTTATTACTTCACAAAATATTAGCAATCATATATAATTATAATAGATACCCAATTGTATAGAAAAATTCTATTTTATCTCATTTTTTAAATAATGCAATATGTATCAATATAGCATTTAAATACATAATTTTTATATTCTAATAAATTATAAAAATTATAATAAATGGCTTACTTACCTCAGTATGGTAATCCCAAACTGTAAATTAGTTATGTGGATATCTGGTTACCTATAGCATTAATTTTCACAATTAAATCTTTGAAATTGGAATAATAAAGCATCCCCTAAGTTCTACCCAGTCTAATCCTGGGCTAAACTTTGGGCTCGAATATGTCCCAATATATAAGCCCGAATGGAGAAATAAAAAACCCCCAAGAAACTAGAATCAATGCCAAATTGGGCCATATTTTTATTTCTCTATTCTCGACCCAATACGGGGTCCAAAATGTGGCCCAAAGATGGCTCATAGTTGGCCCAACAGGGCCCAACGTGGGATGGCCCAGCCGGCCCACGTCTTCTTCTTCCCATCCGCCTCCCCTGTTTCATCCGAAACAGGGGGGAAGCCGTGCCAGCGGCCAGGGCCACCGCCGGCCAATTCCTGGGCAGCCCGGCCGTCGGCGACCGGGCTAAAGCCGGCCGCCGCCGCAGCCACCTCCCTTTCCCTCTCTTTCTCCCTCTATTTCTCTTTTTCTCTCCCTCACTGTCCACGGCACACAACTTGTGCTGGTGGCACGGCCGGCCACCTTGGCCGGCCGGACCCTCACCGGATGGTCGCTTGCCGCCTGTGAGGGCCACTGGCCGCCGCCCAAGCCCGGCGAGGCATCGGGCACTCCGCCGGGCCCGAACCAAGCTGTGAACCGCTCTCCTTCTCTCTCGGTGACCGTTCGATGAGGGCCACTGGCCGCTGCCCAGGCCCGGCGAAGCATCTGGCACTCCGTCGGGCCCGAACCAAGCCGTGAACCGCTCTCCATCTCTCTCTATTTCTCTTTAATTCTCTCTCTCTTACCTTGGCCGGCAGGGATGATTGTGGAGAAGGAGGGGTGCTCCCCCCCTCCTTATATCGTGCTAAGGGGAGGGTTAGCCCCTCCCCTGTGCTCGTGTGAAGGGGGCACGTCGGCGCCCCCTTTTTTTGACTAGCTGTGGTGCCCCCTCCGCCGCGGCCATCAACAATGGCGGAGGAAGGGGTGGTGCCTCCCTTTCTCCGTCAACAATGGCAGATCCTCACATAATGAGGATCTGGGGGTTCACATTCTCCCCTCCTTATAAAAATTTTGGCCTCGAAATTGGTGTACTTCAAATAACATTTAAAATCCAAAGCTTTGATCATATGATTAATCTTCTTTCCATTTACATATGCTATGTTACAAACAATTGAGGATATTTCTCTTTAATTTCCTCCTCAAGCTCCCAAGTAGCTTCCCTCTCAGAATGGTTACTCCACTGAACCTTGACATAGGGAATGCTACGCCGTCTTAAAACTTGATCCTTGCGGTTCACAAGACGCACAAGATGCTCCTGATATGTTAGATCCTTCCTTAACTGCATGGGCTCAAATTCTATCACATGGCTGGGGTCAGAAATGTACCTCCTTAACATGGATACATGAAATACATTGTGTACCCCAGAGAGTGCCGGAGGTAATGCCAGGCTATAAGCCACTCTCCTACTTTGCTCAGAATCTCAAATGGCCCAATATATCGTGGACTCAGTTTACCTCTAATTCCAAATCTCATCACATTTTTGGTTGGTGATATCTTTAAGAAGACATGATCTCCAACCTGAAATTCTAGCTCCCTTCTTCTTACATCAGTATAGCTCTTCTATCGGCTCTGAGCTGTGGGAGTCGTCCCTTGATCAGTTGTACCTTTTCTACTGTCTACCAAATCAGCTCAGGGCCCAACAATTTTCTCTCTCTCACATCATCCCAACATAAGGGAGATCTGCATTTTCTACCATACAAGGCCTCAAATGGAGCCATCTGGATACTGGCTTGGTAGCTGTTATTGTAAGCAAATTTCACTAAAGATAAGTGGTTGTCCTAAGCACCGCCCAAGTCCATCACACATGCTCGCAACATGTCCTCCAGGGTCTGTATGGTTCTCTCAGACTGCCCATCTGTCTGGGGATGAAAGGCTGTGCTGAAGTTCAATTTGATCCCTAGAGTTCTATGAAGACTCTTCCAGAATTGGGATACAAACCTAGTATCCTGATCTGATACAATAGATACGGGGATACCATAAAGCCTCACAATTTGCTCAATATACATGATGGCCAATCTCTCACTCGAAATCCAAACTCTGAATGGCAGGAAATGGGCTGACTTTGTCAATCTATCTACAATGACCCATATTGCATCATTGCTCCTAGGGGTCTTAGGCAGATCAGTCACGAAGTCCATAGTGATCTTCTCCCATTTCCATTGTGGAATCATCAGAGATTGAAGGGGTCCCGCAGGCCTTTGATGCTCAGCCTTCACTTGTTGACATACTAAACATTTGGCCACATACTAAGCAATCTCTCTCTTCATTCCCTTTCACCAAAAGTTTTCTTTTAGGTCTTTGTACATCTTGGTACCTCCTGGGTGCACTGTGTAGGAAGAATAGTGGGCTTCCCTCAGAATCTCTGTCCTTAGATCCTCACATTTGGCACACAGAGCCTATCATCAAATCTCATGGATTCATCCTCCATTATAGTAAATTCATTTTGAACCCCTGACTTCACAGCTTCCTTAATCTTTTGCAGGTCCAAGTCTTCTTTCTGGGAGGACTTGATCTTGTCTAACAGAGTTGGTTGGAGTGCAAGTGCTGTCACAAGCCCATCGGACCGTTGTACTCACAATTCAACCTCCAACTTCTCAAGATCCCTCTGGATGTGAGGCTGAGAAGTGATCATAGAAGCTAACTCCGAGGAGGACTTCCTACTCAATGCATTAGCTACCACATTGGCCTTCCCTGAGTGATAGTGCAGGTTCAGGTCATAATCTTTTGATAGCTCCATCCACCTCTTTTGCCTTAAATTTAACTCCTTCTGAGTGAAGATGTACTTCAAACTTTTATGGTCTGTATACACATCACATGCCTCTCCATATAGATAATGCCGTCAGATCTTCAAGGCAAAAATTACAGCAGCCAACTCTAGGTCATGAGTTGGATAATTTTGCTCGTATGGCTTTAGCTATCTGGAGGCATAAGCTATCACCTTCTCATTTTGTATCAGAACACATCCCAATACCTTCCGAGAAGCATCCGTGTATAGAGTGAATCCTCCAGATCCTGACGGAAGGGTAAGGACGGGGGCTGACACTAGGCATTGTTTCAGCTCCTGGAAACTTCTCTCACACTCTTCGGTCTAGTCAAACATAGCTTCCTTTTGGATCAAGCGAGTCAGGGGTAGAGCAATACGAGAAAAGCCCTCCACAAATCTGCGATAATATCCAGCCAGCCCCACGAATCTTCTGACTTCAGATACATTGGAAGGTTGACTCCATTTTACAACTGCCTCAATCTTTTTTGGGTCCACAGTTATGCCATTTTTAGATATTACATGACCCAAGAATGATACTTGGCTCAACTAGAAGTCATACTTCTGCAACTTGGCATAAAGCTTTTTCTCCCGAAGGGTTTGCAGAACAATCTTCAGGTGGTCCATATGCTCCTCCTAGCTTTTAGAATACACCAGGATGTCATCAATGAACACTACCACAAACTGATCCAAGTATGGCTTAAAGATTTGTTCATCAAGTCCATGAATGCTGTTGGGGCATTGTTAACCCAAACGGCATCACCAAGAACTCGTAGTGGCCATACCTAGTCCTGAATGCTGTCTTAGGCACATCTCCAGCCTTGACCTTGAGTTGATGGTATCCTGACCGAAGATCAATCTTCGAGAATACCCGAGCTCCTTGGAGTTGATCGAATAGATCATCAATCATCGGCAAGGGATACTTGTTCCGCACTGTTACCTTATTGATTTCTCGGTAATCAATGTAGAGTCGAAGACTTCCATCTTTCTTTTTGACAAATAATACTGGAGCACCCCAAGGAGAGACACTCAGTCTGATTAATCCTCGATCTAGGAGCTCCTACAATTGGCCCTTCAGCTCTTTTAGCTCAGCTAGGGCCATGCGATAAGGGGCCTTGGATATAGGTCCAGTGCCAAGGACTAAATCAATGGTGAACTCAACTTCCCAGTCTGGAGGTAATTCGGTCAAATCATCCGGAAAGACGTCAGGAAACTCGATAGCCACTGGAATATCCTCCAACTTGACCTTTTCCTACTGAAGGTCCTTGACCACAGCAAGAAACCCTTGGCCACCTTTCTTCAAATATTTGGCAGCCTGTAGTGCTGATACAAACACTGAGGCCAGGTGTTCCTGGCTTCCAGTAAAACTGAATTCAGGCTGATTAGGGATTTTGAAGATCACCATTTTTCTGAAACAGTCTACTGAAGCATGATAGGAGGCCAACTGGTCTATCCCAAGGATAACATCAAAGGACTTCAGTGGAAGGACGATTAGATCAGCCTTCAACTTTTATCCTTCAAATTAATCAGGCAAGATTTGCATACTGAGTCCACCCTCATAACATCTCCATTTGGGAATGCAATGTGCAACTCCTGTTCTAAGGGAACAGGTGTCAACGATGCATTGATGGCAAGATAAGCCTCAGATATAAATGAATGTGTAGCACCCGGATCTACTAAAGTCCGAGCATAAGTGTTGCCTACTTTAATTATCCCTGATCACAAAGTTTAGTTTATCTTAGATGTCATATAGTTGATTTTATTTATCCTTCATGATCAATGCATTATATCGCGTATGAACAAAATAATTTTAAATAACAGGTATACCTGCCACAACGGAGTTAGAAGCAGCAGCATCCTGTTGGGTGAGGGTGAAGACCCTTCCCTGGGTCCTCGGCTGCTGCTGCTGGTTCATCCCAAGATTTGGAGAAGGCAGCTGATCTCTCTGAAGGGGACAAGTGGCCATCTTGTGATCCACTTTCCCACATATGAAGTAGGCACCTCTTGGCCCACGGCACTGCCTGCCCGAGTGGAAGTTTCCGCAGTGAGGGCAACGGGTCTCCTTACCCTTCGGTCCTAAGGGGGCTGATATGTATCTTTCTTCTTAGCCTGCCCCAAAGACTGGCCCGAAGGAGACCCCTTCCTCTTCCTCTGTAGCTCCCACTCCTTCTGGTTCCTATTCATGTCTCTTTTGATCACCAAGGCTTTGCTCACTACAGCACAATATGTGGAGAGTTCAAATGCATTGACTACTCGCCTCAGTTTGGGTTGCAGTCCTTCAGTGAACCTGGTGATCTTGGCTCTCTTAGTGATCACTATTTCCGGAGCAAACCGGGCTAGCCTAGTGAACTCGGCTTCGTACTGGGCCACAGAGAGATTCTTCTGCTCCAGCTCCAAAAACTCAGACTCCATCTGTCTTTGCACACTACTAGGGAAGTATTTGTTGAAAAATACCTCCTTGAACTCCCTTCAGGAAACAGCCTGTCCACCCAATCGCTGCTCCATATGCAACCACCAATCATATGCCTCCCCTTGAAGAAGGTAGGTGGCAAATTTAATCCGCTCCTCCTCTTGGCTACCATGGGCCCTGAAGGTCTTCTCCATCTCCCTCATCCACCCCTCAGCATCAGCGGGATTGGTGGATCCAGAGAAGGGAGCAGGGCTAAGCTCTTAAACTCAGCAAAGCTCTGACCTCCTCCTTGCCAGGGTTGCGGCGGAGCGGGCTGGACTGGTGGTTCAGGTTCAACTAATGGATTTTGCGGAGTAGGAGGGACGGGCTGAGCAGACACCACTTGTTGGATCTGCTGCTGCATAGCCTACACCATTTCCACAATGACCTGAAGTATCTAAGTCTAGCGATGTTGCTGGCCATTGCCAGCCACATTAATGGAACCAGAACCTCCAGAAGTTTGCTGGCCTCTATGCTGGCCAGCATCACCAGCCTGGGAACCTTCAACTTGTCGCATACTTCTGGTGTGACGAGGCATGATTATTCCCTGCCAAGTTTGGTTCCAATCAATATCTTTACAAACCCCTAAGTTTTTAAAACATATTTATTTAAAAACATATCTTCTTAGAGTTGTTACCCTCCCAGTGTCATCCTACTGTTTTGCCTAGTGTCATCTTGTGTTTATCCGTAAGGTCAAACCTAGGCTCTGATACCACAACAGCTATCACGCCCCAGACCCAATGTGGGATCCAGGGGTGGCAACCCGCCGCATGCCTGGCATGCAAGGCATCCTGTAACAATCCAATTTATTCAAGGAAGGATAATACCACTATGTCATTCAGAGTCAAATATTTTAGTACAAGCCATAATTATGAGTTTTGGGCTATATGCCCATTATACATAAATCAATGGGGTTACAACAAAATGTTGGATCTTAATTTCCTCTGATAGAAGCTCCAACTACCCCAAATCTCATTCTTCAGTCTTGTGGCTCTGAAAAACATTGTGAGATTTATATAAGCTCACACTCAATAAGTAAGCCTACTATCACATAATATAATCATTTTATCATTTCAAGATATTATCAAATCATATTTTCATGTATAAAACTTCCAATTTAAAATACATTCATTATGTTATCAAAACATGCATGTCATCAGCTCAAATAATTTTAGAAGCTTAATTATACAATAAATGCCGAAATATGCAATGTAAACAAACCTACTGTATTCATATTATTATTTCCTTATGTGTTCCATGGCCCTACAACACCCATCTGGTGTATCACTCTTTAATATCCTCTAAGAGTAAGGGTCCTGATACCCGCGTTATGCCATATATCATAATCAATAACAACAGATCCTCTAGACGTGTGTGCGTTATGCCATATATCAATCACATCACATCCTCTAGATGTGGTCCTCCACATATCTCCCCCTATGGAGGTGGGTCCCGTATCTCTTGGCATTTCACATTGTTTCACATCATATAAGAACCGTGGTGATACATATCATCATCATATTTGTATGTAGCACATCATGCATCATCATGAGCATAAGCTCCTCATATCACATATACAGTGGTTTGTATATCATAGCATAAAATATATCAATAGTATCGGTATATTTTGCAAAGCCAAAATAATTACATCATTCAATTTTTGCACATTTATAATTTATTACTTCGCAAAATATTAGCAATCATATATAATTATAACAGATACCCAATTGTATAGCAAAATTCTATTTTATCTCATTTTTCAAATAATGCAATATGTATCAATATAGCATTTAAATACATAATTTTTATATTCTAATAAATTATGAAAATTACAATAAATGGCTTACTTACCTCAGTACGTTAATCCCAAACTGTAAATCAGCTATGTGGACATCTGGTTACCTACAGCATTAATTTTCATAATTAAATCTTTAAAATTGGAATAATAAAGCATCCCTAAGGTCTATCCAGTCTAATCCTGGGCCCAACTTTGGGCTCGAATATCTCCCAATATATAAGCCCGAATGGGAAAATAAAAATACCCCAAGAAACTAGAATCAACGTCGAATCGGGTCATATTTTTATTTCTCTGTTCACGGCCCAATACGGAGTCCAAAATATGGCCCAAAGATGGCTCAAAGTTGGCCCAACAGGGCCCAACGTGGGACAGCCTAGTCAGCCGTCGTCTTCTTCTTCCCCATTCGCCTCCCCTGTTTAACCCGAAACAGGGGGGAAGCCATGCCGACGGCCAGGGCCACCACCGGCCAATTCCTGGGCAGCCCGACCGCTGACGATCGGGCCAAAGCCAGTCGCCGCCGCGGCCGCCTCCCTTTCCCTCTCTTTCTCCCTCTATTTCTCTTTTTCTCTCCCTCACTGTCCACAGCACACGACTTGTGCCAGTAGCACGGCCGGCCACCTCGGCTGGCCGAACCCTCACCGGACGGTCGCTCGCTGCCGGTGAGGGCCACTAGCTGCTGCCCAGGCCTGGCGAGGCATCGGGCACTCCGCCGAGCCCGAACCAAGCCGTGAACCGCTCTCCGTCTCTCTCTGTTTCTCTCTCATTCTCTCTGTCTCTTACCTTGGTCGGCAGGGATGATCATGGAGAAGGAGGGATGCTCTCCTCCTCCTTATATCGTGCCAAGGGGAGGGTTAGCCCCTCCCCTGTGCTCGTGTGAAGGGGGCGCGTCGGCGCCCCCTTTCTTTGACCGGCTACGACGCCCCCTCCGCCGCGGCCATCAACAATGGCAGAGGAAGGGGCGGCGCCTTCCTTCCTCCGTCAATAATGGTGGATCCTCGTATGGTGATAATCCGAGGATTCACATATACATTTACTTATATTGGTCCTTATGATTATTTTTCAACATGCTAACCTAAGATCATCATTGATGGTGGCGGATCATCACTTATGGTAGGCACTAGGCAGCACCAGTCTTACTTATTTTTGCAACGTAAGAAAGGGGAACGATGGGGTCACGAAATGATTTATTTGGATAAAACGTTCCACATGACAATCCTATGCGGCTGCACGGTAGACACGGCCTCACACCGAAGACGCGTCCGTCTTAGGTGCTTTGATAACTATTAATATGTTAAACAGGGTTGATACCAAAAAATAACAGATGATAAACAAATCCGTCACAAGGAAACTGCAGGCGGAATGGAGGCAAGGGGTAGCCACAGCTCCAGCAAATGAACAGAGATCCGGTACGGCTAAAAGCGAAGAAACTACGTCGAGCTTGGTTTAAGGTACTGGAAGGGACAAAACGCAGATGCGTCCACTAAAGTCGGTGTGAAGTTGATTTGTTTCTCAATTTCGAACGTACCGATAAAATTCGGCTTCTGCTTGCTTTGAGGTTCGTGCGTGTGAGGGCTCCAGCTTCTGTTTGCTTGTTTGTTTTGCGATTCGTGCTCGGCCCTCGTCTGTGCTGATCTCCGGCGATCGTCTTCGTCTCCGGCTGCGGCTCTTACGGAGGATCTTCTCTCTGCTGTCTCCTTGCCATCTATGGCGACTGATGGAGATGTGGGGGTCCGTGCTGCTGGGCAGAAGTCCAGCTCGACAGGGTTCTTTTGGGTCTCGTCGTCTCCGGCGCCGGTTGAAGTCTCGTGTCTGGAATCTGTGTTTCCGGAGGTGGTCAGCATTCCGGTGGACGAATTGAAGTCCGAGATGGTGGAGTGGCAGTCGCGTGCTCTCATTGTTCGTTCGTTTATGAAATGGGTTCCAGCGGAGGCGTATGTTAGGGAGTTTCATCGTGCCGGAATTCAGGGAGATATCAAACCTATTAGCCTGGCTTTTCGATGCCACATATTCCGTTTCGAAGACCCGAAGGCTGCTGATCTGGTGATGAACCGTCCATGGATCATCAATGGACAAATTATCACAATGGAAAGGTGGAAGCCGGAGTTCGTTCCGACTGCGGATGCCACCCCCTTTGCCCTGATTTGGCTGCGATTACCGAACCTTCCTCTGGAATTTTGGAAGGAGGATTTCCTCAGGGTGATCACTGAGACGGCTGGCCATTTCCATTGTGTTGATTCGTCGACTCTGGCCAAGAGCAGAGGAGGTTTTGCCAGAGTTTGTGTGCGGGTGGATCTCCGGCGTTCACTTCGGTCGGGTACTCGTGTTCAGGGCATCAATCTTCCCTTCTGGAAGCAGTTTGTTTACGAATCTCTTGAAGGATTTTGTTCCAACTGCGGATCGCTTCATTTGGAGGGTCCGTGTTCTGTGCCGGCTGGGTCAAGTATGGATGGTGATTCATCGTCCCCTATTTTCGGATCCTGGCTGACTGCTGTTCGTCAACGCCGGGATGTCCCTGGATCATTGAGGGAGATGAGGAAGAAGCCTTCTTCGAAGCCTAGTCCTGTTGCTTCCGGCTGTGATTCAGTGCCTCAGATGGTTAAGGACAAGCAGCGGGCTGCGGCTACTGTTGTAGATGATTGGAGGACGCCGGTTAAGGTCGCCCGCCGGAAAGTGCCACCGTCGATGAAGCTGGTGATTGTCTCGGACGCAGTCCCCGCTGACTCTGGTGGTGAGAAGCAGAAGTCTGGGATGGAGGCTTCTCCAGCTTTCGGCACAGTGCCGGTTTTTTCCTCCCGTGCCGGTACTGTAGCTTCTGAGAAGCTTAATCTGAAGGAAGGAAAAAAGGTCAGAGATGCTGAATCTGGATCCAAATTAATTCAGCCAATTGCTAATCCTTTCTCTTCTCCCAGATTGAGTGTGGTTTGTGGCAGTGATCAAGGCAGCGGGGACGCTTTTCCTGGCCCCTTGAAAAGGGCTAGACCTGTTGAGAGTCCTGCTCCGAGAACTAATCCCAAATCTGTTAAAAGGAAGGGCAAAGGTAAAGTTGCTTTGTCAAAGAGTACTGAGGCTGCTCATTATTTTCCTGTCAACCCGTCATTATCACATTGCTCTTCTGGAGTTGATCAGGAGGTGAGTCAGCCCAGCGCTGAGATGAATGTTGGCTTGACTGTGGTGGACTCAGGTGAAGAATCTATGAGTCGGCACTCGGTCTCACTACCCTCGGTGCAGTCTATCCGGGCCGTTAATCTAGATGTTGTTGCGGATGGACCGAAGACTGATTCTCGAATGATGACTGATGAGGGCATCCTTGCCAGTCAGTGCCTTCCTGATATGGTTATGATGGAGGACCAGGGAGGGGTCCCAGTTTCCTCCAGTAATTAATGAAGATTCTTATATGGAATACTCGAGAAGCTCGAAAGCCTTCCTTTCGATCCTCTTTTAATAGATTGATGCAATTATATAATTTTGATATATGTGTGTTGTTGGAAACCAGATTGTCGGGAGATACTCTGGCCTGGCTTCGAAGACAGATTTTCTGATCTTGGTCTTCATATGCGATGGAGGCTGAAGGGATGTCGGGGGGTATATTGGCCATATGGCGTGATTCTGCTGTTTCGGTTGAGGCTTTTCATCAGTGCAACCAGCAGATTGGTCTTCTTATCTCTATGGGGTCCTCTGACCCCTGGCTGCTTTCGGCGGTTTATGTCAGTACGAATTATAGAGAGAGACGAATCCTTTGGGCTGAGCTGCTTTCCCTCCTTCATCAAGGTCTCCCAGTCATTGTTGCGGGAGATTTTAACTGTATCACTGAGGCTAAGGAAAAACGTGGGGGCAGACGGGTTTCGGCCTCAACTGATATTAATGAATTCAATTCCTTTATTCGGTCTTCTAATCTGATGGATTTGGGGTATTCTAGAACCCAGTTTACTTGGTGTAATAACCGTCAGGGCTCAGCTCGTGTTTGAGAGAGACTCGACAGAGCTTTGGCTACGGCCCAATGTTTTTACATGCATCCTGCGGTTTCTGTATCTCACTTGCCCAGGATTGCTTTGGATCACTGCGCTATTTTGATCTCTACTGAGGCTGAGGTGCACCAGCCTAGACAGTTTAGATTTGAGCATTTCTGGACAGTCCATTCAGGGGCTCGGTCCATTATTACTCAAATTTGGCATCTTCCAATCAGGGGCAATGCTATATACCGTCTCTCTCGTCGTCTTATGCTGGCCAGACGACATCTTTCCAAATGGAATAGGTTTGAAGTGGGGAACTTGGATAGACAGATTGATCTGGTGGAAGCTGATATTACTATTCTTCAGGGTAAGGAGGATCTCGATGGATCTCTTTTGGATTCGGACCTTTTCTCTCTGCGGGAATTGCTTGCTCGTCACCACTCTCTGCTTCGCCAGCAGGAGATGTACTGGAAACAGAGGTCTAGGGCGCAGTGGATCTGTGAGGGGGATCGTAATACCAGATTCTTCCATCAGGCTACCTTAAAGCGCCGGGCCGTGAACAGGATTTGGAGACTAGTTGACACGGAGGGGTACGGTCAGGAGGATTACCATTCTATTCGGGATATGCTTCTCCAGTTCTTTCAATCCAGATGGGCTGATTCCTCTGCTGTTGGGGATCCGGTGGTCAGGGTTCCTGATTCCAGAAGGGTTTCTTCACAGGACAATGAAAAGCTTTGTAGACCAGTCACTGCTGAGGAGATTCGGGTGGCCCTTTGGGAGCTCGGTCCGGACAAGGCTCCTGGGCCTGATGGTTTTCCTCCTCTATTTTATCGCCACTATTGGGACATAATTGGACAAGAGGTTATTCAGGCCATTCAAATTGTCTTCCAATTGAAGCAAATTCCCTTGGAATGGAACCGGACTCTTGTTACGTTGGTACCCAAGCAGTCCGACGCCTCTCTTCCGCAGCACTTCAGACCTATTAGCCTTTGCACTACTCTGTATAAAGTTTGTGCTCGCCTCTTGGTTGGCCGTCTTCGGCTTGTGATCCCCCATCTTATTTCTATAGAGCAGGGGGCTTTTATTAAAGGGCGTTCCATATCGGATAACGTCCTCATTGCTCAAGAGTTCATGCATGATCTTCAAAGAGCCCCTGTGAGAAGAAGTCTCATGGCGGTGAAGCTGGATATGGAGAGAGCTTATGACAGACTGAGCTGGGCCTTCCTGAAGCGCTCCCTTCAGGAGTTCGGTTTTGATGATCTTTTTATTGAATGGATTATGGCATGTATTCTGAGGCCTTCCTTTTCTCTGCTCATCAATGGGAGCCCTACTGAATTTTTTCACTCTTCTGTGGGTTTGAGACAGGGGTGTCCATTATCCCCCTTGTTATTTATTCTTGCCGCAGACGATCTTTCTCGTGCTTTCATCTTGCTTAGCAGGAGCACCGAATTGTTCCATTCATGGCCGGGAGAGAGGGCCCTCTGATTTCTCATCTTCTTTTTGCTGATGACTGTATTCTTCTGGGTCAGGCTTCTATTGATAATGCTGCTTCTTTTCATTCTATTCTGCAGCGTTACTGTCAGGCGTCGGGCCAGAGGGTAAATTTTCTTAAGTCTTCTATCTGCTTCAGCCCTAAGACCCCTAGATCTACTAGGGAGGCCATTATGGAGTTATCATGTATCACTACTCGGACGGATCACTTCAAGTATTTGGGGATCCCCATTACTGGTAGACGGGCATGCTGTTCTGACTTTGCAGAGATCGAGCGACGGGTCCGCCAGCGTATTGAAGGGTGGCAGATGACTAGTTTGTCCATGATGGCTAGGATCACTATCATTCATTCTGTCCTCTCTTCTCTTCCTGTGTATCTCCTTTCGAATGCCGTTCTGCCGATCACTTGTCTTAGGAGGATTGAGAGATGTTTCAGAGATTTTCTTTGGGCTTCTACGCAGGAGGGACATGGTATTCATCTAGTTGCTTGGGACAGGATCTGCATGCCTATTAATGAAGGTGGACTGGGGATTCAGTCCTTGATTGTTAGAAGAGAAGCTCTTCTTGCCAAACATGCCTCGCGTTTCCTTTTGGAGCCTCATAGTTTATGGAGTTCTGTGATGCATGCGAGATATGGTGACTGGGTTTCTGGTTCGATTATTATACCGCCCCGTGGATCCTCTTCCTATTGGAAGGAGATTTGTAGACATAGTCAGCTCATTATGCACAATATCTCTTGGATGATTGGTGATGGCTGGTCAATTGATGCTGTCAATGATACCTGGATTTCTGAGCTCCCCCTTATGTGGTGGCCCTCCTTTATTAACATAGATATTCCCCCTAATCTTAGGGTTAAGGATCTTATCTCCTTAAACCCCCACTCATGGCACATACCCTCGGTGACCCGGTTTTTGGGGAGGAGCTTTCTCGTCGGATTCTCTCGATACCTCTTTTACCTGATTCCTCTGTTGACTCCAGGGTTTGGTAGCGATCTTGTCTTCCCAAGGCTCCCATTAGGGATCTTATGGACATATACAGGCCGCAGGTTCAGCATACAGAGGATGCAGTTTGGATTTGGAAGCTTCCTGTGCTCCCCAGGGTTCAGTTATTCATCTGGAAGATTCTTTGGGACTGTCTTCCTACTTGCCTCCTTCTTTCTCGGAGGGGTCTGTCTATTCAGCCGATCTGTCATCTGTGTAGGCAGGTGGATGAATCTGTGGACCATGCTATATTTTGTTGTTCCAGAGCGAGAAGGATCTGGGCTCTTATGGGCTATCCTAGAGATCTGGAGGTAATGGCTTTCTCACGATCATCTTTCCTTCAGGACATCCGGAGCGGTCCTATGAGCAAGCGTGGTCTTTGGTCTGTTACTGCTTATTATATATGGCTGTCGAGGAATCAGATCATATTCTCCGACGACAGGTTTTCCTTTCACAGGATTGTGAGGCAGATTAGATTATTGTCTTCGGAATGTGCCCGTGCCTTTCATGGTGTTAATTTTGACTCCTCTGGCCTCTGGGGCTCCCCTGTTGTTCCGACAGTGAACCGTCGTACGGTTTTCGTCTCTTGGGAGCCCCCCCCTCCAGGGTATGTCAAAATTAACTTTGATGGGAGTGTCCGGGATAGAGCTGCTGGATCTGCTTTCATCATTCAGGGACCGATGGGTGATCTATTGGTAGCGGGAGGCTTTGGATCCCTGGACTCAACAGTTCCTCTGTCGGAGCTCGGTGCTGCTTGGGCAGGGCTCTCATTTGCTGTTAGGATCCTCCATGCTCCCAAGATCATGATTGAGGGGGATTCTATGACTGTCATTTCTTGGTTATTAGAGGAGAGCTATATAGATGGTTCCTCAAACCCGATTCTGAGGGACTGTTGGTCTATGTTGCGGGAGCTTGATTCTGCTCAGATCTGCCACACTTATGTGAGGCCAACTCGGCGGTGGACTGGGTGGCGACCTTTGCTGCTCAACATGCGGGTCCATGGATTTGGAAGCCAGGCGACCCATGTCCTATTCTTCTACAGCAGATCTTAACTTCTGATTTATCTGGGCTGACTCATTCTAGAATTATATGATCACCCGTTTGTAACAAAAAAAAAAACGTACCAATAAAATTTACAAACATCATATTGATTAGTTAATATATGCGCAGGTGTTGATGTCAATAGTTGATATCTAAATATTTATCATTATTGTTGGGGGATAAAATTATCATTACATCAATATCCGTGCGAGGAGGCTAAGTCCAACCCCTTCTGTAGCTCGGCCTCCCCGGGCTCCCATAGCTCGACCTCCCTGGGCTTCCGTAGCTCGGCCTTCTCGAGCTCCCATAGCTCGGCTTCCCCCGAGCTTCTATAGCTCGGCCTCCCCGGGCTCCCGTAGCTCGGCCTCCCTGGGCTTCCGTAGCTCGGCCTTCCCAAGCTCCCATAGCTCGGCTTCCCCCGAGCTTCTGTAGCTCGGCCTCCCCGGGCTCCCGTAGCTCGGCCTCCCCAGGCTTCCGTAGCTCGCCTCTCCCGAGCTCCCATAGCTTGGCCTTCCCGAGCTCCCATAGCTCGGCTTCCCCGAGCTTCCGTAGCTCGCTTTTCCCGAGCTCCCATAGTTCGGTTCTCCCGAGCTTCCATAGCTCGGCCTCCCCGGGCTCCCATAGCTCGGCTTCCCCCGAGCTTCCATAGCTCTGCTCTTCTGAACTTCCTGTAGTTCGCTTCCCCGAGCCTCCATGGCCCGGCTTCGCTGAACGACCCACGATTCAATACCCACCTCAGCGGAACCCGACGCGGAAGAGCCTAAGCCCACTGTAACGGCACCCTAGGCAAGGGATCATGCTGAGAAATGGTCTAGAACCTATCGAGGCTACCTGAGACCTATACATCTACCAGATTTTAAGCTATCAAGGAGCTCTCCCAGCCGTCGATCCCCTAACGGACAAGATACGGATCCCAACAGCCCCACAACGGCCTGATTCGATCCACTCCCGTATCCTAACAACCTCTGAACCTTCCAGAAGGCGCTCAAGATCCAGGTGACAGTCTATAAATGGAACACTCCCAGATTCCCTCAGGTAGGCACACACGCGCGCTTACACCCCCACTGTCACTCTCCTGCTCTCGCAGGCAGCTCGTCGGTGCTCTCACCTTCTAGAGCTCACGATTGGCCGCCCCCAGAGAGGCCTCTCGGAGAGATCCACCTTCTCACTTTCTGGTTGATCGCCGACTTCCTTTCACTGACTTGAGCGTCGGAGGGTCTTCCGTGGAGGGCCACCCCCAACGCCTCTCGCGCGAGGACTTATGTGCAGGTCTGCCCTCCTGGAGATCGACTGCGCCCAAGTCGGAGGACGGATCCCGGTGGCAACAGATTGGCGCTAGAGGAAGGGCCTCAAGTCCCATTAAAACTTGAAGAAAGGAGACAAGGATCCTAATCTGAAGTAGAACCTCTCTAATGGCCAATCGAAGAAGAGCAACCTTTGAAGCTCAGGATCAGGTCGCCTCTCAGATGCCTGATTCAACGGGCAGTGTAGCGCCGCAACCACCACCAGTCGAAACCCCGTCACCGCTTGCCATCCCGGTGACCCAGGACAGTTTGCCTCGCTGGTCTAACAAGTTCAGACTCTGACCCACCTGGTCCAGGAGCGCCTTATGGCTCCTCCTGCTCCACACTTTCATAAGGAAGCGGCGGTTCCTTCTTCGCCGGCGACTTCTTCCTCCAGTCCGCACAAATCTGCGGACCCCCCACATCGACCTAGAGGGGACAAGCCAGTCCCATGAGGCGGTCACGACAGAGATCCTCCCAGATCTCGACGAGCTAGGTCTCTCTCACCGGTGACCTCCCACCATGATTCAACGCCGTCCCTGCGATCTTCTTGCCCAGCTCCACCTCTGGCTGGCGAAGAGGAGATCCATCATCAGATCCAGGAAATGCATCAGGAGCTGGACGCCGCCAAGCAGGCCCATCCGTCCCAGCCCAAAGCGGAGCAGGGCATCCCTTTCTCTAAGGGGATTATGGAGGAAGTGATCCCCTCCCATGTCAAGTTACCAGCCGTCGAACCTTACCACGGCTCTTCTGACCCGGACGACCATCTTAGCAGCTTCCGATCAATAATGATGTTCCACGGAGCATCTGATGCGGTCCTCTGCCGCGCCTTCCCCTCCACCCTCAGAGGATCCGCCCGAACCTGGTTCAATGCTTTGAAGCCGGGTTCTGTCGATTCATTTGACGAGCTGAGCCACCTTTTTATTGGTCAGTTCGTCAGTAGCCGCTGCCACCGACGAAGATCTGACTCCCTCTCCGAAGTCAAGCAGAGAGAGGGGGAGTCCTTGAGGAATTATCTTAGTCGTTTTAATAAGGCCATGTTAGAGGTGGACCACCTTAATCATGAGGTGGCTATGTATGCCCTGGCTGGGGGAGTCTCGAAGGAGAGCGACTTCTACCTGGCTATGGAAGTCAGTTACCCCCCTGCCTCTCGAAGATGATGGCCCTGGCAGACAAGTACGCTAGGGTCAAAGAATCGCGGAGAGTTGCCCGCGCTGAGCAGGCAAAGAAGAGGGAGCCCAAAGTCCCCGATAGGTACCATCCCGCCCGTCGACCAAGTCCGCCTCGCCGCTAGAGAGTCCCTCCGCTGCCGCCAAGGAATCGCTCCCGGAGCCCTCCCAGGCGATTCGACCACTACACTCCATTGACCGTGCCCCGGGCGTAAATCCTCATGGAGATAGAGCGCCATCTCCCTCGGCCAGTACCTCTCCGAGGGAACCCGACCCGAAGAGATCCCACCAAGTACTGCCGTTACCACCGGGAGCACGGCCACGACACTGAAGAATGCTGGCAGCTGAAAAATGAAATTGAGAGGTTGATCCAGCGGGGGCGACTGAATCAGTTCAGGAGGGTGCCCGAGCCACAACAATAAGGAGGTGACCGCCAGCCCGAACTTCAACAACCTCCTCCTCCACCGAATCCGCCCATGATCGGCCGCATTAACATGATTGAAGAGGCCGACGGATCGAGCCCCAGGGGCGACAGCGAAGGATCGACGCCAAAGAAGGCACAGACGGGCGAGCTCTCCTTCTCCGATGATGATCTCCTAGGGATACAGCTTCCCCATGATGACGCACTAGTTGTATCCCTCAATTTGAATAACTATGATGTAAGCCGAATCCTAGTTGATAGTGGAAGTTCGATAAATATTTTGTACCTCGGTGTGTTTGCCAGGATGAAATTACTCGCAGAAAACCTTCGAGCCGTGGATTCCACCCTGATGGGATTCATAGGCGACGTCGTCATCCCGGAAGGGGTCGTCACCCTGACGGTCCGTACGGGAACCTGGCCCCTTGTAGCCATTATCCAGACGGATTTCCTAGTAACCGACCTCAGATCTCCATACAACGCAATATTCGGCAGGCCCGGTCTAATGTCCCTCAAGGCAGTTGTCTCCATCCCGCATCTATCCATGAAGTTTTCCACCGAGCTAGGAGTTGGAGTTGTTCGGGGAAGTCAGGCCATGGCTCAACAATGCTTTGTTACCAGCCTTCAGTCTAGAATGCCAGAAGTTGATGGGCTGGATGCTCGTGAGGACTTCGCTGAACAGAGGGGAAAACCGACAGAGGAATTGGAGGAGGTGCCATTGGATGAGGCTCGTCCCGACCGAACTATAAAGATCGGGTCGCTGCTCAAAGGAGAGTCTCGGCACAAATTGATCAGGTTCCTCCGAAGCAACGCTGACATCTTCGCCTGGTCAGCCCCGAGGTTCTCGTCCATCATCTCAACATGGACGAGATGCATCGGCCCGTCAAGCAGAAAAAGAGGAGCTTCGCCCCGGAACGACAAAAGGCCATTGAAGAAGAAGTAGACAAACTCATCAAGGCTAATTTCGTCCGGGAGGTAAATTACCCGAGCTGGCTATCAAATGTCGTTATGGTGAAGAAGTCGAACGGCAAATGAAGAATCTGCATCGACTTCACCGACCTCAACAAAGCCTGCCCGAAGGACAGCTTCCCCCTCCCTCGGATCGACCAGCTTGTGGACGCCACCTCAGGTCACCAGATGCTGTCATTCATGGATGCCTATTCAGGCTACAATTAGATCCGAATGGCCCCTGAGGATGAAGAAAAGACCGCCTTCATAACCGACCGAGGTACTTACTGTTACCGCGTTATGCCTTTTGGTCTTAAAAATGCAGGTGCGACCTATCAAAGGCTGGTCAACAAAGTATTCAAGGAGAAAATTGGCCGGAATATGGAGGTGTACGTGGACGACATGCTGGTCAAGAGCAAGGAGGCATCACAGCATGTCGAGGACCTCACAGAGAGCTTTGCAACGCTGCACAAGTACGGGATGAGACTCAACCCGACCAAGTGCGCCTTCGGCGTTAACTCCGGGAAGTTTCTTGGCTTCATGGTCTCCCAGCAAGGTATCGAAGCTAACCCCCAGAAGATTCAAGCTCTCCAACAAATGGCGCCCCCGGCATCTGTCAAAGAAGTCCAGCGCCTAACCGGGAGGATAGCGGCCCTCAACCGCTTTGTGGCGCGGTCGGCCGAGAGATGCCTCCCCTTCTTCAAAACTCTCCGATCGGCCAAAAACTTCCAGTGGACTCCCGAATGCCAAAAGTCATTTCAAGATCTCAAGAAGTACCTCGGCTCGCCCCCACTTCTCAGCAGTCTGGCCCCGGGCGAACCCCTATTGTTGTACCTGGCTGTTTCGGAGGGTGCAGTCTGTTCGGTGCTGGTCAGGGAAGAAGGCAAAGTCTAGAAGCTGATCTACTATGTCAGCAGGCTACTCCGCGATGTGGAGACAAGGTACAGCAGAATTGAGAAGATGGTGTTGGCCTTAATCACCTCAGTTCGGAGGCTGCGGCCGTATTTCCAAGCACATTCCATGACGGTTCTGACTGACCAACCCATCAAGGCGGTAGTCCACCGTCCCAAGACGTCGGAGAGAATGACCAAGTGGGCCGTCGAGCTAAGCGAGCATGACATACATTTTCAGCCTCGTCCAGCCATCAAAGCCCAGGTGCTAGCCGACTTTCTCCTTGAGTGTACCATCCCGAAGGATGGTTCTACCCCAGACTCCCCCGAAGAACCAAAAGCTAGAGCCCGGTGGCTCCTCCATGTCGACGGGTCGTCTAATGCCCATCGCTCTGGTGCGGGCCTGGTTCTTACCAGTCTGGAGGGGATAACCTTCGAGTATGGCATCCGATTCTCCTTCCCGGCCTCCAACAACGAAGCCGAGTACGAAGCCCTGTTAGCCGGCCTCCGCATCGCCCGCAATCTAAAGGTGGAGAAGCTCAGTGCCTTCATCGACTCTCAGCTGATGGCCGGTCATGTGCGAGGAGATTTTGAAGCCCGGGAGCCAAACATGATTCGATATCTCCAGGAGGTGCGGAGTCTGCTTCCCTATTTTATTGAATTTGAAATCATTCGGATTCCCAGATCCGAGAATGCCCGCGCCGATCTACTCTCTCGGTTGGCGATCGCGGAGTCGATGGTTGCCGAACAAAAGTTTCACTTGGAGACTTTGGAAAAGCCCAGCATCGCGGAAGCCGACCGAATAATGCAAGTTGAGGCCGAACCATCATGGTTCGACCCTATCCTCAAATATCTCAGAGAAGGGTCGCTTTCGTCCGACCGAAGGGAGGCTAGAAAGCTGAAGCTGCAGGCCACTCACTACGTGTTGATTGACAACCAGCTTTACAAACGGTCTTTTTCTATGCCGCTGCTCAGATGCCTTCGCCCATCTGAAGCAGATTATGCTCTGTGCGAAGTACATGAAGGGATTTGTGGCAACCATCTAGGAAGCCGATCCCTATGCCACAAGGTACTGCAGCAAGGCTATTACTGGCCGACCATGCAGAAGGATGCAGATGACCTAGTCCGAGCCTGTGACCCATGCCAGAGGCATTCAAGCATCCAAAGGCTCCCCTCCACCGAACTAGTTTCCATATCATCCGCCTGGCCTTTCGCCAAATGGGGGATGGACATCCTCGGCCCATTCCCGCTTGCCACGGGACAGTGTAAGTTCTTATTTATCGCCATTGATTACTTCACTAAATGGGTCGAGGCGGAAGCAGTTGCACAAATTACCGAGGCACAGGCCAGAGATTTCGTGTGGAGGTCCATCATCTGCCGATTCGGCCTCCCACATACCATAATCACCGATAACGGTAAGCAGTTCGATAACTCCAAATTCTGCCAGTTCTGTGAGGAGCATGGAATCCGTCACCACCTCACCTCGGTCGGGCATCCACAAGCCAATGGAGCGGCCGAAGTGACCAACAGGACCCTCCTTCAGGGAATCAAAGCTCGCCTCTCCAGAGCCCAAGGCAGGTGGGCGAAGGAGCTGCATCATGTCTTATGGGCCTACCGCACCACCCCGAGAATCCCGACAGGTGAAACCCCATTTCGAATGGCTTTCGGCACAGAGGCCGTTATCCCTGTGGAAGTCGGCCTCCCATCGTTGCGGGTAGAAAGCTACTCAGAGGAAGCTAGCAACGAACAGCTCCGCACCAACCTCGACCTGGTAGAGGAGATCAGAGAGAAGGCCCAGAATAGAATGGCCGCTTATCAACAAAGAGTAGCCCGTTATCACGCCTCCAGAGTCAAAGGAAAAGACTTCCTGCCCGGCGACCTTGTCCTCCGAAAGGCCTCTGTTTCCAAACCGCTGGAACAAGGAAAGCTGGCGCCAAACTGGGAAGGCTCGTACCAAGTAGCGGAGATCATTGGACCAGGAACCTACAAGCTACAAGATTTAGATGGGAAATCCATTCCCCGAACGTGGAATTCGGACAATCTTCGAAAATATTATCAATAGGGTACGTCCTCTCCAAGTTTATTTTCATATGCCTCATTATATCTTCCTATCAGCATATTTTTTCAATGCAAATCATTATGCACTACATTGCCAAAAGTTGCAAAAAGAAATAGATGCTGCTTACCTATCCTCGGCACGACCGAGCTACTTGTCTGGACAGAAATTCTCCGAACCTTGGCAGGGCCAAGTAAAATATTCTCCGAACCTCGGCTGGGCCGAGCAACAAATTCTTCGAACCTTGGCAGGGTCAAGTAAAAATTCTCCAAACCTCGGCTGGACCGAGCAACAAATTCTTCGAACCTCGGCCGGGCCAAGCAAAAAATTCTCCGAACCTCCGAACCTCGGCTGGGCCGAGCAACAAATTCTCCGAACCTTGGTAGGGCCAAGTAAAATATTCTCCGAACCTCGACTGGGCCGAGCAACAAATTCTCCGAACCTCGGCCGGGCCGAGCAAAAATTCTTCGAACCTCGGCTGGGCCGAGCAACAAATTCTCTGAACCTTGGCAGGGCCAAGTAAAATATTCTCCGAATCTCGGCTGGGCCGAGCAACAAATTCTCCGAACCTCGGCTGGGCCGAGTAACAAATTCTCCGAACCTTGGCAGGGCCAAGTAAAATATTCTCCGAACCTCGGCTGGGCCGAGCAACAAATTCTCCGAACCTTGGTAGGGCCAAGTAAAATATTCTCCGAACCTCGGCTGGGCCGAGCAACAAATTCTCCGAACCTTGGTAGGGCCAAGTAAAAATTCTCCGAACCTCGGCTGGGCCGAGCAACAAATTCTCCGAACCTCGGCCGGGCCGAGCAAAAATTCTCCGAACCTCGGCTGGGCCGAGCAACAAATTCTCCGAACCTTGGCAGGGCCAAGTAAAATATTCTCCGAACCTCGGCTGGGCCGAGCAACAAATTCTCCGAACCTCGGCTGGGCCGAGCAACAAATTCTCTGAACCTTGGCAGGGCCAAGTAAAATATTCTCCGAACCTCGGCTGGGCCGAGCAACAAATTCTCCGAACCTTGGCAAGGCCAAGTAAAATATTCTCCGAACCTCGGCTGGGCCGAGCAAAAAATTCTCCGAACCTCGGCTGGGCCGAGCAACAAATTCTCCGAACCTTGGCAGGGCCAAGTAAAATATTCTCCAAACCTTGGCTGGGCCGAGCAACAAATTCTCCGAACCTTGGCAGGGCCAAGTAAAATATTCTCCGAACCTTGGCTGGGCCGAGCAACAAATTCTCCGAACCTTGGCAGGGCCAAGTAAAACATTCTCCGAACCTCGGCAAGGCCGAGTAAAAATTCTTCAGGTTAAGACACCGGCTGGAAACCGAAATACGCAGGCCCCGATTAAGGCCGAGGGACTTCCAAATAGTCCCCAAAACTTCCGCTGGCTTAGAAAGAAGCACGCTGAGCAAAAACCGTTGACGTGCACAAAGAAGGCGCCTCCGGCGAACCCCTTAAAGGGTTCAATAAGCCCCGTGTAATCGGCCAAAAGCCCCGAGCAGAGCCAGGGAATTCCCCTCTGCTACTAAAATCTTTGGGTAAACGCCCCTGTAACCCGTCAAACAAAGCGTCTATCTCGACGCGTGAACCAGTGGAGCCACGTCGACTCCCCAACTATTATGCGACTGGCATGTTTAAAGCTAAAACCTCTTGAAAAAGAAGGTTACCCAAACAAAGCCTTTTTTCATTGATCGGGAAAAAAGGAGTACAAAAAGAGACAAGAAAAGCAAAAACAGAAAGCAAAAGTAACGGAGGCCCTAAATTAGGGTTCGGAGTCGCTCCCAGAGGCCAGCAGATCCTCCAGGTGCTCGGTGAGGTCGGCAACCTGCTGGCGAAGTGATGCAATCTCCTCCCTCTGCCGGTCTGCAACCCGGCGCAAGGCCTCCGCCTCCTTAGTGGATACATCCACGTACTCCTCGATGACCTTACGAGCTGCTGTTGGCCCGCAAGGGTTGACGCCAGACCAAACCCGTCAACAGTGATTGTGGTACGCCCCCTTTGCGGGTGTAGCAGATCGTCAAGTGATGCATGTAACTCTTCGGAGGATCGCCCTTGAGAAGCCATGGTCTAATACTATTCCAAGATCTGAGCCGAGGGATGACTGAGACCACACCCCTCGGTCATATTTATACTTGCCAGGCGGGTACCTCGATCGGACGCACCGCAGCAACCAACCTACGAGAACTCGCCACGTGTCATCGCTTTATTGCCTGCGAAATCCGAAGGGTCATGCCCCATCCCGAGAGAGATAGGTAAGCACGTACGGATTATTCGAGAAACCCCCTGAACAGGACATTTTCCAATCTGCCGTCCCCCCATAATAAATGCTCCCAGCACTTTCCCAAGCTCTTTTTTTCAGGAAGCGCGGAGGGAAGAAATCCAGCGTCCGGCCAGTGACTTGTCCCCTCGGGAAGGATAACGTCATAAATAAAGAAGCGTGACAACTTACCGCTCGTTTCGCTCTGGCGCCCCTCACCAAGAGTCATAGAGACCTTACACTACGGCTCATAGTGGCAGCTAAGTCATTTCTCCGAGCTCTGAATCTCCGAACCTTGGCAGGGCCAAGTAAAACTTCTCCGAACCTCGGCTGGGCCGAGCTACAAGTTCTCCGAACCTTGGTAGGGCTAAGTAAAAACTTCTCCGAACCTCGGCTGGGCCGAGCTACAAGTTCTCCAAACCTTGGTAGGGCTAAGTAAAAACTTCTCCGAACCTCGGCTAGGCCGAGCTACAAGTTCTCCGAACCTTGGTGAAGCCAAGCGCTAATTCTCTGAACTTCGGCAGGGCCGACCCGTGAACATTCAAGCTCCGGTAAGGACGAAACACAAAGTACCGAGCTTCGAACCGAAGTAAGGAACGTGTTCCGCCGAGCGATCTCCAAACCGCCGCTTGCGAACCTCGGCTAGTTCGGATAGCGTGGGATCTTCGCCTAAGAACGAGCGAGGCACCCATGCCCAACAACAACAATAAACTTGGCACAGAAGAGGTAGAGATTGAGAAACAAAACAGAACTTTCTTTATTTCATTGCCAATCAAGATCGGTTACAAATGCCTTAGAGGCATTACAAGAGCATCAAAATGCATAAAATAAAGATAAGTACCAAGCTCGGGCAACTGCTCCAAAGCAGATCTGGGCAACCGTGGTGCTCTGGCATCCGATCGCCGACCCAGATAAGCCGCATCCAGTCAGCTCGAGCTGATAATAGCCGGACGACATGGACCAATAGTTGCGGCCGGCTTCAGTCAATAATGATATCTCGATGACCCAACCGAGATATCTGGGTGGCCATCCCAGACCACCCCTTCGAGGGACCCCCGGCGAGCAGGTAGGAAGCCAGCGGACCCTGGCGGCGGAGCGCTCTCCCAAACCGAGTGTGCGCCACCCCACCTCACCTTGGCTCAAGGACAAGGTGTCGGCGGGCGGCACATTTTCACCCCCTCCCCATGTGGTAAAAGATTCCCCAGGCAGGCGAGCCCAGGAATCCAAATCAGGGGAGGAGGCGAATTCACACAAACCATGGGGAGCTCGCGTGCACTCCCTACCATGCGTCTCCGGAGGGGAACCACAAAGGTCACACGGGAAGAATATGTGTGCGCTCTCCGTGTGATCTCTGCGCCCTCTATGTGTGCTCTCCATGTGATCTCCGGGACTCATCCCCTAAGGGCGAGCCATCCTTCGGCAGCTCCTTCATCGCCCCAACTATCTGGAGGCAAAGAGCTTACAAGAGAAAAGCTCAGTCCTCCCACTCGCAGCAGCAGGGAAACGAGCATGATGAAAGCTCTAGTGGAAAAGAAACTTTTGGGGATGACTTAACACTACCCCACTTTCCCTTTTGATAGGCCAAAGATGAGCCAGGAATAATCACCAAGGCTACAAGCCCCGAGATTCAAACACCTGGGCCATACCTCCGCGTGGCCTCCCAGGATGAAAGCAGCGCCCTATTGCACGCCGAGCCCACCGCCTGAACTATGACGCATGCAAAGATTTCCTCTTAATCCCGAATCACGGTCATTAAATGCAGAGGATCGTCCACTGGCATCATGGAAACTGGCAAGATCAGAGGACCGTCCTACAAAATAATATCCTCCAATGGTAAACGGCTGCGTGCGCCATACGTCAAAATGGCCCACTTGGGAAAGGAGCACCTTCCGGAAAGCACCAGAATAACTTTTCTCAACTTACAGCATCGTATCATCAATTTCGATGAAATAAAAATCGATTTCCCTACAGAGTGGTAGAGCGCTGGTAGAACTGCAAAAAAGCATGAAAACCGATCGTCTGCCGATCACTCCCTGACAAAGTTGGTCGCTCGGGAAACTTGTGCAACAAAATCGAGCATCTCAAAGCAAGAATAAGCGCGAAGACTACGCAAACTTTTCTTTCGCCCAACGAAAGATGAAGTGACCTACTTTGCCCATCGGGCCTAGCCGACCTATTTTGTCTGTCGGCCCTAGCCGACCTACATTGCCTATCGGCCCTAGCCGACCTACTTCGCCCGTCGGCCCCGACCGACCTACTTTGCCCGTCGGCCCTAGCCAACCTACTTTGCCAGTCGGCCCTAGCCGATCTATTCCGTCTGTCGGCCCAAGCCGACCTGTCCTGTCCATCGGCCTTAACCAACTGGTTTCATTTCTCAAGTTTAAATCAGACACAAGCCGAACCATATCGTCTATCAGTTTGCCAGTCAGGGCTATTGCCCCGACTTGGGCCAAGCCAATGCATCCAAGCCAATGCATCTCCTTGACCCCGAAATAAAGATGACCGAAAAGCACCAATGGGCCATAAGTCAATTGTGATTGAAGCGAAATTTGGAGCAAAGAGCTATCCAAAGAGAAACACTCAAATAGAAACGGAAAATTCATTCATCGGGAGATATCAATCTAATTTTTAGAAAGCAAAACATAAAGATGGCTCTTAAAGGCCGGGAACCACATCAGTTTTGGAGGAGTCATCGGTTACATCCACAGAAGTGTGACTAGATTCACCTTTTTCTAAAACCTTTGCCCCTTCAGTGGCAGTTTGCGATCGTTCCTTGGAAGCTGCGGCTTTGCTGGGACCCGGGGCGGCACCAGGATCGGTATCGGAGACGTCGACATATTCATCCTCCTCTTCTCCTTCGGACTCACCATCATCGGGAGCTTCAGTATCCAGAAAAAGAGATCCCATTCTGGGTGCTCACTGCATATCTTATCTTTACATTCTTCCATTCCAAGTTGGAAGGCGTCAACGCCGATAGCATCCTGCTTTCCCATGAGTATGGCGAGCTGCATCTTAGCCTCAGCAGCCTGCTTCTTAGCCTCTGCAACTTGAGCCCGCAAGATAATGTTTTGCTCCTCGAACACTACAAGAAAATACTGAAATAGCGACGCAAATTTAGCGACGCAATTATGCGTCGCTAAATTGTGACCACTTTGCGACGCCGACAACAAAATATTGCGATGCAATTAGCGACGCATTAGCGACTCAATTAACCAGAAACTCAAAAAAAATTAATTTTTTTATATTGCGATGCAAATAATGCATCGTAATATTTTTAAATTAATTTTATTAAATATAAATATCAAAAAAAATATTGCGACGCAACATAGTGCGTCGTAATATTTTTAAAAGAATTAAATATGTTAAATAGCGACGCATTAGCGACGCAATAAACCAAAAAATTAAAAAAATTATTTTTAATTTAGTGACGCACCAATTGCATCACAAATAATTTAAATAAAATTAAATTTTATAAAATTTAAATATCAAAAAAAATATTACGACACAACACAGTGCGTCCTAATATTTTTAAAAGAATTAAATATATTAAATAGCGACGCATTAGCGATGCAATAAACTAAAAAATTAAAAAATTATTTTTAATTTAGCGAAGCACCAATTGCGTCGTAAATAATTTAAATGAAATTAAATTTTATAAATTTAAATATCAAAAAAAAATATTGCGACAAAACACAGTGCATCGCAATATTTTTAAAAGAATTAAATATATTAAATAGCAACGCATTAGCAACGCAATAAATCAGAAAATTAAAAAAATTATTTTTAATTTAGCGATGCACCAATTGCATCGCAAATAATTTAAATAAAATTAAATTTTTTAAAGTAGAAATATTAGAAAAAAATATTGAGACGCAACTCAGTGCGTCGCAATGTTTTAAAAAAATTAAATATTTTAAATAGCGATGCATTAGCGATGCAATAAAAGAAAATTAAAAAATTATTTTTTAATTTAGTAATGCAATAAATGCATTGTAATTATTTTAAATAAAATTAAATTTTATAAAGTATAAATATGAGAAAAATAATTGTGACATAACACAGTGCGTTGCAATGTTTTTAAAAAATTAATTATGTTAAATAGCGACACATTAGCGACGCAATAAACCAAAAATTAATTAGGAAAATTATATTTTAATATAGCGATGCACTTATTGCATCGTAATTATTATAATTAAAATTAATTTTTATATAATATAATTATCATATTAAAAAATTACGACGTAATCCTTTGCGTCGCAATGTATTTAAAAAAATTAATTATGTTAAATAGCGATCGGTCCAAAATCGATCGTGACCGATCGGAATAAGGGCTTGGATCGATCGCAACCCTCGGATCGTCGCCGATCGGACCGATCGCCATGGTTCAAGATCGGTCGTGGCCGATCGGGATCAGGGCTTGGATCGATCATAACCATCGGATCGTCAGCGATCTCGGACCGATTGCATCGGTCTGGAATCGGTCATGGCCGATCGGGATGAGGGCTTGGATCGATCACAACCATCGGATCGTCGCCGATCGGACCGATCGCCACGGTCCAAGATCGGTCGTGGCCGATCGGGATCATGGCTTGGATCGATCGCAACCGTTGGATTGTCACCTATCGGATCGATCGCGATGGTCTGAGATCGTTGATCGCCGATCGGAATCGATCAGGGCTTCGATCGATGGCAACCATCGGATCGCCGCCCGATCGCCACGGTCCGAGATCGGTCATGGATGATCGGGATCAGGGCTTGGATCGATCGCAACCGTCGGATCATTGCCGATCGGACCGATCGCCACGGTCCGAGATCAGTCGTGGCCGATCGGGATCAGGGCTTGGATCGATTGCAACCGTCGGATCGCCAGCGATCTTGGACCGATCGCAACGGTCCAGGATCGGTCATGGCCGATCGGGATCAGTGCTTGGATCGATCGCAACCATCGGATCGTTGCCGATCGGACCGATTGCCACGGTCCGAGATCGGTCGTGGCCGATCGGGATCAGGGCTTCGATCGATCGCAACCGTCGGATCGTTGCCAATCGGACCGATCGCCACGGTCCGAGATCAGTCGTGGCGATCGGGATCAGGGCTTGGATCGATTGCAACGTCGGATCGCCAGCGATCTTAGACCGATCGCAACGGTCCGTGATTGGTCGTGGCCGATCGGGATCAGGGCTTGGATCGATCACAACCGTCGATCGTTGCCGATTGGACCGATCGCCACGGTCCGAGATCGATCGTGGCCGATCGGGATCATGGCTTGGATCGATCACAACCGTCGGATCGTCGCCGATCTCGGACGGATTGCAACGGTCCAAGATAGGTCGTGGCCGATCAGGATCATGGCTTGGATCGATCACAACCATCGGATCATCGCCGATCGGACCGATCGCCACGGTCCGAGATCGATCGTGGCCGATCAGGATCACGGCTTGGATTGATTGCAACCATCGGATTGTCGCGTATCGGATCGATCGCGATGGTCCGAGATCGTTGATCGCTGACCGGGATCGATCAGGGCTTCGATCGATGGCAACCGTTGGATCGACGCCGATCGGTGCGATCGCCACGGTCCGAGATCGGTCATGGACGATCGGGATCAGGGCTTGGATCGATCGCAACTGTCGGATCATTGCCGATCGGACCGATCGCCACGGTCCGAGATCAGTCATGGCCGATCGGGATCAGGGCTTGGATCGATTGCAACCGTCGGATCGCCAGCGATCTTGGACCGATCGCAATGGTCCGGGATCGGTCATGGCCGATCGGGATCAGTGCTTGGATCGATCGCAACCGTCGGATCATTGCCGATTGGACCGATTGCCATGGTCCGAGATCGGTCGTGGCCGATCGGGATCAGGGCTTCGATCGATCGCAACCGTCGGATCGTTGCCGATCGGATCGATCGCCACGGTCCGAGATCAGTCGTGGCCGATCGGGATCGGCTTGGATCGATTGCAACCGTCGGATCGCCAGCGATCTTGGACCGATCGCAACGGTCCGTGATCGGTCGTGGCCGATCGGGATCAGGGCTTGGATCGATCGCAACCGTCGGATCATTGCCGATCGGACCGATCGCCACGGTCCGAGATCGTCATGGCCGATCGGGATCATGGCTTGGATCGATCGCAACCGTCGGATCATTGCCGATCTCGGATGGATTGCAACGGTCCGAGATAGGTCGTGGCCGATCAGGATCACGGCTTGGATCGATCACAACCGTCGGATCATCGCCGATCGGACCGATCGCCACGGTCCGAGATTGGTCGTGGCCGATCGGGATCATGGCTTGGATCGATCGCAACCATCGGATTGTCGCGATCGGATCGATCGCGATGGTCCGAGATCGTCGCCGATCGGGATCGATCAGGGCTTCGATCGATGGCAACCGTCGGATCGACGCCGATCGGTCGATCGCCACGGTCCGAGATCGATCATGGACGATCGGGATCAGGGCTTGGATCGATCGCAACATCGGATCGCCGATCGATTGCCACGGTCCGAGATCAGTCGTGGCGATCGGATCAGGGCTTGGATCGATTGCAACCGTCGGATCGCCGCGATCTTGGACCGATTGCACGGTCGGGATCGGTCGTGCCGATCGGGATCAGGCTTGGATCGATCGCAACCATCGGATCGTTGCCGATCGGACCGATTGCCACGTCGAGATCGGTCGTGGCCGATCGGGATCAGGGCTTCGATCGATTGCAACCATCGGATCGTTGCCGATCGGACCGATCGCCGTCCGAGATCAGTCGTGCCGATCGGGATCAGGGCTTGGATCGATTGCAACCGTCGGATCGCCAGCGATCTTGGACCGATCGCAACGGTCCAGATCGGTCGTGGCCGATCGGGATCAGGGCTTGGATCGATCGCAACCGTCGGATCGTTGCGATCGGACCGATTGCCATGGTCCGAGATCGTCGTGGCCGATCGGATCAGGGCTTCGATCGATCGCAACCGTCGGATAATCGCCGACTGGGATCGATCATGGCTTGGATCGATCGCAACCGTCGGATCACTTATAATTACTCAAAAAAAAAATTTATGAAAAAGTTTAAAAAATATTAAAAATTATTGCGACGCCGTAGCGACGCATTTTAGAAAAAAATTAAACAAATATTGCGACGCAATGTATGCGTCGCAATTATTTTTAGTAAAAATAATTTTTATCAGTATTAATAAATAAAAAAATATAATATTGTGACGCATAATTTGCATCGCAATATTTTTTAAATAAATATATCTAATTAAAAATATTAAAAAATTATTGCGATGCAATAAGGCATCGCAATTATTATCATAAATTATAAATATTATCATTAATAAATATTTAAAAAATTTTGCGATGCCGTAGCGATGCATTTTAGGAAAAAATTAAACAAATATTGCGACGCAATGTATGCGTCGCAATTATTTTTAGTAAATAAATTTTTTCAGTATTAATAAAATTTTTCAGTATTAATAAAAATATTAAAAAATTATTGCGATGAAATTTTGCATCGCAATTATTATCATAAATTATAAATATTATCATTATAAATATTTAAAAATTATTGCGACGCACTGCTTGCGTCGCAATTATTGTAATAAGTTATTATTTTAATCAATTAAAATATTAAAAAAATATTGCGACGCCTTAGCGACGCAATTCCTAGAAAATAAAAATAAATTTTTCCGGAGATTGGCGCCAAGTTAGCGACGCATTAGCGACGCGACGCGAGATTCGCTCGCTATTTTTCATAAAATTATAATAAAACCAGATTAACGATGGATTAGCGACGCATTAATGCGTCGCTAATACATAATAAAATTAAAAAAAATATTGCGACCATATAGCGACGCAAATTATTGCGTCGCTAATTACTTATATAAAAGCGGGCCTTCTCTTCTTCTTCTTTCCCGTCTTGACCTAGCCGCCGCCGTGCTCAAAAGCTCCCACCTCGCTGCTCCGGCGCCTCCCCTCTGGTGCTCCGGCTCCCCGGCGTTCTCCTCCGACTCCGCCGTCTTCTCTCGACCAAGGTAAGCCCCCATACTCTCTAAAATTTTTTTTTTAATCATTTCCCTCCGGCCACGGCCAAGACCGTGGCCGTCTTCTCCGGCCACGGCCGCTGCCGTGGCCGGCAGTGGCCTGGCCACGGTGGCCAGGCCACTGTCAAAAAAAAAAAATTTCTTAACAGGGGGGGGGGGAACCCCCCCCCCCCCCCTTTTTTCTTGTCCGGCCACGGCCGTGGCCGCGGCCGGACAAGGCGGCCACGGCCGCTGCCGTGGCCGTCTTCTCCGGCCACGGCCGGCCGTGGCCTGGCCACGGTGGCCAGGCCACTGTCAAAAAAAAAAATTTTAACAGGGGGGGGAAGCCACGGTGGCCAGGCCACTGTCAAAAAAAAAAAGGGGGGAAAACCCCCCCCCCCCCTTTTTTTCTTGTTCTTCTCGGCCACGGCCGCTGCCGTGGCCGGCAGTGGCCTGGCCACGGTGGCCAGGCCACTGTCACAAAAAAAAAAAATTCTTAACAGGGGGGGGGGAAACCCCCCCCCCCCCCTTTTTTTCTTGTTCGGCCACGGCCGTGGCCGCGGCCGGACAAGGCGGCCACGGCCCTTGGCCGTCTTCTCCGGCCACGGCCGCTGCCGTGGCCGGCAGTGGCCTGGCCACGGTGGCCAGGCCACTGTCACAAAAAAAAAATTTCTTAACAGGGGGGGAAACCCCCCCCCCCCCCCCCTTTTTTTCTTGTGTGGCCGCGGCCGGACCGGCCACGGCCGCTGCCGTGGCCGGCAGTGGCCTGGCCACGGTGGCCAGGCCACTGTCACAAAAAAAAAAAATTCTTAACAGGGGGGGGGGAAACCCCCCCCCCCCCCCTTTTTTTCTTGTTCGGCCACGGCCACGGCCGCTGCCGTGGCCGGCAGTGGCCTGGCCACGGTGGCCAGGCCACTGTCAAAAAAAAAAAAAAAAGGGGGGGGGGCCCCCCCTTTTGTCTTCTCCGGCCACGGCCACGGTGGCCAAGCCGCAGTCCAAAAAAAAAAAATTTAGTTAGGGGGGGGCTGTTTGGATAGACTGATTGTTATGTCTTGATTATGCAATAATATTTGTAATGCTAGATAGAAAGTCTTGTTGTATTATTATTTAATTTGCATAATATTTATGCAATAATTAATTTAAGCAGAATGTTTATGCAATAATATTTGTGCATTTATACTTATTTACATTTGTTATGTCTTGATTATTTATATTCTGCTGCAAACTGAATGATGCATTAAATTATGTAATGCTAAATAAAAAGTCTTGTTGTAATATTATTTAATTTTCAGCAACAAATTAGTAGTTTCAATGATTTACATTTTAGTCTTCACAAACATTTGTATTTGTTTAATTCTTAATCTTAAAAAGTTAGTGATTACATGTATAATTCACAAGAAGTTAAGAATAACAAGCATAAGTTCGATTGTCTTCGGACTTCCATAATCACAGCACTATAACCTTTAGACCCGTTTGAGAATTTGTAAGCCTTAGTCTTGCAAATTCTCAAATTGTCCTGGTGGACAGTTTGGGAATATTTCTTGCGATATGTTAGTCTGCTATTAATCATCGTTGGGTGAGATTTCGGTTTGTATTTGCTCATACGTTCTCCTAGTGTGGCTTATATACCACACATTTAGGAGAACATATGGGGAAATGCTGCCGAAATTTCAATGTAACCGATCGATGATAATTAATAGCAGAATAACATATCACAAAAAATATTCTTGAATGGGATAGGGCCTTACCTTATAGACATGGAGTGAAGGTAGAATTATTTAAGACACTTGAATTCTTGTGAAGTCTCATGATTAAACGCACCGCCTTGCGGCCCGACCCAAACTCAAGCCCTCCCATTAGCCATGAACCTGTGCATCGGTCCTTGCTAGCACGCCAAGGATCGTAGCCGTGGCTCGCCCTTGCATGGTAGGGACCTTAGTTGCCTAAAAAAAATTTGTTTACTTATAAATGATTTAAATGGTTGTTATTAACCTTAGTTGTGACCAAGAAATAATTTAGTTATATATTTAGTAATACTAATATAGTTTTATTTTTGGTTTCATTTAATGATTTACCAGACTTTGTATAAGTCGGTCAAAAATGAGCGGGGCTCGCTCATGGATGTATGCAAGGATAAAAGATGGCTTGCTTAATCCAGATTTTCTGAATGGATTGGAAGAATTTATCGCATTTGCATGTAGCCAACCTGAATGGATGGATGGGCCTAGGATTAGGTGCCCATGCAACTTCCACAGGTGTCAGAATAAAGCCTACAGAGATGTGGAAACTGTTAAGGTGCATTTGTGTAAGAAGGGGTTTGTTCCTGATTACTATGTTTGGTACTGTCATGGTGAACCAGAGGATATTCCAGCAGCTGTTATAGGCCAACAAGAGTCAATTCCCGTAGATGAACCATTTGTGAATTTAACACATATGAACAAATGGTGATGAATGCATCGGGTAATGACTTCAATCAGAATACATTTATGGAAGAACCAAATCCAGAAGCACAACAATTTTATGATATGTTGCGTGCTGCAAATCAAGAATTGTATCCTGGTGTGAGGGTCATTCCCAGTTCTCTACAGCTGCTCGAATGTTGAATATTAAGGCAGAACATCGATTATCAGAAAAGGCGTTCAATTCTGTAGCTGGGTTAATCAAAGAAATTTTGCCAAATGATAATGTTGCGCAGACAGTTTTTACGCAACAAAGAAGTTGTTGCGTGGGCTTGGGCTCCCAGTTAATAAGATCGATTGTTGCTTGAACAATTGTATGATATTTTGGGGTGAAGACTCAGAGCTGAGATGGTGTAAGATTTGTGGGCAATCGAGGTACAAAAACACCGAAGGAGGAGCCGGTACAAGTAGGAGGAAAAGTGTGCCTTACAAGAGGATGCATTACTTTCCTCTTACCCCACGCCTGCAGAGATTATACAGATCTGAGGCAACAGCTGCTGATATGAGATGGCATGCCGAACATGAATCTAAAGAGGATGAAATGCGGCATCCATCAGATTCAAAGGCTTGGAAGCATTTCAATGAAAATCATCCTGATTTCGCTGAAGATATAAGGAATGTGAGATTAGGTCTTTGTACCGATGGCTTCCAACCATTTGGTCAAGCGGGGCAACAGTATTCATGTTGGCCTGTGATACTGACTGTATATAACCTTCCTCCGTGGAAGTGCATGAAAGATACTGCAATGTTTTTAACCGTTTTGGTTCCAGGACCATCAAATCCAAAGGAAAAGATTGATGTCTTTCTGCAACCGTTGGTGGCCGAATTGAAAATGTTGTGGGAAACAGGAGTCGTAGCCTACGACATTTCTATGAAACAAATTTCTTAATGAGAGCTGCTTTGATGTGGACAATAAGTGATTTTCCGGCATATGCAATGTTGTCTGGTTGGAGCACTGCTGGACGTCTGGCATGCCCTCATTGCATGTATGATTCGGATGCATTTACATTGCAGAAGAGTGGTAAGCAGTCATGGTTTGATAACCATAGGAAGTTCTTGCCCCCAAATCATCCTTACAGGCGTAACTTGATCGCCTTCCGGAAGAACAAAGCAGTCACAAAATTTGCCGAACCGGTTAGGTCCGGCACGGATCTATTTGATTCTATAGAGCATTTGGGGTTGATGTATGCATGGGAACCGGATGCAGATAGAATAAATGGCCGTATATGTAAAGAACATAACTGGAAGAAGCGAAGTATATTTTGGGATTTGCCTTATTGGAGCACAATCTCATCCGGCACAACTTGGATGTTATGCATATCGAGAAAAATTTCTTTGATAACATATTTAACACGGTGCTAAACATCCCGGGAAAAACAAAAGATACTGCAAAGTCAAGAGAAGAACTTAATCAGTACTGCAGAAGAGGTGATTTGAGAAGGAGTGCCGATGGGACCTATCCTAAAGCATGTTACACTCTTGACAGAAATTCACGAGAAGTTTTATGTAACTGGCTTAGAGGGTTAAAATTTCCAGATGGTTATGCCTCAAATATCGGTAGGTGTGTGGACATGCATAAGCTCAAGTTGTTCGGCATGAAGAGTCACGACTGCCATGTTTTCATGCAACGGTTATTACCTATAGCTTTTCGTGAGTTGCTTCCGCAACATGTCTGGAAGGCAATTACGGAGCTCAGCTTATTCTTCAAGGAGTTATCTGCCGCAGTCATTACTTCTGCATCCATGGCAAGGCTTGAGGAGGAAATTCCAATTATTTTATGCAAGCTTGAGCGAATATTTCCTCCCAGTTTTTTTGACTCAATGGAGCATTTACCGGTTCACTTGCCATACGAAGCGAGCATAGCTGGTCCCGTGCAGTATCGCTGGATGTATCCTTTCGAGAGGTAAATATATACATCATTAAGATATGTTGACATTTCAAATATTATTTCATTGCTTGAAAAATTGGTTAATTTTTTGTTGCAACTTTACATATAGGTATCTTAAGAAGTTAAAAAATAATGTGCGTAATAAGGCAAGGGTTGAAGGTTCCAATGTCACACTTGGTCACCGAGCTGCAGATAATTATTTATAGGTCAACGGTCCATGGTCCACAACCGACAATATTTTCATTAAATGTCTATCGCAATGGCCATTGAAGACCGTAACAACCTCTACTGGCTATTTTGTAAATGGGTACAAATTTCAGATTGAACGATTAGCAGCTTCAAGAGGCACGCAGAACTGGGGCGTGTGTGTAAAGGAGAAAGTGTTGGAGCAAATATGCAGGATTATTATGGAAAGTTAGTAGAGGTGGTTGAAGTTGAATATCCCGGTTGGCCTATGAAACGAACCGTATTGTTTCGTTGTGATTGGTTCGATCCGATAGTTCCTGTGGGCAAAAGGGTTCATAACGACTACAATTTGGTTGAAGTGAACCATCGACGAAGATTGCAGAAATATGACCCATTCATCCTTGCATCCCAAGCTCAGCAAGTCTTTTACTGCGGATATCCAAGTTTGCGCAACGACAAGCGAGATTGGTGGGCCGTTTCTAAAATCGTCCCACGTTCAACAATCGTATTAGAGGAGAGTTCATCAAGTCAATCAGCCGAGTGCCCTGCATTTCAAGAGGATGAGATGGAAATGCATGCAATTGAGGACGACACAAGGGCTCCTGAAACATCACTTAGAGATCCAAATGGTGATGTCCAAGAAATTGCGGATGCAAATGTTCGGTTTCCTTCCGATGATAATGAAACTGATTCGCAATCCGATACGGCATCGGATGTTGAACCAACATTTCACGAAACAAATGACACCGATTAAACATAGAGGTTTTTTAAAATTTAACTTTTTTTATAAGTGTTAAATTCTTACATAGTCAATCATTAATCGTAATTTAATTGTGTGAATCTTTAGTATTTTCAGTATGACGGGCAGAGGTAGATCTACCGACGACAGACGGAGTGAGCAGAGACGTAGCCCTGCGACATCAGATCACATGAGCGTCGGAGATGGAGAGTTTGGATCTCCAGCAGAGGCGCAGCCTTCGATCTCTGCAGCAGTATTACCATCCAGCCGATCGGCACAGACCTCCGAGAGTTCTTCCACCATCGGCCGCACTGTACTTCGACTTGATGCTCAGGGGATGTAAGTATATACTAATTAAAAATATATGTTTATGTTTTTAAGTCAATTACTTATAAACATGCATTTTTTAACAGATTCATTGAGCAGCATCATGTATCCAGCCACATCAGCGCCGTTTTCAGAGGCGTGCAGATCCCAGTGGCTACGATTGGCGCCACGTATCTCCAGCCACGAGGGAGTTTTATTTTTCTGAGTTTCAGGTAAACTTATTAAATACAATTTATCATGATATAAAATTTCTTAAACTTAATAAATTCAGAAACTAACTATTTATTTTAATGCAGAAAAAGTTTACGTGGGATCCTGCCAGCCATGATGCCATTAGGGCAGCATGGGAGGCTCTGACGCGACGCCGATACTCCGACATGCTTCATCGTTGGAGGTCATCGGGTCAGCGTCCTGCGCACGTGCCAGAGGGTATTTGGCACGAGTGGCAGCAGGCCTGGGAGTCCGATGGCTGGCGCAGGAGGTCCGCATCAGCCAGCACGAACCGCCGATCTGAGAAGGGCGGTCCTGGCACGGGTCTCTCCCGTCATACTTCGGGCTCCATTTCGATTCAGGAGCACAGACGGCGTATGGTAAGAAAACATAAATATTTTAATTACTATTTTAGTTATTTACAAATATTTGTATTAATATCATTTTTTTATTGTTATAGTCTGAGCAGGAGGGCGGAGATCCTGGTGAGTTTCGTCTATTCAGGGCGACACACACCAGGAGGGACGGTTCCTGGGTCGACACGCGATCACGGGAGGTTGCGGTAAGAAATTAGATTTATGTAGTATCTGTTTAATTTCTAAAATTTTATTTCGAGAAATTTATTAACTCATTTATTGTTGATTTCATAATTTCAAGACACGAGTCGAGGAGCTTCGCTCCCAGGCATCGCAGGTCGACTCTACTGATGGGGAGACGCCCGTCGAACTCTCAGCAGAGGAGAGTCGACGTGTGTTTTTTGGAGGCTGTTGGTGCCCAGCCACGAGACCGCAGGGTCTATGGTCTGGGCACTAGAGCTTCTACATTTTTCCCCATCAGGCCTCCAGCTCGCGAGTTCCTGGTGATCTTCCTCCCGAGCGTTTACAGGAGCTTCGCAGATCTATTGCAGAGGAGGTTCGCCAGGAGGTCGAGCAGGATTTTGAGGATCGTATGCGAGGCCGGGATCAGGAGGTTGCAGACATGCGAGATGAGATGCATTATTTGCGGGATATGGTTAGCCGCTTGTCGCAGAGTCTTCAGCCTCCACAGCCTCCACGTGATCGTTCAGATTCTTGATGTATTTTTTTTCTTTTTTTATGTTGTAAAAACTTCAAAATTTTAATATATAAATTATTTTTGAAATTTATTATTGTTTGGATTGAGTGAAAAATGTTTGTATCAATATTTAGATTTAACGAAATTGTATTAACCGTTTTAATTTTTAATCATTTTATATTTTTTTTAAAAAATTTGCGACGCATTAGCGACTGAAATTGCATCGCTAATATTTTTAAATATTATTATTAAATATTGCGACGCAATGACCTGGCATCGCAATAATTTAAAAATAAATTTAATAGCGACGCATTAGCGACTAAAATTGAGTCGCTATTTATCTAAAATATTTTTAATAAATATTGCGACGCAATTACCTTGCGTCGCAATATTTTAAAAAATTTTTATTTGCGACGCATTAGCGACTCAAATTGCGTCGCTATTATACCAAAATATTATTATTAAATATTGCGACGCAACGATGCGTCGCAATATTGTGCAATTTAGTGTCGCAATATTTAATAATAATTTTTAATATTAAAAATTAATTTTAAATTTAGCGACGCATTTGGATGCGTCGCAATATTGCGACGCAATGTTGCGTCGCAGAGCGTCGCAATATTGCGACGCAATTGCGACAAAGGGTATTGCGACGGACAGTTGAGCGACGCCGTCATTGCGTCGCTATTGCGTCGCAATAGCATGTTTAGCGACGCAATTGCGACGCATTTGGGCGTCGCAATATTTTATTTTTCTTGTAGTGGAACTCGCCGGCCCGCATCTCGAGTTCTGAGCTCTTATTGCGGTTGGACACGAGCTCACCTTGGAGAGCCCGATTCTCCAACCCTAACTTCGCCATCTGAAAAAACCAAGCCAGTCGGCATCGCAAGAGACCAGTAGAAGAAGCTAAAAAGGGAGGAATGAGATCGTACCTCCTCCTCTCGTCTGGCCAACCTCTTGGTCAGCTCCTCAGCCTCACCCCTGGCTCTTGTTCTGTCAGCCCCGATCAGATCAACTCTCTCCTGCAGAGTATTGATCCTTAACTGCTTGGCCCCGGCCTCCTCCCGTGCTTGGGATAGCTCGTTGCTCACCCGAGCTATTGTCCCTTGGTGCCATTTAGCGCCCTCCCTCAAGTGAGCAATTTCGCCATCGCGCCGCTTCAACTTCTCCTCCATTTCGTCGAGCATCCTAGTTAGATGCCTTCTCTCGTCAGCAGCTTCCCTTCCCAGCCGACCCAGGCTCTCACTATGTTCCCGCCGCATCGCCGCCACCTCCGCGGAATGTTTGGACTCAATTCTAGCCAGCTCCAGGCACGCGTCTTCGTTCTTCGCCAGGAGTCCCTGCAACTCCTCCGCTCTGCCTTTCTGCTTGGACGCTTCAGCTAGAGCGGCCTGATACGCCGCCTTCATCCCCTCCAAACCTCTGTTGCTACTGGCCAGAAGTTCCTCGAACTTCTCAGACACCACCACTCGCGATCGAAGTTCAGCGTTGTCTCTCCTGGCCTGAACGCTGGCACCTGTCGCTAAACTCAGACGCTAGCACATCGCCCGAGAAAGCAGGACACTCTGCAGGACAAAGATGAGTCATCTTCATGAGGCAAATTATAAAGCATCCGCTGCCAAAGAACAGTAACTCACCCGAGATGCATAGGCCCGCGTCATCTTCATGAGGGTCGGATTGTCGATATCGGGGAGAAGGTGGATACTTTTGGCCACTCCCTGCTGCCCAAACGCGGCATCAACCAGTTCCAAATCTGCGAATCTATCTGCCGAAGGATCAGCACCTGGGTACAAGGCCGACCTCATCATGGCTGCAAACGCCTCTTCAACACCAGTGCTCGAACTACTGGGTTGACCATCCCCGCCTGAGGGACCAACCTGAGCGACCTCCGCCTGAGAGGCCTTCAACTTTCCAGCCTCTTCTATCAATGCCCTAGCCTGGGTTTCTTCGGACAACTCGGCTAGCCCAAGCGCCAGCCCCCCAAAATCTTTTTCGAGGGAGCTCCCATTGCGGGACTCCCACCTTGCTGCGCTCCTTCCACCGACGCACCTTTCCCGGTCGCCACCATTTGCATCTCCTCCACAGGCTCCCCCGAAGCCTCTATCTGGCCCACTTCTTGAACTACCGCGAGCGACCCGGCTTCACTACTACCAGACTCCCCTGCAGAGAGACCAAAAGGGAGCTCTCCCTGAACCTCCTCGGCTGCAGCTGTCCCCTCTCCCTCTCCTGCTGGAGCCAGTAGTGGTCCCGCGGAGACGGAAGGGCCCTCAGAAACGATCGCTTCCATCGGATCTGTCGCCGGTTCATCTTTCATAGGGGGCATGGTCAGACGGACCAACGGAGCCTCGTCTGAACTATCTGATATCTCCAACACGAGAGGGCAAGGGAACATAGCTGTTCTCCCTGGATCCTCCTCCACCCCCGACGCTCCTGTCGTGACCGCTCCGACGTCCGACGGACTTCTTGCAAAGGTATGAGCCCTTTTCTCAGGCCTACCACTGTCTGCGCCGCTGCTCTCCCCTGGGCGTTTTCCTCTCTTCCTCTTGGCGAGGCTCGACAACGCCGACCTCTTGGCTGAAAGAATGAAACATACACGATCGGATCCAAACACATTCATCGAGAAAACACACAGCGAAAAAAGGTAAAAGGGAGGACTCACCTTGCGGGTCCTGGGAGCTGAGCCCGGCTGTGAAAAGGGCTCCCTCCAATAACATGTCGTTGGCCGAAAACACTTGGCCATTGCGAAGGACGTCCAAATCCCTCTCCTCCTGCGCTGACAAAATTGGATGCGTTTCCGCATCCCTAACAAAGTTCCCCCATTTCCGAGGGAAGTCGGAACCAATATTCCCCTCTGCAATAACAAACCGGCTCTTCCATCCCTTAATAGAGGATGGCTTATCCACAATAATGTTGAAGGACCTCCAGGGTCCAATGTAGGGCCACTCTGATTTCCTCCCAGGTATCAGATGGTAGTAAGCGCGGAAAAGGGGAAGAGTGGCGACAATTTGAATTTGATGGCACATTGAAATAAATCCGACGATGCTTCGCCAACTGTTTGGGGCCACCATCGCCGGACAAATGTTGTAATGAGTCATGATTTCCTTCACCAAAGGATGGAGAGGGAAACAAAAACCTGCTTTCAAGCTGTCTTCATAAACGAAGACCCCAGACTCCAGATCTCGCGAGACCCTATCTCCAGGCTCCGGCGCCCGCAAAACGACATCTGAGGGCATACCATACCATTGATGAATCCTTCCCAAATCCTCAACGACGATCTCTGAAACCACGTCGTCGGGACTCATCGTCATCTTAACTGAGAAAAACTCCAGGTAAAACGATGGGTGTCGCGAAGGGCGAAAGATGAAACTCTTCAAAACAAAACGGAAGGATACGGCGAGCATGCATATTTATAGTGCGGCTATCGCTTTGCTTCCCCGCTAAGGAAGCCGCCTTGAGAAGACGGGGCGTCCCGCCCGAGGCGTCCGGAACTGCCTCGACAAACGCTGGATCGATCTGGATTCGCGATGTGGCGTATCCCCAACCGTCACTCGTGGGGAGCCTTGCCCCCGAAGGCACGATGACCCTGTCGCATTAATTAGGGCATCATTGCAAGAGCTGTCTAAACCAAACTGTCACATCCGGAGCGTGCCATCTGGACTTATACTTCCTATGCCCGAACCTACGCTTCGGACTAGGGAGTGGAGGGCATGTGTTGGGGGGTAAAATCATCATTACATCAATATCCGTGCGAGGAGGCTAAGTCCAACCCCTTCTGTAGCTCGGCCTCCCCGGGCTCCCGTAGCCCGACCTCCCCGGGCTTCCGTAGCTCGGCCTTCCCGAGCTCCCATAGCTCGGCTTCCCCCGAGCTTCCAAGCTATGGCCTTCCCGAGCTCCCATAGCTCGGCTTCCCCCGAGCTTCTGTAGCTCGGCCTCCCCGGGCTCCCGTAGCTCGGCCTCCCCGGGCTTCCGTAGCTCGGCCTTCCCGAGCTCCCATAGCTCGGCTTGCCCCGAGCTTCTGTAGCTCGGCCTCCCCGGGCTCCCGTAGCTCGGCCTCCCCGGGCTTCCGTAGCTCGGCCTTCCCGAGCTCCCATAGCTCGGCTTGCCCCGAGCTTCTGTAGCTCGGCCTCCCCGGGCTCCCGTAGCTCGGCCTCCCTAGGCTTCCGTAGCTCGCCTCTCCCAAGCTCCCATAGCTCGGCCTTCCCGAGCTCCCATAGCTCGGCTTCCCCGAGCTTCCGTAGCTCGCTTTTCCCGAGCTCCCATAGTTCGGTTCTCCCGAGCTTCCGTAGCTCGGCCTCCCCGGGCTCCCATAGCTCGGCTTCCCCCGAGCTTCCATAGCTCGGCTCTCCTGAACTTCTTGTAGTTCGCTTCCCCCGAGCCTCCATGGCCCGGCTTCGCTGAACGACCCACGATTCAATACCCACCTCCGCGGAACCCGACGTGGGAGAGCCTAAGCCCACTGTAACGGCACCCTAGGCAAGGGATCATGCTGAGAAATGGTCTAGAACCTATCGAGGCTACCTGAGACCTATACATCTACCAGATTTTAAGCTATCAAGGAGCTCTCCCAGCCGTCGATCCCCTAACGGACAAGATACGGATCCCAACAGCCCCACAACGGCCTGATTCGATCCACTCCCGTATCCTAACAACCTCTGAACCTTCCAGAAGGCGCTCAAGATTCAGGTGACAGTCTATAAATGGAACACTCCTAGATTCCCTCAGGTAGGCACACGCGCGCTTACACCCCCACTCTCACTCTCCTGCTCTCGCCGGTAGCTCGTCGGTGCTCTCGCCTTCTAGAGCTCACGATTGGCCGCCCCTAAAGAGGCCTCTCGGAGAGATCCACCTTCCCACTTTCTGGTTGATCGTCGATTTCTTTTCACTGACTTGAGCGTCGGAGGGTCTTCCGTAGAGGGCCACCCCCAATGCCTTTCGCACGAGGATTTGTGTGCAGGTTCGCCCTTCTGGAGATCGACTGCGTCCGAGTCGAAGGACGGATCCCGATGGTAATAATTATATAATGTGGACACTGGTTGTTACGTGAATTTTATGCCGTTTTCTTAACTGAAGCAGTATTAAAGCTTACCTGATAGCTCCTCATTTCTTCTCTCTAAATGGCCTCCACGGTTTTATCAAAGTACTTTGGATCTTTTTCATGATCTTGATAATTATTTTTCCAAGTAAACTAAAATATCCTGTTGTCCTGCTGGTTTTTTCCCCATCCTCGACCCAGGATCAGAAAGAGCGGCCGAAGGGCAAAGCCATTATTATAAAATTTTTTCTATTATTATTATTATTATTATTATTTTAATTATTTATTTTTAATAAAATTAAATAATATTTTTTTAAAAATAAATATTATTTTATATATTTATTTAAAAATAATAATTTTTCTATCAAACACAACTTTAGTTACGAGGTTTTTTTAAAAAAAAATTGATGCACGGTGGTCATCGAGGCGAGCTAGCTTTCCAAGCGACGGCGGGTCTACTTCGTGACTTCTTTTACTTATTTAATTAAACGTTACTATAAAATTATCTAATACTTAACGTGATGGTATATATATATATATACATACGCATAAACGTTACAATAAAATTATCTGACACTTTGAACATTTGCTTTGAAAAAGAAAAAAAAAAAGAGAGTCAAGTATGACTCAATGCCAATTCTATTATGCTCTGTTTGGATGAAGAGAAAAGAGAAAGAAAAGAAAATTAGGATAAGAGAAAAGTGGAAGGAAAGAAAATTGAAGAGAAAATATTTTTTCTCCTTCTGTTTGGATGAGTGGAAAGAAAATAGAGAAGAGAAAAAAGTTAATAATTTACAATGACAATAATATCCTTATTATAGATGATTAAAAAATATATCGATTATTTTTTTTGAAGGGTCAATATTGGAATGGAAAAAAAATGAAAAGCACTTTTGAGTTTTCTCTCCGAATTCTCTCTAGTTTCGAAGAGAAAACTTTTATGTAGGGCCCCCACTTTTTTTCCTCTATTTTCTCTTTAGTTTTCTTTCCATCCGACTTTTCTCTCCATCCAAACAAGATAAATTTTATTTTCTCTTCTATTTTTTTCTTAATTTTTTTTCCTTCTTAATTTTCTTTCCATTCAAATAAAGGGTTAATGACGTCCAGGATGACCACCCAAACCTTTATCTTTCTAGAAGATTGGAATTTATATAGTTGACCACCCTAATGCTCTAGCCTGCAGTCTGGAAGTTGCTTCTTGACGAAGTATTTTATAAGTCGTTTTGTGTCGTTCAGTTATGTTGGACTGACATGATTGCTGTTGCTTATTATAACACTTATAGCACCTACGAATATTTATCTCATTTTCTAGATATTAGAATTATTTATTATTAATATAAAAAATATTATTACACCTATTATAATCGTATTATGATAAACAATAGTAGTTATTATTGTCCACACTATTATTTATTTTATAAAAATATTTATTTTAATTATTACATACTTCTTTGTGAATGAAAACTTTTTAAAATTAATATTTTAAAAATTAATATTCTTAAAAAAATATTTTGTTAAAATAATGTAAATGATAAGTCTTATTATGACAGGCTTATGTAATACTAAATAGTATAACATAACAGCCATTATCTTTTTTTCTAAAGATAAGGTGGGTTTTAGATCGATTGCTGCGCTGTCCGAACTGTTGTTATATTCAGTATGTGATTATATTGAAACTGTATATACTTTGTCTTGATGTTAATCTATCTTTACTACGATGATTTGCTATTTGAAAGGAGAAACCTGATGTCCTTAGTAAGCTTACAGATGGATTGGATCTATTTATAATTTGATTCTAATTGAATCTAATTAGATTGAATCGGATCAATTTATAATTTGATTTGATTTGATTTATATTTAAATATTTATGGGCTAAGATAGATTTAAAATTTAGATCCAATATTAATTTTGGGCCAGATTTATATCTTGTATCTTTTTTTTATTGTAACCTGATCGATTCAAACTTGATCCGGTCTAATCTATATACCTTAATTATATAACTCTTATATTTTTTCACTCTAATTATCTTTATCAATTCTTTAATAAACTGTTATCTAAACTAATTCTTTTTTATTGCTAGCAACTAAATTTTCAATCATTTATTTCACTTAATCATATCTAAATATTTATATTTCATAAATTATTTTACTAGATTTATATTTTTAATATCTTTAAGTATACTAATATGTATCTTAAAAACTAGAATTTATAAACTTAAAATTAGTTATTTATTTGGATAGAATTAAATGTTTTTAAGCAAAAAAAATTAACTTTTAATTTACCTATTTTTAATTTTATTTAAAGTTTTAATAAATGCATATTATTTAATTATTAATTATTAAATTTTATCTATAAAATAATAATTATAATTCAATTTAACTTCCTTTCGAACTAAAATATTTTAGGTTTGGCTAAATTAATACTTCATTCAAAATTTCTCAAATGGTTTATAAGGTTCAATATTCTTTTCATGATTCAATCCTATTTAAATAGTAAGTAAATGAGTTATAAATATAAAATCAGATTTAAAATTACGATATAAATATAAAATCAGGTCACAACGGATTATGAGCCGATTAGATCGGTTGTCCTTGAAGGGGAGATCTAAACCTCACCATTCTGAACTCTCGTTCTAACTTTCTTTTTCATAAAAAAATTATGTCCGGCGACTATTCTTCCAACAGTGATGGTGAGGAGAAATCTTAACAGCAAACGCAACCGCGTACATAACGCCGGCACTCCGACTCCCAATCCCACAGCCAAAACCAGGCCTGTTGACTTGCAAGGTTGACTGGATCTAATTTAGTAATTTTGCTTCTCTATTCTTACCATGACGGGAAAGCTTCTGTTTGCACCGTAAAAATTGATTGCTCTCTGCATCTTTTAATTTTTTTTTTAAAAAATATCTGCATCCTTTAATTTTTTTAAAAAATATTTTTTAAAATATTTTATTCTTTTCTCTCCCATTCGCTCTGGCAGAACACCTCCGCCTCTCTTTCCTCGATTCGCTCCAATGCCTTCTTTTTCAGTTTACCCTTTTTTCCGTCTGTTCTGGCGCCCCTGCCCAGCTTCCCTCTCTCTCTCTCTCTCTCTCTCTCTCCTTGGTCCGCCTCTTCTTTCTCTTTCCTATTTGGCAGCCTTCTTTTCCATTTGCTCCCCACCCTCTTTTCGGTTTTTTCTTCTTTTTCATTTGCTTCGATGGATTTTTTTTTAATTTTTTTTTAACCTTTCAGAAAGAAAAAGAAGCATGGATTTAAGAATAATTAAAAATTTTAAAAAAAATATATAGAGAGTAATTTTTGCTGTGCAAATAGAAGCTCCCACTCTCCGATCTTCGAGTCTGTTGACTTCCTTGCTCCAATGGATACTTATTATGAAACAACTCTTCTCCGGTTTTCATCTATACCGGTGTCTTCTATTTTTTTATAAAAAAAAACTTTAGCCCTTGGCTTATAAAAATTGTATTTTTAGTGTTTTTTGTTCGTTTTTTTATTTTTTTTTGGGTTTGTTGGGATTTGTTTTGGGGGGGGAGGGGATTAAGATTAATCCGTTTGGATGGAGAGAAAACTACGGAGGAAAAAAAATTAGGAGAGAAAATAGGAGAGTATTTTTTTTTTCATTCTAATAAATAACCGATGCATTTTTTGATCATCTATAATAAGGATATTATTATCATTGTAAATTATCAAATTTTCTCTCCTCTCTATTTTCCTTCACTCATCGTAAAATAGAAAGAAAAAAATTTTTCTTTTCAATTTTTTTTCCTTCCACTTTTCTCTCCTTTCAGTTTTCTTTCCCCTTTCCCCCTCTCTTCATTCAAAAAGAGCATAAGATTAATGTTGGCGCCGATGGGGTCCCGGTGATCAACAACCTATTTCGTTCGTGGGAGAAAACTTGAGTCAAGGTCAAGGATAATTTAGACGAGGCCATCCTGTCAATTATCTTTAAAATTAGGTAAATAGACAATTATGAGCACTGAAAGAAGAAAGCAGAACACCCTCTACATGATACCGCCAGCAAAGACCGCCGACCATTTCTCCTTCAAGGGTTATAGCTTTGACCGCACCAATCCTCTGGCTGATTAACTGAAGTTGCGTCTTCATAAAGTAAATAGAAGTATTTTATAGCTTCAATTATGACGTTATTATGTTGTCATGGACTCACACGATTAACGGGTAATTGCCGTTGAGCATGATTATCCGTGAATGAAAAATTTTATAAATTAGTAATTTTAGAAATAATATTTTTTTAAAAAAATTATTTTGTTAAAATAATGTAAATGATAAGTTTTGTTACAAGAGGCTACTGTAATACTAAACAATACATTATAACAATCATTATCCTTTTTCTAAAGATAGAGTGGGTCCTAAACTCGGTCTCGACGGCGCTATACGTGGAGTTTTCTACTGTAATACTAAATAATTCATTTATTCCCCGCGACTTGGGGAGGAGAAAGCATCTAATCCCGCACGCTCAACCACACCCACGGGAGCACGCGGTCGGAGTGGTTTTGATTTAGGAATTTGGTCTTTGACCTTAAACCTAAGGTCTCGGCCATGGCCACCCCATCCCGCCGTGGCTATAGAGAGGGCACCCTCTGGAGTTAATACGGCGTCTTTCTTTTCCCCTTCTCTAATTTATTTCTTGCTAGAGCTGCAGGGCAGATGCTGAGCCGCCGCGATCTCGCCAACATCCTCTGCATCGCCGCCGGCGGATTCGTGTTCGCATATCCGCCGTCCGGCGATGTCGACCTGACGTCGGCGGCGTCCATCCTTTTCAGTTTTATCGCGTTCACCGGCGGCATGCTTCTCATGTACGGCCCCGTCGCCGGCGTCCGTATGCCGCCGCTCTACGGCGAATTCCTGACGTCGGTGGCTGTCTCATCGTCGTTCGCGGTGTTGATCCTCTACCGTTTCCCTACTCACCCTTCGGCGAGACTTCCATCAGCCAACGACGTCGACGAGGATGCGATAGTGGGTTGTCCTGTTCTTTGCTTGGTGAATAACATCTTCTTTCCTCTGTTCCGGAGGAAAACAATCAATAGGGCGGGGTGCTTCTAGGCACTTGATGATTCCTCTTTGACGATGCTACTCCTTGATTACGTTATGGTAACAGCACTGTTGGGTTTCTTTAGGAAATCATTATATAATTCCATCGGGACAAGGGGAAAAAATCATCAAATGAAGGACGTGCAAGATCTGGACGTGAAAAGAAAAAGGGGTTATTTAGACTCTTAAATTGTTATGGTCTGTTTAATGTTTCCTCTTCTTTAGCAATTGATATAATATCGATTCGTAAGGACTTTCCCCTTTTTTGTTTTGTTTTTGTTGCTATCGGAATCTATCCTTCGATTCGGACGCGATTGGGTTGCAGCACGGGCTCTCCACTTGGGTGAATCTGCAAAACAGTCCTCACGCGAGAGGCATTGGGGGTGGCCGTCTGTGGAAGACCCTCCGACGCTCAAGTCAGTGGAGATCAGCAATCAACAAAAATGTGAAGAAGGCTCTCGCTGAAGAGAGAGGGGTTCCAGTGAGCTAGTGTGTGCGTACCTGAGGAGTCGGCAGACGACTCTATTTATAGAGGATCACCTGATTCCTTGGGGCATCGTGGGTCCGAAAGTCGTTAGGATCTGAATCCAGTTTGTTATGAGACCGGTAGGATTCGTATCTTGTTGGTTAGAGGATCGACGGCTAGGAGAGCTCGTTGATGTCTCGAGATGTGGTGAGGAGATAGGCTCCAGGGCCCTAGGCCGCTCTTGCGGGTCCTAGGTCACTCCCAGATATGATCTCTGTTTGAAATTTCACGAATTCGGGTTCTCCCGCGTCGAATTCCGCAGAGGCGCATATATCGCTTGGGCTAGGCCGAGCGATGGGAAAGATCAGCTAGAGGGGCCGAAAGGTGACATAGCTCGGTTGGGGCCGAGAGAGGATATAGCTCGGCTAGGGCCGAGAGAGGTGGTTCGCATCTTGGGAGTCCTTGGTTCGGCGAGGGGCTAAGGCGCCCTAACTTATCGAGGCTGACCTATCTCGAGCGAGCGTCGCATAGTGGACAGGAATCAGGGCTAGCCCTAGCCATGTGCACGATTATTGACACACAGCGATTTTACCCCTCAACACAGCCCCTCACTCCCTAGTTCGAAACGTAAGTTCGGGCGTAGGGAGTATAATTCCAGATGACATGACTTGAATGGAGGGATCGGGTTTGACAGCCTGCACAATGATGCCCTATTTAATGCAGCGCGGCCACCGTGCCTTTGTGAGATGTGCCTTTGCAGGGCACATCACATAAGGCTCCTTTGAAATAGCGGTTGGGGAATTGCCACATAACAAATCCCGGTTTTTACGGCGTTCGCAATGGCGGTTCCGGGCGTCTTGGTTGGGACGCCCTATCTTTCTCTTAAGGTGGTTTTTTGAGGGAAAACAAAGTCGAAACGGCGCGTCCCTGTTCACAACGCTCTATCGTTCTTCTTTGGAGAGCCTTGCTCTCTGCTTCCTCTGTAGTTTCGCTCGGTGCTTCTCTCGGCCAGTAGGATGATGAGCCCCGATGATATAGTTTCGGAGATTGCCGCCGAGGATTTGGGGAGAATACGCTAAAAGTATGGCATTCCCTCAGATATTATTATGTCAGTACCAGAGCCCGAACATAGGGTTTCGTAAGATCTGAAGCACGGGGTCTTCCTTTATGAAGACAGTCTGAAGGCGGGCCTTCGATTTCCCCTTCACCCCTTGGTGAAGGAAATCATGAGATTCTACAATATTTGCCCGGCAATGGTGGCTCCCAACAGTTGGCGCAGCGTCATCGGGTTTATCTCAATGTGCAGCCGGATTCGGCGACGCTTCCTCTCTTCCGTGCCTGTTATTATCTGATGCCTCGGAGGAGATCAAAGTGGCCTTACATCGGACCCCGGAGGCCTTTCAAGACGATAACAGATAAGCCATTGTCTAAAAGGAGTGGAAGGTCAGATTTTTCATTGCCGAGGGGAACATCGGCTCCAATTTTCCCCGGGGATGGAGAAACTTTGTTCGAGATGTGGAAGCACATCCGACTCTATCTAAGCAGGAGAAGGTGGACTTGGAGGTCCTTCGCGATGGTAGGACGTTTTCGGCCAACGATTTACTGTCGGAGGAGGCTCTTTTCGCCGCCAAGCTTAGCCTCTTTGACCCGCATAGTAAGTTTCTTTCCTTTTTCCATCGATTTCGTTCGAGCGAGTATGTCTCGGCCTGACCGCTTGCTCACTGTTCCCGCAGCCAAGAAGTCTGAACTATCGGGCCATGTCAAGAAAGGGTTTAGCAAGCACCCGAGGAAGAGCAGCGGAGGGGAGAAACGCAAGCCCGAGAAGTCAGCTCGTTTTTCTGAAGAGCGCTCGCCAGAGGTTGAAGCAGTCGCGGTGGAGGCGCTGAAAGCAGAGGAGGATATGGAGAGGAATGCTGAGGTCCCCTGTCCTCTAGTGGTGGAAATAGTAGACAGCCTGGATGAAACTCCATCGGCTTGTCTGGGAGCCTCTTCTTTTGAAGATGAGCCAGTGGGTGGTACGGCAGAGGTCGGTGCCTCTGAGGGCCCTCCTCCGAGCGAGGAAATGCCTCTGGCCTTGGCGGGAGGACAGGAGGGATCTAGGGGTGGTGATGTAGGGCTGGCTGTAGTGGAGGCTCAAAAGGAGCCTACGGCTGGAGAACTTCCTCCTGGAGTGGTTGGGGAGATTGGTGAACAGACTGAGGTATTGGCGGAGCCTGTGAGGGAGGAGCAGGTACCCATGATCGAGGGAAGGAGCTTGGACAAGGGGAGAGAGCAAGGTAAAGGTCTTGCGGCCAAAGCTTCTTCCACCAAAGTTTTGGGTAAACTGGCACCTGGGCTGGTCGAGTTATCCGAGGCATCCCAGGTTAGTATTCTGCTGAGGGAGGCCGAGAGGGTAAAGGCTCCTCAGTTGGAGGTCGTCCGGACCGATCCTTCGGATGGCGATGATCAGCCCGGTGGCTTGGAATCAGCCGTCGAGGCGGTGTTTGCAGACCTGATGAGGTCAACATTGTACCCGGGCATAGGTCCCTCGGTGAATGAGTTCGCAGACCTAGATCTGGTTGATGCCGCGTTTGGCCAGCGGGGCGTGGCGATGGAAGCCCATCTTCTCTCCGAGATCAACAATTCTACCCTCATGGGGCTAGCCAGGTCCTACATCTCTCGGGTGAGTCATTATTCCCAAGTAGTGAATGCTTTCTGGTTAGCTTGGTCGCTCTCTTCTTACTTGTGCTTCATTCTGCAGAGTGCTTTGATCACCAGGGCGCTGTGCTGGCGCTTGAATCTGGCGACAGGGGCCAGCGCCCAGGCCAGGAAAGTCAGCGCCGAGCTTCGATCGCGGGCGGAGGCATCTGATACGTTTGAGCAAGCTCTGGGTACCGCCAACGAGAATTTGGCGAAGATGAGGGTGCTGCATCAGGCCGCCCTAGATAACGCGTCCAAGCTGAGACTCGAAATTAAAGAGCTACGAGGGCTCCTGGCGAGTATGATGACATATGCCTGGAGTTATCGCGGATCAAGTTTAAGCATGCTGGAGAAATGGAGACTGTCAAGAAACAGTTTAGTGAGAGCCTAGGCAGGCAGAGGAGAGAAGCCGTCGAGGAGAGAAATCACCTGAACAGAATGCTTGGCGAGTTGGAGGAGAAGGTGCGGCAGCTCAACTACGGTATAGCTGACAGGGATGACAGGATCAAATGGCGCAAGGACAGGTTAACCCAGCTCAATAGCGAGCTCTCCCAGGCCTAGGAAGAAGCTGACAGTAGGCAGTCGAAGATCAGCGATCTCAAGGGCAGGATCGAGCGGGTCAAGGCCGATAAATTGAGAGCTTTTGACGAGGTCAGAGAGTTGACCCAGAAGTTATCCCGGCAGGAGGAGGAGGTATGGTACTACCCCTTTTTGGCTTCCCTTGCTAGCTCACCATGGCGCTGGCTAACTTTGTTTTTGCATATGAAGAAGGCGGAGCTGGAGAATCGGAGCCATATGCGGACCCTGCAAGAGGAATTGGCATCCAGCCGAGAGAGAGCTCAGAGCTCGAAAGGCGGGTCGCTGAGACCGAGGAGCAGATTGGCTTGCTGCGGAGCCAAACTGCTGGAACTGAGGGGCAGGTCGCTTCACTTCGAAATCAAGTTGCTGAAGCCGAGATGCGGCTCGCTCTGCTCAGGGGCGAGCAAGATGCAAATTGTGCCGATGCCTTCTAGCTTGGGGTGGAGGACGTTCGAAGAAAATATCCAAGGAGCATCCAGAATGGGACCTCTCTTTCTTGGATGTTGAAACCTCTGAGGCTTGTACCCCAGGAGCTGAAGAGGATGAATACAATGATGCTCCGGACGTCGACCTCGACGCTATTCTGAATGCTAGTGAGGCTGCGGCCCCTGAAGGATGCCTCGAATCCGTCGCCGAGGAAAAGACAACCTTTGAAGTCGGTGAAGCGAGCCAGGCTTCCCCGAGCATTGTTGAGGGCGCTGCTGGGACTGATCCAGCTTCTGACCCCTGAGAGTTATTTGTGTACTCTTGCCTCTTTTTTTTTAGACATGTAGTTTGGTCTCGATTTTCAATGAACGGGCCCTCGGCCCCTATTTGCTTGCCTTTTTAGTCAATCTTTGTATTGCAGACTTCCTTTCAATTGTGAACAAGTTATGACTTGTTCGCGCCGTTTGATCGATTTAGTTCGGATTTAGATGAATGTCTCGGTCAAGGCCAAGGTATAGGGATAGCTCGACTGGGGCCGAGTGATGTGATAGCTCAGCTTAGGTCGAGAGATAAGATAGTTCTGATGAAGCCGAGTGGCATGATAGCTCGGCTTAGGCCTAGAGATAAGATAGTTTGGCAGGTGACGGCCAGGACTGCAGAGGTATCCTGGTTAGAGCCAAAGTTGGGTAACTCGGCCCGCGCAAGGCGAAGAGGCAGGCGCGCCTTTCGAAGGGAGTTTGGTCCCAAGAAGAAGGATGTTTACCGGTGCGTCATCATTTATTTATCCTTTTCGGAAAAGGGGGAGCGATTCCTCGCTTCCCGCACGCGGCCACGGAAGCGATGACGCGTGGCAAGACTTTATGGTAGTGGCATTGGAACTGATGGTTCGGGTGATCGGGGTGCTCGCCTGAAGTAATTTAAATACCGGTGGGTGGTACGCCATTGTTAACCAATTTCTCTGCCGATTTCCTATTGGCCTGTCCAAGCTTACAGTAACAAGATGGCTTCCGAGGATGGAGGGTGGTCAAATGGGATGCCAAGTGGCATTGCTGGCGGCTTTGGGTGCCTCGCCTAGGCCGTTCCACGATAACTGTGGACGGGGAGGTTCTAGCGTCGCTGCTCGCGGACTGCGAGCAAGTCTGGAGACTGGCTAAGCAACACATGGATCTCTCGGCCAGAGAGATTGAGCTCCTTCACCAGCCAACAGTAGGCTGGAACGGAGGTGGCATCCCTTTGACAACAATTGGTTGATTCGGCTCTGCGGCGTGGGGAGAGTTCAGCAGCGTTCGGAGAAGGTAGCAAGCCCCTATGAGGGCTAATGTATTTTTCTTTGTTTTTCCCCTCTTGTAATGAACAAAGAAAGGTTTATTGAACTTTCATATTTGTTTGCCATTTCTGAAGTGTTTTCCTTTATCGTCCGAGTCTTACGGAACGAAATAGTTGGGGCATTGTATATCGCTCAGTTTTTGTCAAGATTTTTGATAAAAGATGCACTCCGGTCTTAGCCGGGGCTTATATTCCTAGGACATGCACTCCGACCTTAACCGATGCTTCCGCATTTTGGGTATAGGTCGGGGCTTATATCGTGTCCCATTATCATTGAGACAAAAGTGGTTACTTTAGACTGGACAGAAGTACAAGATCGCGTGCAGTCATGCTGAACGGAAAGGAGATACTTCGGTTTATCTCGAAGTATGGAGGCAGTTTTGGCCTTGAGCGAAATCACAGTACAATATCTCGGTTTGTGCCGAGGCATAACGGGCAGTTGGGCCGGAGCGAGGATATCGAGGTGTCCTCACTGAGGATTACTTGGCTTCTGCGCCCTTTTATTATTCTGTCAGTGCCTTGTCTTTTCCAAGGCGAGTCGACCCTCCTTTTTGCCGAAATGGATGATACGGTCCTGTAACCTATAAAAGGTTGCTTCGGCACTTTCCAGGGACACTAATTATGTCGATCTTTTCCAAGGCGGGTCATTTCGACGTACGATGTAAGTGCTTGTTTGCCATTGGAGGGTGTCACTTTCATCGGGCGATTTCCCAGGTCTGCCCGTATCTCTAAGATCAGCGGGCGATTTTCTGCATTTAAGACCTGTGATCCGGATCAGAGAAAATCTTTGGCATACGTCATGGGCTGAACAATGCATTTGGCATGCATCGAAGGGCGCTATTTTCATCCTGGGAGGCCACGTGGCAGCGTGGATTAGGCATTTTGAACCTCAGGGCTTACTGCTTTAACAGCTGCTCCCGGTCCATTTCGCCTATAAAAAGGGGAGGAAGGGGCCGTGCTAGGCCATCCCTAAAATTTCTTCTCTGTGAGCTATGAAAGTTTTCATGATGTTTGCGTCCCTGAAGCTGAGAGTGGTGGGATTGAGTTTTCCTTTTGTAAGCCACCTTCCTATGGATAGTCGGGGTGACGAAGGAGCCGCTGGAGAGCAGCTCGTCCTCGAGGGAGGAGCTTCGGAGATCATATGGAGAGCACACAGGAGGTCCGCAGAGATCACATGAGAGCGCACATATGCGCTTCCTGTGTGTCCTTTGTGGTTTGCTACGGGGGTCGCAGGGTAGGAAGTGCACATGCACCCCCGTAGTACGCACGGACATTTCCTTCTCCCTCTTGCTGGATGCTTAGCCCCTCCGTATGGGGAATCTTTCACCATGTGAAGAGAGAGTTGAGAGCAGTGTGGGGCTGATGGTCCCCTAGCTCTCTCAATCAGATAGCGACCTGCATCCCAGCATTCCACCCAGGGGAAGCTTCCTCAGCATCTGCATCCACGGGTCTGTGCCTCTTTTTGGATCTCTTAATTCATCCAGAGGACCCGCGGAGTGCTGGATCGCCTTAGCTGGTGGTTCGGGGCGAGCTGTCTGATTTGTCTGATTTCTTGGGTCAGATGCTGACATGTCATTGTTAACCAAAGCTGACTGAAGCAGTTCGGCCGAGCTATTTACTTGTTTTTATTTCTTGTGCTTTGATGCACTTGTAACTCCTTTCAGGATGTTGTAACTTTTCTTTTGATAAGGAAATAAAGAAAGTTTTCATTCCTTCTTTCTTTAGCACCTGCTTCTTTTTGCGCTGAGAGTTGTTGCTCTCATATTACGCTTTTTATGTCTCAGCATGTTTTGGCAGCACTGTTGCTACTTTGTTCTTGATAAGACCAATATCCGGTTCTCAGTGGAGAACACGTATATCCATGTGCGAGTCAAAGAGGGACCTGGGCGGTCCTATGGAGTCATGAAGTAAGCATGATCCTGTTGGCAGAACGAAGCAGGTATTTTTTCTGGGGAAAGACAGCTCGTGGCACGTTTTTGCTCACCGAATAGTGGGAGGTCGTTTGCCTCTACCAAGGTATAATAGGATGACTTAGTTGTGTCAGGGCGTGGGGGAGATCACTTGAATAGGGCAGAGCCTTAGGACATCACTCGACTGTTGCTGAGGATCAAGGATATTCTCATCCTTTGGTTCTGATCGGGGTTTGTTAGCTGCCCGGACCTTGAGCGATGTTTTGGAGATTATTTAATCCGGCCGGGGCTTGTAAGCTGCCCTAATCCGAACGATAGTTTGGAGATCATTTGGTTTGGTCGGGGCTTGTAAGCTACCCGAATCTGAACAATACTTTGGAGATTATTTGGTTCGCCGGGCTTGTAAGCTGCCCGAATCCGAACGATAGTTTGGAGATCATTTGGTTCGGCCGGGGCTTGTAAGCTGCCCGAATCCGAACAACACTTTGGAGATTATTTGGTTCGGCCGGGGCTTGTAAGCTGCCCGAATCCGAACAAACTTTGGAGATCATTTGGTTCGGCCGGGCTTGTAAGCTGGAATCCGAAAATACTTTGGAGATCATTTGGTTCGGCCGGGGCTTGTAAGCTGCCCGAATCGAACAATACTTTGGAGATCATTTGGTTCGGCCGGGGCTTGTAAGCTGCCCGAATCCGAACAATACTTTGGAGATCATTTGGTTTGGCCGGGGCTTGTAAGCTGCCCGAATCCGAACAATACTTTGGGATCATTTGGTTCGGCCGGGGCTTGTAAGCTGCCCGAATCCGAACAATACTTTGGGATCATTTGGTTCGGCGGGGCTTGTAAGCTGCCCGAATCCAACAATACTTTGGGGATCATTTGGTTCGGCCGGGGCTTGTAAGCTGCCCGAATCCGAACAATACTTTGGAGATCATTTGGTTCGGCCGGGGCTTGTAAGCTGCCTGAATCCGAACAATACTTTGGGAATCATTTGGTTTGGCCGGAGCTTATAAGCTGCCCGAATCTGAACAATACTTTGGAGATCATTTGGTTCGGCCGGGGCTTGTAAGCTGCCCGAATCCGAACAATACTTTGGAGATTACACGGCTCCCAGCTGTGCCGGGAGCGCTCGGCCATACCAAGCCTTCACGGGATGCAATTTGGCCTAACCGAGATATATAGCTCTGGCTCAGAGCTCGGCCTAGCCGAGGTATGGAGATTTGGCCCAAGGAGATGGCTCGATCGTGCCGAGAGTAGATGTGTGAACGACATCTGTTTTCTATTGTGACTTTTTGAAAGAACGACTGTAGCGGTCCTGCTGCGGATTGTAAAACAAGATGCCAAAGCTGTAAATAGGGCGAGTCTATAGAGAGCGTACTCTATTGATGATATATGCGGAGGTTGTCCAAACTCCACATCCGAGGAATGAATTTTTCGTTCAGGTCCTGGAGCTTGTAGGTGTCGGGCCCGATGATTGCCGTTACTTAGTAGGGGCCTTCCCAGTTCGGAGACAATTTTCCTTGCTACAGCGGCTTGGAGATGGATGCTTTCCGGAGGACAAGATCACCAGGTGAGAAGGATTTGCCCTTGACTCTAGAGGCATGGTAGCGGGCCACCCTTTGCTGGTACGCGCCATTCTGATTTGAACCTTTCCCTGATTTCTTCCACCAAGTCGAGATTGGTTTGGAGCTGCTCGTCGTTGGTTTCTTCTGAGTAGCTTTCTACTCGCAGAGAGGGGAGGCCTATTTCCATGGGGATGACGGCTTCCGTGCCAAAGGCCATCCGGAATGGGGTCTCACCGGTGGGAATTCTCTGAGTGGTGCGGTAGGCCCATAGAACATGATGAAGTTTGTTCGCCCATCTGCCTCGGGCTCTGGTGAGCCGAGCCTTAATCCCTTGAAGTAGGATTCGGTTTGTTACCTCGGCTTCTCCGTTGGCTTGCGGATGCCCCACTGAGGTGAGGCGATGGCTGATGCCATGATCCTCGCAGAACTCCCGGAACTTGGGATTATCAAATTACTTGCCATTATCGGTGATGAGGGCATGCGGGAGGCCAAAGCGACAAATGATGGATCTCCACACGAAGTCCCTGGCCCGAGCCTTGGTTATCTGGGCTACTGCTTCGGCCTCGACCCACTTGGTGAAGTAGTTGATGGCGATAAATAGAAATTTTCTCTGTCCAGTGGCGAGGGGAAAAGGGCCGAGAATGTCCATCCCCCACTTAGCAAAAAGCCAAGTGGAGGAAATAGGGACCAAACTAGTGGAGGGGAGCCTCTGGATGCTGGAGTGCCTCTGGCACGGGTCACAGGCTCGAATGAGGTCATCGACATCCTTTTGCATGGTAGACCAGTAATATCCCTGGCGCAGTACCTTGTGGCACAGAGATCGACCCCCAGGTGGTTTTCGCATATTCCTTCATGTACTTCTCAAAGAGCATAGTCAGCTTCGGACGGGCGGAGGCATTTGAGCAGCGGCATGGAAAAGGACCGCTTGTACAGCTGATCGTCGACTAGCACATAATGAGTAGCTTGCAATCTCAGCTTCCTTGCTTCCTTACGGTCGGCTGGGAGCGACCCTTGTTTAAGATATTTTAATATTGGGTCGAACCATGATGGCTCAACCTCAATCTGCATCACTCGGTCTGCCTCCGCGATGCTAGGTTTTTCCAAGATTTCCAGGGGAAACTTTTGCTCGGCACTCATCGACTCCGCAGTCGCAAGCCGGGATAACAGATCGGCACGGGCATTTTCGGATCTAGGGATCTGGATAACTTTGAATTCAGAGAAGTAAGAAAGCAAGTCCCGCACCTGCCAGAGGTACCGAATCATTTTTGGCTCCCGGGCCTCGAATTCGCCCCGCACGTGACCGGCCACCAACTGAGAGTCAGTGAAGGCATTCAGCCTCTTCACTTTCAGATCATGGGCGATTCAGAGTCCAGCAAGTAGGGCCTCATACTCGGCTTCATTGTTGGAGGCTGGGAAGGAGAATCGAATGCCGTACTCAAAGGTCGTCCCCTCGGGGCTGGTGAGGATCAAACCAGCACCAGAGCCATTGGCATTAGAGGATCCGTCAACGTGGAGGAGCTACAGGGCGTCAGATTTTGGATGCTCGAGGGAGTTCGGAGCGGAACCATCTTCCGGGATGGTGCACTCAAGGTGGAAATCAGCTAGAATCTGAGCCTTGATGGCCGGGCGAGGTTGATAATGGATATCATGCTCACTTAACTCAACGGCCCACTTAGCCATTCTTCCAGATGTCTCTGGGCGATGGACCACCGCCTTGATGAGCTGATCGGTAAGGATCGTCACAGAATACGCTTGAAAATATGGTCGTAATCTCCGAACCAATATTATCAAGGCCAAGACCAGCTTCTCGATTCGAGTGTACCTTGTCTCGGCATCCCGAAGAAGTTTGCTGACATAGTAGATCGGCTTCTGGGTCTTCTTTCTTCTCTGACCAAAACCGAGCCAATCGCGCCTTCAGAGACTGCCAGGTACAAAAACAGCATTTCTCCCAAATTGGGGCTGCTGAGGAGGGGTGGCAAGCCAAGATATCTCTTGAGGTCCTCGAATGACTTTTGGCACTCGGGAGTCCATTGAAAATTATTGGCAGATCGAAGAGCTTTAAAGAAAGGAAGGCTCCTCTCGGCCGATCGAGCCACAAAGCGGTTGAGGGCCACAATTCTTTCCGTCAGGCGCTGGACTTCTTTGATAGATGTTAGGGGCGCCATTTGCTGAAGCGCTTGAATCTTTTGCGGGTTGGCTTTGATGCCTCGCTGAGAAACCATGAAGCCAAGAAACTTCCCCGAGATGACACCGAAGGTGCACTTCGTTGGATTGAGCTTCATCTGATACATTCGGAGTGTCGCGAAGCTTTCAAAAAGATCCCCAATATGCTAGGATGCTTCCTTGCTTTTGACCAACATGTTATCGATATACACCTCCATATTCCGGCCGATCTGCTCCTTGAAGACTTTGTTTACCAGCCTTTGGTAAGTGGCGTCTGCATTTTTCAGACCAAAGGGCATGACACGGTAACAGTAGGTACCTCGATCGGTTATGAAGGCAGTCTTTTCTTCATCTTCGGGTGCCATCCAAATCTGGTTGTAGCCTGAATAGGCGTCCATGAAGGTCAACATCTGATGGCCGGAGGTGGCATCCATGAGCTGGTCGATCCGAGGGAGAGGAAAGCTATCCTTCGGGCATGCTTTGTTAAGGTCAGTGAAGTCGATGCAGATTCACCATTTACTGTTCGACTTTTTCACCATAACAACATTGGACAGCCAGCTTGGATAATTCACCTCCCGAATAAAGTTTGTCTTGATGAGCTTGTCCACCTCTTCTTCAATTGCTCTCTGTCGGTCAGGGGCGAAGCTTCTTTTCTTTTGCTTCACGGGCCGGGACATCTCGTCTGCATTGAGACGGTGGACGAGGACGTCCGGGCTGATCCCGGGCATGTCGAAGTTGACCAAGCGAAGATATCAGCGTTTCTTTGGAGAAAGTCGATCAGCTCCAATCGGGGCTTCCCTTTCAGTAGCGACCCGATCCTTATGGTTCGGTCGGGCCGAGCCTCGTCCAGCGGTACCTCCTCCAGCTCTTCGGCTGGTTCTCCTCGTTGCTCGGTGAAATCCTCCCGAGCATCTAATCCGTCAACCTCAGGCAATCTGGATTGCAGGCTGGTGACGAAGCACTGCCGAGCTATAGTTTGGCTTCCTTGAACTACACCAACCCCTCGCTCGGTCGGGAACTTCATAACAAGATGCGGGATGGAGACAGCGGCTCTGAGGGACATCAAGCCGGGTCTTCCCAAGATCGCGTTGTAGGGCGACCAGAGCTTGGTCACCAAGAAATCTGCATGCACAGTGGCGACGGAAGGCCAGGTTCCTGCTCGGACCGTCAAGGTCACGACCCCCTCTGGGGTGATTACATCGCCGATGAACCCCATTAGGGTGGAGTCCACCGCTCGGAGATTCTCCATGAGAAGTTTCATCTTCACAAACACATCGAAGTACAAAACATTGACGGAGCTTCCACTATCAATGAGAATTCGGCTTACATCATAGTTATTCAAATTAAGAGATACAACCAGTGCATCATCGTGTGAGAACTGTATTCCCTAAAAGTCATCGCTGGAGAAAGAAAGCTAGTCAGTTCGCGCTTTCTTCGGTGCCGAACCTTCTTCATCATCCCTCCCACCTGAAGGACCACCGACCGTCTCAATCACATTAATGTGGCCAACGACCGAAGGATTTGGGGGAGGAAGGAGTTGCTGCTGGGGCTCAGGCCGGTGATCGCCCCCTTTTCTTGGCTCGGGGGCTCCCCTGAATCGATCCAGTCTACCCCGCTGGATGAGCCTTTCGATCTCATTCTTCAGTTGCCAGCACTCTTCAGTGTCGTGGCCATGGTCGTGGTGGTAGCGGCAATACTTGGTGGGGTCTCTCCGGGCAGCATTTCTCCGACGAGGAGGAGGCCGAGGGAGTTGGCGCTCGATTTCCATAAGGATCTCCGTTCTTGGGGCAGTGAGCGGAGTAAATCGATTGAACCTCCTAGGCGGGCTCTGGGTGCGTTCCTTGGTGGTGGCTGAGGAGTCCTTTGGCGGCGAGGTGGGCTTGGCTGACGGGCAGGTCGGCACTTATCTGAGCCTTTGGGCTCCGTCTTCTTTGTAAGCTCGGCTCGGGCAGCTCTCCGTGATTCTTCGACTCTTGCATATTTGTCTGCCAGAGCCATTATGTCGGAGAGGTTCGAAGGGTAGCTGACCTCCAGCGCCAGGTAAAAATCACTTTCCTTCAATACTCTGCCCGCCAGGGCAGACATGGCCACCTCATGATTAAGATGGTCCACCTCCAGCATGGTCGTGTTAAAACGGCCGAGATACTTCTTCAAAGACTCCCCCTCTCTCTGCTTAACCTCAGAGAGGGAATCGGACCTCCGTCTGTGACGGCAGCTGCTGACGAATTGGCTAATGAAGAGGCGGCTCAGCTCGTCGAAGGAATTAACGAACCTGGTTTCAAAGCATTGAACCAGGTTCGAGCAGATCCCCTGAGGGTGGAAGGGAAAGTGCGGCAGAGGATCGCATCTGATGCCCCGTGAAACATCATGATCGATCGGAAGCTGCTGAGATGATCGTCGGGGTCAGAGGAGCCATGATAAGGCTCGATGGCAGGCAGCTTGACATGGGAGGGAATCACTTCCTCCATAATCTTCTTAGAGAAGGGGATGCCCTGCTCCGCCTTATTTTGAAGCGGATAGGCTTGCTTGGCGGCGTCTAGCTCTTGACGCATTTCTTGGAGCTGGCGCGGATATCCCTATCAAGAAAAGCAGAAGGGGCAAGACGAGGAGGATACTGAGATGGTGTTGAATCATGGCGAGAGAACATCGGGGAGAGGGATCGGGCCCGCCGAGATCTAGGGAGATCTCTATCGCGGACTCCTTGGGAAGCTAGCTCAGCTTCTCTGGGACGGCAAGGGGGTCCGCAACCTCAAGCGGGCCGGAAGAAGAGGCCGTTGGATGAGCGGGGGCTGCATCCTCCTCAGGAGGATGAGGAGCAGGAGCAGTCGGATGGGGGGCTTTGGGGTGCCCCTGAATCAGGTGGGCCAGTGCCTGGACTTGCTGGACCAGTGCGGCGAACTGGTCCAGGGTCACCGGGGCCACCAGTGGCGATGGAGTCTCAACTGGCAGTGGTGGTGGCGCAACACTGCTCGTCAGATCAGGCCTTTGGGAGGCGACCTGATCTCAGGCCTCGGAAGTAGCTTTTCTTCGGTTGGCCATGGGAGGAGTTCTCTTTCAGATCGAGATCCTTATCTCCTAAATCACAAGTTTATGGGACTTGAGGGCCCTTCCTCTAGCATCAATCTGTTGCTGTCGGAATCTGTCCTCCGATTCGGGTGCGGTCGGGTTGTAGCATGGGCTCTCCGCCTGGACCTGCAAAACAGTCCTCACGCGAGAGGCGTTGGGGATGGCCCTCTGCGGAAGACCCTTCGATGCTCAAGTCAGTGAAGATCAGCAATCAACAGAAATGGGGAGAAGGCTCTCGCTGAAGAGTCCCTCTAGGGCTCTGAGTGGAGCAGAGCGCTAATGGCGAAAGCTAAGGTAGAAGGAGAGAGAGGGGGTTCCAGTGAGCTAGTGTGCACGTACCTGAGGAGTCGGCAGACGACTATATTTATAGAGGATCACCTGATTCCCTGGGAGCATCGTGGGTCCGAAAGTCGTTAGGATCTAAATCCAGTTTGTTATGAGGCCGGTAGGATTCGTATCTTGTTAGTTAGAGGATCGATGGCTAGGAGAGCTTGTTGATGTCTCGAGATGTGGTGAGGAGATAGGCTCCAGGGCCCTAGGCTGCTCTTGCGGGTCCTCGGTCACTCCTGAATATGATCTCTGTTTGGAATTTCACGAATTCAGGTTCTCCCGCGTCGAATTCCGCAGAGGCACAAATATCGCTCGGGCTAGGCCGAGCGATGGGAGAGATCGGCTAGAGGGGCCGAAATATGATATAACTCGGCTGGGGTCGAGAGAGGATATTGCTCGGCTGGGGCCGAGAGACGACATAGCTCGGCTAGGGCCGAGAGACGAGATAGCTCGGCTGGGGCCGAGAGACGACATAGCTTGGCTGGGGCAGAGAGACGATATAGCTCGTCTAGGGCCGAAAGTGGTGGTTCACGTCATGGGAGTCCTTGGTTCGCCGAGGGGCTAAAATGCCCCAACTTATTGAGGCCGACCTATCTCGGGCGAGCGTCGCATAGTGGATAGGAATCAGGGCTAGTCCTAACCATGTGCACGATTATTGACACACAGTGATTTTACCCCTCAACAGTTTTAAAGCATAAGTGAAAAATCTGAAAAGAATTCAATAGTCAAGCATATGTCTCATGATGAAGCTACATCAACCGATATATGTCAGTCCTTAGATGGAAAGAGTGCTCCAAGATCAGGGAATTTCTAATGGCTGCAAGCTGAAATTAATTGATATAATCTTATAACACAGAATAAATGCATGAGTTATGCCAGTTATAGTTGTTGCCGTCATTGATAAGATAAAGAGTAAAACTCTAGTTGGAATATAAAGAAATATCAGACCCCAATGAATAATTGTGCATTCACAAAAGTAAATAATAAAACCCAAAAGCTAGACGAATTGTGGTAGATAAACTTGATAAGCCATCAAGATCATCCAATAAGTGATAAACCTAATAAGTGATAATAAACAAACCTCTGAAATTGTTGACCACTTCATTAGGAAAAGAGTCACATAACAATAAGAGCTTAAGCTGGCAGGTATCTCCTCCCAAATTTTATTCTTGGTCTTATGTGGCAATTGAGAATTGAGGTTAAAAAAAAAAAAAAAGAGGGGATGGATGAGTCTTAACTAGGGTTTGTAAATACTCATCTCCTGCTTATTTTCTCCATCTTCATCACTCTAGTTCTTATGCATAATCTTTTCCGGTCCCAAACAATTAACTCTATGTATTATAAATGCATAGTTTATCAAAATATTTAGAATTCTAATCTTTGCAAACTAAATTCTTCTCATGCATGCTTGTTGTCTTAAATAATATCCATGGCTATTGCCAAATCGCACAATAACCTTCACAAAAACTCTAAAATTCAATATATCTCATTATACTCTTCTAAGAGACGAATACCATTATATGCGTTGACTTTATGTATATTTTTTATTTTTTTTGACGGTAAAGATGAGCAAAAAGTGGGACTCAAATCAAGCCACCAACATCTAACCTCTAATAGCTTTGCCAATTTTTTATTGTTTGCCGCTTTTTTTATGTTGCTTTGCCGACAGACTTCAACGCCTTTTGTTATATTACTAGGCCACTAAATTACGGGACAAAGATAACTAATCGTGCCTAAAATAGTGAGTTTAGAATATATATATATAATTTCATAAACAACGAGTCCATCTTCAAACCGACCAAAATCATTGATGATTCGATGGTCTTTATAATATTTATTATTTGATTTGGAAAACTTAGCCAAAAGGCCAGATGATTACCAACTTGTTCAACACCGTAGTTCTGGACAGCGCCTGCGCCATCCGTTGTTTTTTTGAGGCCCTTCTTGTAACGACCCGGCCCTGAACTCGCTCACCCACAATTCCGTTTCATTATAAGAAAGCAAGATAGACAAGGTGTAGTAACCCATCTTAATAATGGTCCTAATTTTATTGACTAAACGTATCTCCTATTAAGTGATAACAGCCCCCCTCCTTTAATACCTAAACGCTCGCTTGATGGGGCATGCGGTGAAGGAAATGGGTATAAAAAAGGGACCCCATCCTAAGGTTTTACAACACGGTTCTCGAGAGAAATCCTAAGGTTTTAGAACAGGGTTCTCGAGAGAGATCCTAAGATTCTCGAGAGAGAAATCTAAAAGCGGAGGCATTGGAATTGAGTCCCTGATCAAGAGCAATCATGAAGGCATACACCATCTGAATGCTGATCAAGAGCAATCATGAAGGCATACACCATCAGAGAGCAATCATGAAGGCATACACCATCTGAATGCGAGAGCTCGTTGATTAGAAGACCGATCCATCGAGAGGAAGAGGGAAGATCAAGAGGGAAGATCAATCGAGATCGTTAAGAAAGGAAGATCTCCCGTGCAGTCCAAAGAAAACCAGGAAGATCGGATTCCTTACCACCATTAAATAATAATGGCTGGAGGTAATTATGTTTAAGCAAATTAAGTCTAACATTTGGTATCAGAGCAAGGTTAAAACCTCTGCCTTATTTTGCGAAGATTTCTATCAAGTTTCTCTTTTCAAGCAATTAATGCCGCGTGTTTTCCATTTTTAGTTTTTCGGATCTCAGGTTGGTTTCGATCAGTTCTGATCTTTGTTCACGGAATTGACAGAAACCATTAAACCTATTTCAGATTCCGATTTTTGCGGAAACAAAACGTGGCTTCTTTCTTTTCTATTAAAGATTTCTTTCTAGCATTAAAGGTTTCCCGGATTTCTTTTTTATGGTATTAAAGAGATAGCATTAAAGAAAGAAAAAGAAAAGAAACGTAGCATTAAAGAAAAGAAAAACTAAAGAAGAGAAATGCAGCGGAAACGTGGCTTCAATAACCACATCGGTGAAATATTAAAAAAGGGAGAGAAAACTTTCGGTTTTCGTTTTTCTCGCTTATGGTCTTTCCGTTCTCTCACGGGATTTAAAATCTGGATTGGTTGGATTTTAAATGCATTTATTATCTGTTTAATGTTTTATTAAATCATGTAACATGATTTATTTTTATCATTTGTTTCTTGAGTTTAAATTTTTGTATTAAAATACGCCTCCTGAGTCTCTATGCCTACGGTGTTTTGCATAGACTGGCCCAAGGGAATAATGAGCTACGGCCGGACGTGTTTTAATTAACAAAATTTTTTCTTAAGATGATAATTTTAAAATTCATTAAATAGATATTGAAATGTTATCTTCTGTTCTGCATACTAGATTTATTCTATGCATGAATTTGGTGGTAGTGTAAAAATCACAGTGCAAATCCTTTCAAGGTCTGATTGGTCAGTTGGTGTCTAGAAAGGTAAAGAGATTGTGGTTACTTAATTGGTTCCGTTGACTGACCTAAGGAAAGCAACGGGGGGACCCCCACTTCTCTTTCACTGGCCTGGCCAATTTGACTAACTCAGATCTTGATTTGGAAATGTTACGTTGATTAAGATCACTACCTAATAATCATGCTAAATTGGTTAATCTATATGCATATAATGTCATGTGATCAATATGATGTTGATTAATTGAGGAGTAGCCACAGCATCTTTGATTAATCAAAATTATATATTGAGTTGCAAAGATCACATAAGGTTAGATGACATTAATTGTGACTAATTATATTAATGTAATGAATCTTATCCCACAGGAATTTTTGTTGCACTAATATAATTAATTAGGATGCGATAACAAATTATTTTCTTAATTACCCACAGGAATTAAGAAAGGAATATAATTTGTTAGTCACATCATTAAGCTAATGAGTCTATTTGAGTATAATAACTTAGCCCACAGGTAGTTATTGTATGTTATTGATTCATGTTATTGCATGTTTACATTGGTAAAACATGACATCAAGTTATATGCCTCAAATTCAATTACATGAACATGATTTTTTTTTATGCAGCTATTTTGCCTGTTAATATTTCTGATATGAAATGTGACATTCCCGATTTAAGTGGTGATAATTATAAATTATGGAAGGAGAGAATTCTTCTTCAATTAGGGTGCATGGATATTGACTATGCTATCAGGAAGGATGAACCACATTCAGTTACATCTACTAGCACTCAGGCTGAGATTGCTGCGTATGAACGATGGGAACGGTCCAATCGCCTCAGTATGATGTTCATACGTACTAAAATTTCTGCTAGTATACGTGGTTCAATTCCTGAGTGCAAAAATGTCAAGGAACTTCTGAAGGCTATTGATGCACAATTTGAGTCTTCAGATAAGGCAATGGCTAGCACCCTAATGACAAAATTATCATCAATGAAGCTCACTACGGTTGGGGTGTGCGTGAGCACATCATGAAGATGAGGGACATTGCGGCTCAGTTGAAATCCCTAGAGGTTGAGATGTCAGAATCTTTCTTGGTGCACTTTATTTTGAGCTCACTCCCACAGCAATATAGTCCCTTCAAAATATCTTACAATACACATAAGGACAAATGGTCAATTAATGAACTTCTGACCATGTGTGTTCAAGAGGAAGGGAGGCTGATTTTAGAAATGGGAGAAAGTGCACATTTAGTCACTCAGAGAAAGACTAAAGCTCCCAAAGCCAAACGCAAAGGAAAGGGTAAAGTATCCATCCATACAGAAGACAAGAAGGAGTCCAAGTGCTTCTTTTGCAAGAAGAAAGGACATATAAAGAAAGATTGTCTCAAATTCAAAGCTTGGCTTGACAAGAAAGGTACTCTAACCTCATTCGTATGTCATGAATCCAATTTGGTTATATGTCATAACACATGGTGGATTGATTCTGGTTCTACAATCCATGTTTCAAATACCTTGCAGGGTTTTCTAAATCAAAGGAAACCATTGGGAAGTGAACAAAGCATCTATTCAGGAAACAAGATGGGTTCACATGTGGAAGCAATTGGAACGTGCAGACTTATTTTACATTCTGGTTTTGTTTTGGATTTGGAAAAGACATTTTATATTCCAAGTTTCTCTAGAAATTTGATTTCAGTGTCAAGGCTTGTACCAGCAGGATATTCCTTTAATTTTAATAAAAGCTCTGTTGATTTATTTTATAAATCTAAGCTTATTGGGAATGGTACATTGTCAGACAATCTTTTCCAAATCAATCTGAAAAATAATACCACCTATAATGTGATGCACGCCCAAACTGGTATGAAAAGATGTGTTATAAATGAGAATTCCTCTATTTTGTGGCATCGGAGATTAGGTCATATCTCCATTGAGAGAATTAAAAGATTAGTAAAAGATGGAGTACTTGATACTCTTGATTTTACTGATTTTGACACTTGTGTGGACTGCATAAAGGGAAAGCAAACCAACAAGTCCAAGAAAAATGCCAAGAGAAGTTCGGAAATACTGGAGATCATACATACGGATATCTGTAGCCCAGATATGGATTCGTATGGTCAGAGATACTTCATCTCATTTATTGATGACTATTCACGATATATGTATCTCTACCTACTTCATAATAAGAACGAAGCATTAGATGCCTTTAAGGTATTAAGGCAGAAGTAGAGAAACAATGCGGCAAGCAAATTAAAATCGTGAGGTCAGATAGAGGTGGAGAATATTATGGTAGATACACTGAGAATGGACAAGCACCTGGTCCGTTTGCTCGGTTTCTTGAAGAAAATGGAATTGTTGCACAATACACCATGCCAGGGTCTCCTGACCAAAACGGTGTAGCTGAAAGGAGAAACCGGACATTATTGGACATGGTAAGGAGCATGATTGTCAGCTCTAACTTACCTAAATCCTTGTGGACTGAAGCTCTTAAAACTGCTGCGTATATATTGAATCGGGTTCCAACCAAGGCTGTTTCCAAAACGCCATTTGAGTTATTTAAAGGTTGGAAACCGAGTCTGCAACATATACGTGTTTGGGGATGCCCATCTGAAGTAAGAGTCTATAATCCACAAGAAAAGAAACTAGACCCAAGGACTATCAGTGGATACTTTATTGGATATGCTGAGAAGTCCAAGGGTTATAGATTTTATTGTCCATCTCACAGCACTAGGATTGTGGAATCAAGAAATGCAAAATTTCTTGAGAATGACTTGATCAGTGGGAGTGATCAATCTCAGTATTTGGCTTCTTCTGAGAAAGATCATTCAGTTATTCCAGCTTCCACTTCAAGTGAGGGATTGGTTGTTATTTATAGCACTCCTCAAACTCAATTAAGTGCCCAACAACCAGTCATTGAGATTTCACAAGCTGATGGTAATCTAGAAGATCGTGTTGTTCATCAACAATCAGTTGTGCAAGATACTCCTCAAGAGGTCATTGACACAACATTAAGAAGATCAACTAGAATAAAGAAATCAGCAATTCCTAGTGATTATGTTGTGTATCTACATGAATCTGACTATAACATTGGAGCCGAAAATGATCCTGAAACGTTTTCACAAGCCATGAGTTCTAAGGAATCAAACTTGTGGTTCAATGCCATGAAAGAAGAGATGGAATCTATGGCATCTAATCGAGTCTGGGATCTTGTTGAGTTGCCTGATGGTGTAAAAGCCATTGGATGTAGATGGATCTTCAAAATAAAGAAAGACTCACAAGGCAACATTGAGAGATATAAAGCAAGACTCGTTGCCAAAGGATTCACTCAGAGGGAAGGAATCGACTACACGGAGACATTTTCTCCTGTATCCAAGAAAGACTCTCTCCGAATAATTATGGCATTGGTAGCTCATTTTGATTTTGAGTTACATCAAATGGATGTGAAGACCGCATTCCTTAATGGAGATCTAGAGGAAGAGGTTTACATGAAACAACCTGAAGGATTTTCCTCTAGTGATGGTGAGCATTTGGTTTGCAAACTTAAGAAATCCATATATGGATTGAAACAAGCCTCACGTCAGTGGTATTTAAAATTTCATGATGTGATCTCTTCCTTTGGTTTTGAAGAGAACATCATGGATCAATGTATATACCAGAAGGTTAGTGGGAGCAAAATTTGTTTCTTGGTCCTATATGTGGATGACATTCTACTTGCAACCAATGATAAAGGGTTGCTACATGAGGTGAAACAATTTCTCTCTAAAAATTTTGATATGAAAGATATGAGTGAGGCATCTTATGTCATTGGCATTAAGATCCATAGAGAAAGATCTCGAGGCATTTTGGGATTGTCTCAAGAAACTTATATCAATAAAGTCTTGGAGAGATTTCGGATGAAAAATTGTTCACCAAGTGTTGCACCTATAGTGAAGGGTGACAAGTTCGCTTTGAACCAGTGCCCTAAAAATGAACTTGAACGGGAACAGATGCACAACATTCCATATGCTTCAGCTGTTGGAAGCCTAATGTATGCTCAGGTTTGCACAAGACCTGACATTGCATTTGCAGTAGGAATGTTGGGAAGATATCAGAGTAATCCAGGTTTAGACCATTGGAGAGCTGCTAAAAAGGTCATGAGGTATCTTCAAGGGACCAAGGACTACATGCTCATGTATAAACAAACTGATCATTTGGAGATAGAGGGCTACTCAGATTCGGACTTTGCTGGCTGCGTTGATTCTCGGAAATCAACATCAGGATTTATATTTATGTTAGCTGGTGGAGCCATATCATGGAGGAGTGCAAAGCAGACCTTGACTGCTACCTCTACTATGGAAGCGGAGTTCGTTGCTTGTTTTGAGGCTACATCGCAAGGTGTATGGTTGAAGAGTTTCATCTCAGGGCTTAGAATTGTTGACTCATTACTAGGCCAATTAAACTGTACTGTGACAATTCAGCTGCTGTATTTTTGGCTAAAAACCATAAGAGTGGTAGTCGAAGTAAACATATCGACATTAAGTATTTAGCCATAAGAGAACGTGTTAAAGAGAATAAAGTGGTCATAGAACACGTTAGCACTGAATTGATGATAGCTGATCCTTTGACTAAAGGCATGCCAATTAAGAAGTTTAAGGATCATGTGATAAGAATGGGAGTTGGTTCCATGATATAATTGTATTGATAACAATTTGTACAAAGAAACTCTTATTTCAATCGTTTGTTTATTTCTCATTCAGGTGTACACGTTATATGACTTTTGAGAAATGACAAACTTTTCTTTTGGACTCTGAATAAACATATGGTTTATTCATTATGTTATGTTGTCACATTTGGAATGGTGATAAAGAAATTGAATGCATTGTAATACATAGAAGATAATACTCAATTATAGAGGACCTATCGCTATGATTCATGTATTTAGTTTCTTGTTCAGTGTTGATAAAATATACGGACCAAGTGGGAGAATGTAGTAACCCATCTTAATAATGGTCCTAATTTTATTGACTAAACGTATCTCCTATTAAAGTGATAACAGCCCCCCTCCCTTAATACCTAAATGCTCGCTTGATGGGGCATGCGGTGAAGGAAATGGGTATAAAAAAGGGACCCCATCCTAAGGTTTTACAACACGGTTCTCGAGAGAAATCCTAAGGTTTTAGAATAGGGTTCTGAGAGAGATCCTAAGATTCTCGAGAGAGAAATCTAAAAGCGGAGGCATTGGAATTGAGTCCCTGATCAAGAGCAATCATGAAGGCATACACCATCTGAATGCGAGAGCTCGTTGATTAGAAGACCGATCCATCGAGAGGAAGAGGGAAGATCAAGAGGGAAGATCAATCGAGATCGTTAAGAAAGGAAGATCTCCCATGCAGTCCAAAGAAAACCAGGAAGATCGGATTCCTTACCACCATTAAATAATAATGGCTGGAGGTAATTATGTTTAAGCAAATTAAGTCTAACACAAGGTTCCCAATTGGTACTTATTCATCTTACTTAACTAGTTATAAACCATTCAACCCTTCCTAAATTATCCGATATGGGACTAATTGAGAGAGGCATCACAATCTACCCCTCCTTAAAGGGGCGATGTCCTCGTTGCCAGAGGCACATGATCGTATCCACTAGGCAGTCAGGACTAACGTAGCACTAGCAAACAATCATTCAAGAACTTAATAAGGAGATGGAATCACTCACCAATTCGATCAAAAAATGCCTTCAAGACCGAATTTTCTCTGTTCTTAATCAGTAGTGTGCTAGTTTCTGAATTTCTAGACAGATTTGAACTGTTTGAGTTCTTTGCATTTGAAATAGATTTAAATCTGAATTTTTGGGAAGTATTTCGAATTGTATTATCTGTGTGATCAATGCCGGTGTATGTTATCAAATCATCATGTGATTTGGGACCCTGAATGGATTAAAACCGTGAGAGTTTCGGTGGCACAGAAATCTGAATTGCTGAAACCCAGAATTCAGATTGTGGACTGTTTCTGCTAGTTTGGGGTTGAGTTTTGATTGATCACCATGACCCTAACCGAGAGGGTTGTTAGGCTGGAGGAAGCCTTGGGTATGTCGGATGGAGAGGAGGCCTTCAACTTGGTAGCATCCCATTGTGAACTTCAAGATAAGGTGGTGACAGAGGTATCAGAGCCTTGTTTTGAGAAGTTTGATCAGAATTCTTGATTGATGAAGGTTTCTTGGAGGTATCCCACGAGTTCTTACGGTGGCACAGAAATCTGAATTGCTGAAACCCAGAATTCAGATTGTTGACTGTTTCTGCTAGTTTGGGGTTGAGTTTTGATTGATCACCATGACCCTAACCGAGAGGGTTGTTAGGCTGGAGGAAGCCTTGGGCATGCCGGATGGAGAGGAGGTCTTCAACTTGGTAGCATCCCATTGTGAAATTCAAGATAAGGTGGTGACAGAGGTATTAGAGCCTTGTTTTGAGAAGTTTGATCAGAATTCTTGATTGATGAAGGTTTCTTGGAGGTATCCCACGAGTTCTTATTAAGTGCAGCTGAAAACCAGCCAAGAATCACTCGGCTGGGTGATTTTGGTTCAACTGGAATTCTTGAGGTGTTGCTAGATCAAAGGTGATGAAGATTCAAAGATTTGATCATGGTTCTTGAGTGTTGAAACGAGCTGGAAGTTGGGTCTACAAATTCTGGTTCAGAATCAACCAAGAACTAGCCGAACGAGCAGTGGCTGAATGGTCTCAGCCCAGCTGAGAGTTGTGTGGACGGCTGGAAATTCTTGGAGGCTAATCATTCAGAAAGAGGAGAGAGGAAAAGCTCTTGTAAGGAGGATCTTGGAGAGATTCTTGAGTGAGCTGATGGGAGTCTTGTAGGAGACCGGCTGCAATCAACAAAGATGTTGGGAATGCTTACCATTCCTCTTTCCTAATCTGTTGTACATCGCATGTGGAGTGCTGATCCTTGGAAGATAGGTTGCTGGTCGACATAGCTCGACTGGGCAGCGAGGAGAAGCCTCTTTGGGATGTGTTCTTGGGCTGGGAACGCGGATCCTTGGTGGGTGGTCTGATTGGAATTCAGGCTGCATCAAGTAGAAGGCTGGCCAAGGTTGGAAACCTTGACACCGCACCTCCTTGGAGAACGATCTCTGAAGCAAAAGAGAAGCTGATTTCCGCTGTGAATTCTAAGGTGGTGACAGAGGATTAACCTGCATAGGCAAAACTCTAAAGGTGCTCCCTCCACAGGCTCACTTTGCCCTGTGTGGCACTTAGCTCCTGCACTTCTGGCTGGTGCGTGGCTCTGATACTATTTTGTAATGACCCAGACCCTGGGCCTGCGACACCCACGGGCCCATTCCGTTACAAGAAAGCAAGACAACTTGGGCCACCACAGCCTAAAAGGGATCCAATTGATACTTGTCCATCTTCCTTAACTTGGTTATAAACCATTCCACCCTTCCTAAATTACCCGATATGGGACTAAATGGGAGGAGCATGACAATCTACCCTCCTTAAAGGGGCGACGTCCTCATCGTCAGAGGCACATGATCGCATCCACTAGGCAGTCAGACACTTTGCCCTATGTGGCACTTAGCTCCTGCACAGAAGGTGGTTCCTTATTGATGTAACACTTTGCCCTGTGTGGCACTTAGCTCCTACACTTCGGTTGGTGCGTAGCTTTGATACCATTTTGTAACGACTCGGGCCCACAGCACCCACGGACCCGTTCCGTTATACGAAAGCAAGATGGATAAGGTCCATACCAACTTGGGCCACCACAGCCTAAAAGGAATCCAATTGGTACTTGTTCTTCTTACTTAACTGGTTATAAATCATTTCACCTTTTCTAAATTATCCGATGTAAGACTAATTGGGAGAAGCATCACACTTCTGAAGGAAAAGGCGCTTTGTAGACGTGGTAGTGGTAATGAAGGAAAAGTCGCTGCGAGGTGGAAGTAGGTTGCTTGATGGGTCAAGATTTATTGTGATGGGTTAAGTAGGTTGCTTGATGGGTCAAGATTTTTCATCTCTCTAGTTCTGATTGAGGGAACTTTCAGTCAAAACAGTTCCTCTTTTACTGTTAAGACACCAGAACTACTTAATTCTGTATGATAAAAATGTGCACACTCATGGTGCAGGCCCATTGGGATGTCTATGAAATAGCTCATTGTGGCGGACACAGGTTTCAATATGGGCCTTTGTTTTGCAACTTTAGATCCCCATGAGTTTCATCATTCTATATTTTTGTTGATTAATTCAATGTCGAATAATTCGTTATTTCTGAAAGTCCTTTTCTTCTTTTGGACTTTTCCAGGTGAGAGGAGGTGGAATCGTGCGAGATCCTTTAGTATACCATGAAGTATTAAGTCTTTTCCCATCACAATTGAAGTTAAAAAAGTTAGGATGAAAAACCAGAGTCGTTACCTTAAACTGTGATCTGACCTGCTCCTGGCAGCTGCCTGTGCTATTTTACTACATTCACTGCTCTTTTAAATCTTTTTCATCCTTCAGCAAGCATGCCAATATATTCGAAAGTAGAACTAAAAAATATTGTCACCTCTCAACCATCTGGTGTTTGAATTGAGTCTTGCTGCAGTAAACTAAACAGGGTGGTTTTTGAGTTATTTTAAAAGACTTTCTTATATGAAATTTCCAGAAATTGGGTGCACCAGCTTCTGGCAATCCTTCAAAATTCTCTTTACCTGATCCTATCTGCTTACCAACACACAATGGTGGGAGGTGATAGCAAACAGATCTGTGGTTGTGCTTCCAAATAGCTAAACTGTTGCCGTGTTTTATTTGGTCAAAATTATTTTCATGTTTTTGATAGCTGTGTTTTGACAGGTAGAAAGAATATCATCATCTCAGCAAACAGACCTTTTGATCTGGTTCCTTATTACAGGTTCTTGAGAGGATAATAAGCCAATTTGAAATCACCTTGATACGGTTGACCATCTCTTCTAGGCGGTGTTATAACTTCTGCGCAATTTTTGGAATTAATGATGTGATAGCTCATTCTTAGAATTTTGGAATCCTTGTCCCGACCTTTGGCTCCGGCCTCCAGCGTTGGCTCCGGCCTCCAGCATTGGCTCCGGCTCCGGCCTCCAGCGTCAGCTCCGGCCTCCAGCTTCGGCCTTTGGCTCCAGCCTCCGGCCTTTAGCTCCAGCCTCCGGCCTTTAGCTCCAGCCTCCAGCTCCGGCCTCCAGCGTCGGCTCCGGCCTCAGCTCCGGCCTTTAGCTCCGACCTCCAGCGTTGGCTCTGGCCTCCAGCTCCGGCCTTTGGCTCCGGCCTCCAGCGTCGGCTCCGGCCTCCAGCGTTAGCTCCGGCCTCCAGCTCCGGCCTTTGGCTCCGGCCTCCAGAGTCGGCTCCGGCCTCCAGCTCCGGCCTTTGGCTCCGGCCTACGGCTTTGGTCTAGCTCTAACCATAACTTGGTGTCATTCTTTCCAAAATACACTGAAACCCACTTCAAGTAACAGACCCCGAGATTCGAGACATCTGTTACCATATATCTCATTCACTGAAATCACGGGCAGGTACTAACGCGTCCCACAGTTACCGGCATACATGGCGCCCATTCAGCAACGGCTCACCCACTCGCCGTTCAGGAGAATGTGGCTCCCCAGAGAGGTATAAGAAGAGGACCCGAGCTCAACGCAAGGGGACTCTTCTCTGAAAAACTATACTGATATATACAACCTTCCTGTTCTATCAACCCACTGACTTGGGCGTCGGAGGGTCCCCACCGGAACCACCGGTCCGGGACTTTTTGCAGGCTCCTAAAGGAAGACGGTGACCTTTCTGTACTCTGGAAGGCCTGCAAAGATCCCAGCTCACCCGACGGTCATTGCAAGTGGTTTGGTAGCAATAGATTGGGCGCCAGGAAGGGGGGGCAGGTGAACGTTTGTTCAACGTATCTACGACCCCTACAAGGGAGACGATGGTAACCACGCGAGCTCAGGAAGCTTCTACCAGTCAGGCTGCAGAGCGTATCCCGCAGGCTGAACAATCGGAGGACAACCTCTATGTTCCACCTCCTGCACCACTGCAGGTTAGCCAGTTCGATCGGCTAGATGCCCTGGCCCATCAAGTGCAGGATCTGATGACGGTGGTACGGGGACTGCAGGAGCATTGCTTCGCTGCCGTACATGGGCTGCCGTCTTAGCCTCCTCCGCTCTGCGAGGAAGGCCATGAAACCATTCAACCTCATCAGGGAAGGACTCCTTTGAAGCCTCCCACCACTCGTTCCCGAGGTCTTGCCGCCGGAAAACCTCGAAATGGCGACGGTCACTTTCCTGCCATTCTGATCGTTCTCGCAGGCGATGCAGTGAGAAGGAGCCACAACGATTGCACCTAATACACCGGCGGGCCTCTCCATCCTCTTCCTCTGACTCTTCTAAAGGAGACTTGAGCAAGAAGGCCGCTTGTCGGGCTGAGCAACGGCTCGACAAGTATCATCAACGATTGGAGGAACTCAGCCGCCGAATCGCTAACCCAAACGGAGTGGACTACAACCGCCATCCACCTCTTTCGCGTCGCATTATGGAGGACCCAGTCCCACCCCGGTTTCGTCTCCCTCAGCTGGACACGTATGATGGTACGATGGACCCCCTAGACCACTTGGAGAGTTATAAGGTCCTCATACAGGTCCAGGGGGCGACGGACCCTCTCCTGTGTGTTGCTTTTCCAGCCACACTTCGGAAGGCGGCGCGTGCATGGTACTTTCGTCTGCCACCACGCAGCATCAACTCGTTCAAGCAACTCGAGCGATCTTTCCTGGCCCACTTCGACGCATGCCGGAAGATCCCTCGAGTCGCTGATAGCTTGTTCGCTGTCCAACAAAGGAGCGGGGAAACTCTGAAGGATTTCGTGGCTCGGTTCAAGGAGGCCACGCTTGAGGTCTATAACTTGGAGGATTCTGTAGCCACTCTCGCACTGAAGTGAGAACTCTGCCCGTCCAGATTTGCATATTGTTGCCCAGATGTAGTAGCCCAAGAGGGGGGTGAATTGTATTTTTAAAAATTAATTCAATGGATGATATTGACTAACGCAGATATGTGCTTAATCAAAAGTTAATTTGCAGCGGTGTAGTGGAGTGCACAAAATAGAAAATACACAGATCAATCAAACACAAACACAGCAGGGTTTATAGTGGTTCGGTGCCAAACTCGGCTCCTACATCCACTCCCCAAAAACCCTTGGGAATTTCACTAATCGTATCACAACGATTACAACCCCTAGCCTTCCCCGGCTAGTCCTCTTGTTTTCACGGCACAAGGCAGCCAAATCCCCTAGCCTTCCCGGCTAGTCCTCTTGTTTTACTGGTACAAGGAAGCCAATCCCCTAGCCTTCCCGGCTAGTCCTCTTGTTTTAATGGTACAAGGAAACCAATCAAGAAACTAGGGTTATCTCTAACCCTAATACAAGTTTTATCAAAGAATAACAGATAGCTCCAAATATGAGCAGATATTCAAATAAGAACTTTACAATTTTTAGAAGCAATAACCAGCAGCAAATGTAGAATGTCGACGCAGCTGAGATTTGAATCTTGCTTCAAGGGCTTGGATGATTTTTGAGCAAGTGTTGAAGGATGAAACTTCGCAGCACAAAGACTTGCTTCTCAAGATCCGAAAGTTGTAAGCAATAAACACTCTCTTTTGATTTCTTTCTTTTCTCTCTTTTGTATTCTTGATGTGTCAAAATATGTAAGAAATTCGTCAAGGTTTTCTTCTGAACATCTCTATTTAAACCAATCAAAAAACTATCCGTTAGATTCATTGGTAAATAGAAGAAAAGAAAAACGGGAAGAAATAAAACCGTTTGAAATATTTTCCCAAATGATGAAAGCATTAAACCCATTGCTAGTGAAGGATTCCTGTCCATAATCAAAAGGAAACGGTCAGCATTCATCAAAATAGAAATGAGAGAGAGAAAGAGCATTAAATGAGAGAGAGAGAGAGTAAGCATTAAACCAAAGTTGGCTGAAATAAATTTTCAGCAACTCCCAAAGAGAAACGTCCGGCCAACAATGGGAAAAAAAGAGAAACCAGTAAGCTAGCTTTTCTCCCAAGCTAGCTAGCTTGTTTCCAAAGTCCCACGGCTGAAGTGATCAGCCCTCAAACCATCAATGCAAGGGAGGAGAATAAAAGTAGCTAACTATATGGTTAGCTCTTTTTCAACATCCCACGGCTAGCAACAAGGAGCAAGAAAACAAGTTAGCTAAGTGCCATGGTTTCATGCTATAAAGGAAAGGTAGTTAGCTATGGAGCTAACTAAGGCACAAACTAGTTAGCTCTTTAGCTAACTAGCCATATAAGAAAAAATCCAACGGCTTCATGAACAGAGATAGATTTAAAACTAGTTAGCTTATGAGTTAGCTATGAAAAGGTGTATGAGGCCATGTAAAAAGATAGTTAGCTATATAGCTAACTCAATTCAAAAAATTCATGCGGCTAGGATGAAAACAATTCAAAAATAGTTAACTCATAAGTTAGCTATAAAAAGGCAAACCTATTCATGACAAAATAGCTAACTCCCAAGCCATGAAAACAATAAAGATAGTTAGCTTATAAGCTAACTCCCAAAGGGAATCATGAAAAGATGGTTAGCTTGTAAGCTAGCTTTCTCAATAAAAGCTACGGGAGATGGTTTCATGAAAAGGAATTCTTATCATCCAGCTAACTCATAAGTTAGCTATCCATAAAGGTGTGAAGCCATGATAAAAGATAGTTAGCTTGTGAGCTAACTCTATTTAGAATTCATGCGGCTGATTTGAAAAAGGGAGAAAAGAAGTTAACTAACCAGCTAGCTATTTTAAAAGTATTCTATCATGCAAAAAGCTAGTTAGCTTGTTAGTTAGCTAGATGTAAAGTTAACTCAATTCATGACAAAGGTAGCTAACTAGATAGCTAACTCCAAGATGCTTTTCATGAAACGTAGCAAGGAGAAAGCTTGGACAAGTTAGCTACCTAGCTAACTCATTTTATCATGCTCACTGCCAAGGGAAAAACGCCCAAAACAAGTTAGCTACCTAGCTAACTGGATGAAAGGATAGCTAACACATAGCTAGCTATACCAAGGAGTTTTCATGCTACGTAAGATGGAATGGATGAAACAAGTTAGCATGCAAGCTAACTCCTTCAACAAAGCATTCGGCCAAGTGAAAAAAAACAGCAATAGATAGCTAGCTTGCAAAGGAAAACAGCTAACTGATGGAAGGAACAAGCTAGCTTCTAAGACAACTCTATTTATGCATGGTTCGGCTAGGCACATTGTGAGTGGGAAATAAATTAGCTAGCAAGTGGGGAAAGCTAGCTAAGAGGAGAAATAAGGTAACTCACATATTCATGCAATAATTCTAAGCAATTAAAGAGTCAATTAAATGTTTTGTAATCATCAAAATCAATTCAAGGGTCAACAATCTCAACAATCTCCCCCTTTTTGATGATGACAAAAACATACAAAATTATTAAGCATAAATCATTCAGCATACATAATCAGCATTCAAAATGTAATCTCCCCTAAATATATTAATCTCCCCTGAATATATGAAGTGATTCTTTTCCCCTAAATTTTAATTTATGCATTATTCTTCTCCCCCTTTTTGTCATTGATCAAAAAGAGAATTTTCAGAATATGCAATAATTCAACACAATTTATGAAGAGAAGATGCAATATATTAATTCAAGCATAGTTCATAATTCAGTCATTCATAGAAAACATATTACAAACCATTGTTTCAGCATTCATAGGATAAGGATTACAAACATTATATCAAACATAGATTAAACATAGAATGCAATCATCATTCATCATCAGAAGATATGACTTTAGGTTGCTTGGAAGAGCCTTCAGGTCGAGTGGATGATCCGGGTACGTCATTAGGTTGAGAAGGCGGCGTCCAAAGATGAGAATGAGAGAATGAAGCTCCAGGGGCAGAAGCAGCAGCAAGACCAATCTGAATTTCCAGCAAATTGCTCATCTTCACGGTGGATGCATTCAGGTGGTCAAGAGCATTCGCGGCATCCTTCGTTGTGCTGTCATTGGTCCTCATCTGGTGTGTTACCATTCAGCCTTGGTTACAACATCTTCAAACTGGGATTTCAATTGCTCAACGTCTTTCTTAATACAATCCACTGAAGTGTCGTTGTGAAAGAACACACGACTGTTGAGCACACTAACATCATGCACAAGTTGCTTCACAATAGTTGTTGGCCCAGATGGCAACCCAAGAGGGGGGGGGTGAATTGGGTTCTTAAAAAATTTAAGACTTTTAAGCAATTTAAAATGAGATGTGCAAGTGAAAGGATTAACTAATAAGCAAAGCACAAACACAAGTATATGAGAGATAAGAAGAGACAATTAGACACGGCAAACACAAGATATTTTTATAGTGGTTCGGTGCAACCAACACCTACGTCCACTCCCAAGACTCACTTGGGTCCACACTATAATCTCTAGATTACAGCCGAGTTGTTTTACAAGCTCACAACTCAAACTTGTTGTTTTCACGGGTACACAACGAACCCAGCTGGTTTTAACTCGGGCTTACCAGCACAAAACCCTACAAGTTGTTTTTCTAGGGCTCACAACTAACCCAACACAAGCACTCCGGCTTGCAACGAGGTGTGCCAACCTCCACTAATTCAATCCACAGATTGAATCAGCAAACAAATAATAAAGATTGTTTTTAAACAATAAAGTGCTCCCCTTGAGCAGATATACAAATTAAGTACAAAAGATATAAGGTTAGAAAAGCCTGATAATTTTGCCGATGGTAGATGCTTGGGCTTTCTCCCTTCTTTTCTTCAACTCCTCTAGAAGTGTTGAATCACGCCTCAGCTAGATTCTTGACCGTTGAAGACTTTTGGAGTTGAGATGAATCTTTTCCCTCTTTTGAAAATCCGCAGATTTGACCTTTGGAACGCACTTGGATTTTCTTCTGGCTTTTGTGGAATGATGAGAAGGAGTAGACGAATCTTTCACTTGGATTTCACTCCTTTTGAATCTCTCTACTTGAGCTAAAAGATTTTTCTAATAACACTCTGTTTTTCCCTCTTTTGAATTTCTTCTGAATGATTCTCAATATATCTTCTCTCTCTTTCTTTGTTGAATGGCTCCTCTATTTATAGATTCTGAAACAATATAGCCGTTAGAAACAAAGAAAAAACCGTTATTCAAAAATATATCCGTTGGAGCTGATGTGTCATTAAAAAAAAATTTCCGCCCAGAAGTCGGGGAGTCGGCTCGGGACAGTGCGAGTCGGCTCGAGCAATCGAATCCAGAACGCACCAAAAAAATGGGTCTCCAGGAGTCGACTCGCGAAAGTCTGGGAGTCGACTCGTGACTTTCAGGGGTCGACTCGCGAAAAGCTGGGAGTCGACTCGTGAGGCACTCAAAAATGAGTCTTTCTGCCGTCTGAGTCGAGTCGACTCGGGTACTGTGCGAGTCGGCTCGAGAAAGTTCAGGGGTCGACTCGGAAACTCTCGAGTCGGCTCGGGACTGATACAAAAATCAGAAAACATTCTGATTGACTTTGAAAATCATCCCAACCAACTTTAAATATAAATTTGACTTAGATAATGTTGTTTTACAGTAAAGCTCAATTCAAAGCATTCTCATTAAGTCATTGATCTTTAAAAGATTGATATAAAATCATTTTGAATTCATAAGTATAGCTCAATGAAACATATTTCAATTGATTCAAGAAACTCATTATATTTTTAATAGTTCATAGTTTCCAATTTGAAATTGAATATTTCATTAGTTAACTTAACATTGTCATAGCCTTTTAATAAAGCAATGCTTTTGGAAATCATCAAAATCAATAAGTTGGAGTAATTATGTTCAATAATTTCTCAACAATCTCCCCCTTTTTGATGATGACAAAAATATTGAGTTTGTTCATGATTGATTAGTGAATTAACTTTGTTTTCATAGTTAAGTTTAGGCTCCCCCTCAATGAGGTAGCTCCCCCTATGAAACTTAATTAACTAACCCATTGTTTATCACAATCATAGACAATCATAAAACTATAAAATTCTCCCCCTTTTTTGTTATCAACAAAAAGATTGATAAACATTCATTCAAATTTCATTGACATAAGGAAATAGAGAATTCATTTCATTCAAAAAGTCTAGTACATCAAAATGTTCAATACATTGATTTCATAAAGAAAGCATAAAAACTTCAGTACAAGACAACTCTAGTAACTCAAAAATGAGTTCTTACTATTCTAGTTAGATGATCAACAATGTTTTTCATTCCTTCAGATTGAATTTTTACATAGTCCTTGAGCTTTTCATCCACAAATGTGCACGCACTCTTGATTTTATCTTGAAGCTCTGCGTTGCTCTTGGAATAAGTCTCACTATCTCCACATATATCCTTAAGTTCTTCAAAAATATTCTTGAGATCACTACTTAAGGATTCCGATGAAGATCCGATAGTGGATTCAATCTTTGAAATACGATCATCAAGAGAATAAAGTGTCTCTCTCAGATGCATAAACTTATTCTCAAATTCAGTTTTAAGCTTGTCAGATTGATCTTCAAGTAAGGCTTTGAGTTGCAAGATTTGTTGATCTGAGAAGCTAGCAGAAGATGAAGTCTGAACAATTGATGGAACAGGGGCTGGAGCAGAGGTAGAAATCAAGGGGCTCGGTGGTGCAGGCGAGGGATGTCTGACAGATGGTCCTGCAGCCTCAGTGTCTATTGCTCTTTCCTCTGTCACTCCTTTCCTTTCCCACTTCCCATCCTTTTTGACAAACCCCATCCTATGAATAGTTGCCAGACTATAGAAATCAGTGTGTCTTAAGTTTTTCATTGGTTCATTATCTGAGATCACCACACCCTGGCTTCGAAAAATCAAAGTAAGAACCATCCCATATGGCAGACTGGATTTCCTTTTCCCTCCACAATCTGCTATATACCACAACATCATGCTTGGAAGATTGATTGGCTTGCCAGTCACAATGGCGTCCATAACAAAAACATCTCTTTCGGAAACATAATCAAATCTACCCGTTTTAGGAAATAGAATCCTACAGCATATATTGTGAAGCAATCTCAACTCTAAGGATAGCTGATTAGCAAGAATCTCTTCAAATCCAACCACCTCCCTGTTCAATAATCTGGATAATGCTGGGGCGCGGTCATCAGAGAAGGTTGAGGTGCCAGACAAAGGTAATTGCAATAATCTAGCCAAGATCTCGGGAGTTACAGAAATTCTTACCCCTCTCACATTGCTAATAAGCCCATGGTCTCCTCTAGACAAATTTTTGTAAAATTCTTTAACTAATGAGGGATAAGTCGGGCATTCAAGAGAGCAAACTTTCTCCCATCCCATCTCAATTAACTGTCTTCCAAAAAGAAAGCCCTCATTCTCAAATAACTCAAAATCCATCTTCCTACCAGTGGTGATGATTTTATCTGCTAATCGGTCTACCTGGGAGGACGTGGCAGAAGGAGCAGCAGCTGGAGGAGAAGCAGATTCGGTGGAATCCGAGCTTGGCGAAGGATCACGCGCCGGACGCTTGACCGTTTGCTTCACGGAGCGCTTCCTCTTGGTGCCACCCGCCACGACACTAGATCCTCTAGTTTTAGGAGCCATTTGATGATTGGAGGTGATAGAGAGGGATTCTAGGAGTTTTGGAGGGTTTGGAGAGAGTGTGGAGAGCGTATTTTTGATTGGGACGAATAGAATGAGCGTCGAGTCGACTCTGCCCTAGAAAAATCAATTTGGGACCACCTCGAGTCGGCTCGCGCAAACTCAAGAGTCGACTCGGCACAGACACAGAAAGTCCGTCCCGACATGGAGTCGACTCGCGACAGAGGGGGGTCGACTCGAGAGTTTCAAATGAAACCGGGAGTCGACTCCGATACGCGTCGAGTCGGCTCCGAGACATTTCAGACAAAAAAACATGAAATTTCTGAAATGTGTCCGGAAAATGATCATAAAAATTGATAAATAATCATTGGATATGAGTCAATCAATGATAAGAGTTCTAGATGAATGTCCTTAAGATTTGAGGATTTAAAGGAATTCTAGATATATATTTCCTTAAGATTTCAAAGTTTACTCAAAAGGATTACAAATTCCTAATTCTCCTCTTAGATACAAACCTTTCTTCACTTAAGGGGTTTGTTAATATGTCAGCTAATTGTTCTTCAGTGTTTACATAATCAAACAAATTTCATCATTAGCTACATGTTCTCTTATAAAATGATATCTAATTTCTATGTGTTTTGTTCTTGAGTGTTGAATTGGATTTTTAGTTAAATTGATTGCACTAGTATTATCACATTTATGGGTGTCTTATCAAGTGTGATACCATAGTCTTCAAGTTGTCGCTTAATCCATAGGATTTGCGCACAGCAACTTCCAGCTGCAACATATTCAGCTTCAGTAGTTGATAATGCAACTGAATTTTGCTTTTTGCTAAACCATGTGATTAAGTTACTTCCTAAGAAATGGCATGCACCACTTGTGCTTTTTCTATCTAATTTTACATCCAGCATAATCAGAATCTGAATATGCAATTAGGTTTAATGTGGAGTCTCTAGAATACCATAAACCTACATTTTTGTTCCATTTAGATATCTTAAGATTCTTTTAACAGCTATTAAATGTGATTCTTTAGGTTCAGATTGAAATCTAGCACATAAACATACTGCAAACATTATATCTGGTCTACTTGCTGTTAAATAAAGAAGGGATCCGATATACCTCGATAATACTTTCTGATCAACCTTCTTACCTTCTTCATCTTTGTCCAGCTTGCATGAAGGACTCATTGGTGTTCCGAGGGGTTTCATTGTTTCCATACCAAACTTTTTAGATTTCTCTTGTGTACTTTGTTTGGTTGATAAAGATTCCCTCTTTGCTTTGTTTGATTGGAGTCCAAGGAAGAAGTTGAGTTCTCCCATCATGCTCATCTCGAATTCTCCCTGCATTAACTTTGCAAATTCTTGACAAGAGATTCGTTAGTAGCACCAAAAATAATGTCATCTACGTATATTTGTACTACAAGTAAATCTTTACTTTTTCTTTTCAAAAACAAGTTTTATCAACATTTCCTCTTGTAAAATCATTTTCTATTAAAATTTACTTAACCTATCATACCAAGCTCTAGGTGCTTGTTTCAAACCATATAAAGCTTTGTGCAATTTAAAAACGTGATTTGAAAATTCGTGATCTTCAAAACCTGGTGGTTGTTCTACATAACTTCTTCATTTAATAAATCCATTTAAAAATGCGCTTTTTACATCCATTTGAAATAAGTTAAATGTTCATATGACATGCAAATGCAAGTAATAGCCTAATGGCTTCTAATCTAGCTACAGGTGCAAAGGTTTCATCAAAATCAATACCTTCTTCTTGATTATATCCTTTAGCAACTAATCTAGCTTTGTTTCTAATTACTATGCCATTTTCATCTAGTTTATTTCTAAAAACCCATTTTGATCCTATACTGAATGATTTTTAGGTCTTTCAACTAAGGTCCAAACATTATTTCTGTAAATTGATTTAAGTTCTTCTTGCATTGCTAACATCCAATTATTATCTTTTTCAGCTTCTTCTATAGTTTTAGGTTCAATTTGTGATACAAATGCAAGATGATTACTAATATTTCTCATGTATGATCTAGTTCTTATTCCTTGAGATGGATCACCTATAATCAATTCCTTGGGATGACTATGAGCATATCTCCAGTCTCTTGGAAGATCTACATCATTATGATCATATTAACATCATCATCCTTATGTGAATCATTATCTTTAGCTTCTTGTTCATGATCTAGAAGATACTTCAATATTAAGTTTTTCAAGATCTTTTTCAATTATGTTTGTATCTTCCTCATCATCAATCTTTTCAGAACTAGTTGCTAAAGATTCATCAAAAACTACATGAATGGATTCTTCAACTACTAAGGTTTTCTTGTTAAATACTCTATATGCCTTACTAGTTGTTGAATAACCTAGAAAAATTCCTTCATCAGATTTAGCATCAAATTTTCCTAAGTTATTTTTACCATTATTATGAATGAAACATTTACATCCAAATGCATGAAAGTATTTTATATTGGTTTTCTTTCATTCCATAATTCATAAGGTGTTTTCTTTAATATTGGTCTTATTAAAGCTCTATTTAAGATGTAACATGCTGTGTTAATTGCTTCCGCCCAAAAATACTTTGGTAAGTTGCTTTCACATAGCATGGTACGGGCCATGTCTTCTAGAGTTCTATTTTTCCTTTCAACTACACCATTTTGTTGTGGAGTCCTAGGGCTGAAAAATTATGATTAATTCCATTTTCAGTGCAGAAACTTTCAAATAAGTGATTTTCAAATTCAGTTCCATGATCACTTCTTAGAGATACTATGGTAGTGTTTTTCTCATTTGTGACTTTCTTGAAGAATTTCAGGAATATCGAGAAAGTCTCATCTTTGTGAGCTAAAAACATTACCCAAGTATATCTAGAGTAATCATCTACAATCACTAGACCATATTTCTTTCCTCCTAGACTTGTGGTTCTAGTTGGTCCAAAAGGTCCATGTGAAGTAGCTCTAGTGGCCTAGAAGTTGAAACAATATTTTTAGATTTAAAAGAACTTCTAGTTTGTTTTCCAAATTGACATGCATCACATATTTTATTATTTTCAAAATCTAATTTAGGTAATCCTTTAACTAAATCCATTTTAATTAGTTTTGAAATAAGGTGTGTGCTTGCATGACCTAATCTACGATGCCACAACCAACTAATTCATTCATGTTAGCATTATTCAGCAATTAAGCAATGATACTTTAGAATTTTGTCTAGTCAATAAGTATACATTGCCATTTCTATTCCAGTAAAAACAATGCTATTATCAATAGAATTAGTTACAGTGCATATAGAAGATTTAAATGAAACTTTAAAAGTTTTATCACATAATTGACTTATACTAATTAGATTATGCTTCAAACCATCAACATAAAGTACATTATCAATAATGGATGGAGTTATGCGAACTTTACCAAGGCCCAAGATTTGACCTTTACCATTATCGCCAAATGTAACAACTCCACCTCTTTTCTTCTAGGGTGATGAATTCATCTTTGTCACCCGTCATATGTCTTGAGCAGCCACTATCAAGTACCACTTTTCTTTGATCTTTTGGCTACAAGACATTCCTGCAATATCATCAAACTTTATGTTTAGGTACCCAAGCTTTCTTGGGTCCTTCATGGTTAGTAGCACAAAAATTGTTCCTTTCGGAACCCATATTTTCTTTCCTTTAAATTTTAACTTGTTGTTTTTTAATGTTTTGCATTCAAAGATTTATGTCCTTTTTCATTACATTTAAAACATGTTATATTACTTTGGTTGGCTTTTACAAAAATATTTTTAGTGATTTTGTTTTCTTAATGTGTTATATCCTAAACCAGCTTTGTCAAAAACAGCTTTTTGACTATCTAGGATCATGTTAAGTTTAGTTGAACTTAAGGTGAATTTCTCAACAATGTCTTTATATTTTTTAACATCTTTCTTAAGAGAGTCAATTTCTTTAGCTTGCTGTTCTTTATCTAAAGCTTTTCTATTGATCTTTTAATCTTTAGTTAAGTTTTAGTTTCAGATTTTAATAAATCTCTTGATTAAGATTATCTCTTTCTTTCTTAAGTTCTTCTTTTTCATTAGTTAATTTCTTAACTTCTAAAGCTAATTCATTTTTACTTTTAGCTAAACTAAATTTCATTTTTCAAATTTATTTCTTTTTCAAAATTTAAAATCAATCAAGTTCATTAAAAGCATCAAACATTTCATCAAATGTAAATCATCGCGGGGTTTCGGAACTTACCTCGTCGTTGTCGTCCGCCATGAAACAAATATTTGCAACTTCCTTTTGTTCTTCTTCTTCGGAAGAAGATTCTTGCTGTCAGTCCATGTTGCCATATGCCTTCTTCTTTTTCTTGTAGGCCTTTTTCAAGTGGACATTCATATCTAAAGTGCCCCGGTTTTTACACTCATAACATATCAAGGGGTCTTTCTCTTTTTCCTTGTCCTTGTCCTTTTCTTATCCTTTTCTCCTTCCACTTTGCTCCAAATTTCTTTTTGTGGAAGGGTTTCTTTTTCCTCATAAATCTTCTAAATTTCTTGGCCAAGAGAGCAGTTTCTCATCATCTTCATCATATCATCACTGCTGCTCTCTTCCTTTTGCAGTCTTGAGGGCAATTTTCCTTCTTTTTGTTTCCTCCTCAACATGCTGCCTCATTGTCAGCTCATGGGTCATAAGGATCCTAGAAGCTCCTCTAAGGGTAGTGCATTGAGGTCCTTTGCTTCTTGGATTGCTGTGACTTTTGCTTCCCACGATCTTGGTAGTGACCTAAGAATTTTGCGAACAAGATCAGCATTAGNAACTTCATAGATTTGTTTGAAAGACTTAATTTTATTGATCAAATAATCACTATAATGTCATAATGACCATTATGATGTTGTAACTACATGTAATAGCTTACAACAACATCAAAGGCCTTCCATTATATTATACATTAGGAGTGCAACATAGGTTGGGCTCAACCCCAACCCACTCATTGTGTAGGGCTAGGTCAAGACTCTAAATTGAGATTGTGTTTAGTTTCAAAATTTCCAACCCAATCCCAATTTGCAGTGCGGTAGAGTTGTGCTTAAGCCCAACCTGATAAATAAATAAACAATTTTTATATATGTTTCATATTGATTATTTGTATGTTTCATATCACTAAATATTTAGTTACATTAAATTATTACACTACAAAATGTGTGTAGCATCAAATTGATAGTTGGTTGAGACCCTGACCTAATATATATATTAACCCAATAAAAATATCACAAACATTTTTTCCTATTTTAAATTTCTTATTCAACCTGATCTAACCTAATTAAAATGGCCCAAACCAGCCTAACCCAATAGTAATTTGACCTGACCCAATATAGCTTAAGATGGGGTGGGTTAGACAAATCCCCATCCTCAGCCAGGATAGATTTAAGTTAGGGTTGGGAGATAATAGAGGTAGTGTTGGTTAGAGACCCAACTCAACCAAGTTGCAGTCATAATTTAAATTAATAAGATATTTTCATTCAAACGTTTGTAGCAGCTTGATTTTTTTTATTTGGGGAATGGTGACTTGTGCAAATAACACCATTATCCACCTATTACTTTCAGTATTTCCTGTTATAACAGCTAATAATAGCCATTATTTTCACTGAAATGGTAAATTTAAATTATGGTAGGTGTCTGTTATTTGTGGATAGATACAGTACTAAAACCTTGACTAAGATGTAACATTCAATTTAAATTTTACTGCTTATAACTTCAACATGTTAATTCAAAGTTATCTATCACGCAGTGAAAATCTTTTACACAAAAATTGTCCTTCAAGCTTCTACAAAGAATTAAATAAAAGAAAGAAGTTCCAATCAAGTGTGTGTGTGTGTGTGTGTGAGAGAGAGAGAGAGAGCATGCACTGTTTAGGCAATGCGGGAGATAATATTCTCCTAAAAAACTAATGTTTGGATAAATCTCTTCAATTTAAAACATTAGTTACACTTTTCAATTTCACGTATTCTTAGCATATAAAAGTTTACATGCACCTGGACCCTCCAGAAAAAGCATCTAGCAATATAGTTTATGGTTTTAAATGAAATCAAATTTGTCACCTATTCTCTCAACTAAGGTGTCAAAAGAAGTTAAAATTGGCTGCTACTCAAATATTCACAGTTATGAGAAACTCTTATTGGCATATTCTTTAATCCATATATGGGGTTCCATAATTAATATGCTAGTCTGTTGATTAGATTGAATATAACCCCTGCTAGAAGTCTCATAACTAATGTTATAACTAATGTGGTGAAATGAAACTGGATAATTGGCAGTCTCAATGAGTTACGGTAATGAGAAAATTTATTCAGCATGCTTTTTCAATCAATAGATGGGATTCGATATCTATTTACTAGTTGATTGCTCAGTTTCAATATGACAATGTGGCCAAATACCTGCATGGCTCTTCCACCATCAAGACACCCAACAGGAAGCATATTAAAAGCTGAAGTGGTCAAACCACACCTGCAGTAATTGTGGAAGGAATTAGCACTCATAAACATGATACATGAGCAGCCGTATTAAAAAGGCCAGATAAAAAAAAGAGAGGAGGGTAATTCACCAGCCAGCAATTACAAGAGGGTGGATTGAAACATTAGCAGCATGCATAGCTCTGCAAATTGATATTAGTTGAATAGTTAATTGCAACGTGTTAGTGAACAGCAGAAAAGCAAAGAATGGATAGGAACTTTATAACTCAACTCAACTCATCTAAGCCTTTTCCCAACTTATCAAATCTATGTACCTTTTGGTAACTTAATTTAATTGTTTTTCTAAGATAAGAACACTTGAATGCATATAATAGAAATATGACTTGTGAGGAACTTAGATCAGGAAGCTGAATTCTAAGACATACAAGAAAATATATTTTTCCTGTGTGTCTCATACATTACATGTGGTACTGTTACTAGAGGGTCTCCAATGAAGGTTAGTGCAACAAAGAATATTCAGTTTCCATATTCTATGGCTGAGGCCCTATATGCTGGAACCACAATCTTGGATTTCTAGTGGATATGATTCTCAGGTGCAAGAAACCAAGGATACATTTTAATTATTCTTTCTGATATGTTAAAAAAGCATAATAGTAACAAAAGCAAAAGAAACATGAACCGAATTTGACTCTAACCAACCGTATTAGCAAGAATCAGTTGCTGGCATGAGTTCATTTAAAAGGAAGAGGATACAGGAACTAAAGACAAAACAAGTGGAAACTTTTGTAAAGGGGCATGCTCCTGACATGGAAAGAAAAATGTGCCCTGCCAGTTGCCTATATCATGAAAGAGAGTTTGGAAGAAGTCACCGATCTTATTTGAAATTCAAATAAATACAATTGTTATCATACATCAAAACCATGAAAACACAACCAATTTTTCCTACAAACCAAGATGATATAAGAAATAACATACGCATAACCAAGTGTAGCTCTGCTAATGAGTCCAAGAAGTAGCGAGCCCTGGAATAGCATACTTGGCACCTGCACCAAGTCTCCTGCAGCAGCCGGATTTGACGAGAGCAACAAGCCAACACAAAACATCGAAAAAGATAGTGCAGCACCAGCCAATGGACCGGCCATTGAGATGTCAACCTTTGTCCTTTGATCAGGAAGAGTAGATTTGAACTACAGAAGTTAATGATGAAAAATGAGCAATATAGTGCCAACCTATGGTCAGAAATAAGAGATCATTATAAAATCAGGCTCACTAATTCAGCTTTTAATATAAATGATGAATTGCAATTAAGTTTTAGGGATGAAGTTTACCATTAATATTGGATGCTAAAAGATGTATAAGATGGCATTGGATGACATGCTCTATGATAAACCACTAAATATGTATTACAATGAAGAAGGTCGAGCCCATAATAATTTCAAGATTTTTTCATCAGCAAATAAATTCAATAGAAACCACCAGCCACATCAGCCAGCCATTTGATTTATGGAATAATATTTGACCTTTGTAGAAAAGAGCCAGCAACTATAAAATTAAAAAATATATGCTCATTTATCCTGGAAACAAAAGAAATACATGTTTTTCATCTTCAGAATAAAGAAGCAACAACATGGCATGCTATTAGCATCTACTACATCACACTTTTCATACATTTACATGATGCAAAATAGTGGACTCCATAATGCAAAATGGTGGACTTTTGACATTAGCTCTCTACACATATTTACGTAAGCATCAATCACAAAGTCCTGAGGCAGTATTCTTATCTAGAGTGCCAGAACTTTAGTTCTAGGGTCTTGAATGACGAAAGAAGGGACTGGTAAAAAGTAGTAAAGGTGTATAGAGTATAGACAGTTCTCTATGATAAAGAACATGGCTATAGATAAGAAAGAATATCAAAATAAAATTCATAAACCAACAAAATACAAGTTTTATTCTCCTTACTGATGATAATAATCATAAATAAAACTAGTTGCTTCTATTTGGGACAGGATCATGGTCCACATATAACTACACAAAGTTGTCCGAGTTGATTAGGCTGAAAGGGTGACTACCATGTCCCGAAGGAAAACAATATTAAATTAGTCATGTCAATAGAAGTTGTAAGATATTTGTTCGTGTAGTTGGCCAGGACCCAGACCACTAATTGAGATATCTGGAAGCAAACATTTTGCCCTTCTAATTAAGAAGATTATGGAATAGTTAAAGTAAAATGTGATGCATATCTATTGTTTTAAAATTTTAATTGATGAAAAGAAACGCATAGAAAGCCTTAGGGTATGAGGAACCACTGATCGCCTTAGGGTATTGCCTCTGATATAGAAAAGAATAGGGTAGCAACATGGATGCTTCCACACAAATTATACTATTTTGAGTCTTGGGCAATCATTGTATGAGTATGAAGATCAGTTGATCTTTTTGTTTAGCAAATAGAGTTGGACTACACGCTTGACAACAAATCTTTGATAGAAGTTTTAAAAGATTCAAACTCAATGATGGGTCCTCCAAACTGGAGATCCACCCTGCTGATCATGATCTACACAAAACCTGAAAATCAAAACTTACATGTTTCACTGATCTCTAACCTATGCATCAGGTGTGTGCAAAACATAAATAGTTCTAATGACATGAGAATAATTGTTGATTTTCAATATTAAATGTTTTAGTATGTGTAAACCATGATCAATAAAGAAGATTCTCAATTAATTGTCCTATCATGTATATTAACATCCTTGGACAAATAGTACCATTCATTTTTGCACTGGCACGGTGCAAAGGCTACAGACCTCTGAAAGCGCAATTCCTTATTACTGCATGTTTTCTCAAGTGTAGATACTGATCAATTGCGTAAGTCTTTGATTTGGATCCCCAATTGATTTTGGAATGATGAAACTCTTTGGTCAAAGATTTAGTATTAAGTGTTTAGTCCAACTCTTAATAGTAAGATTGGCATTATTGCATGTGATAAAATTTGATTCATGAAGAGGGCTGTGTTCATATAAAAGGAAAGGATTTGTTTATCATTATAAATTTAAAAGCACAGAGGAAACAGCAAAAAGTCAGATGCACCAGAAGAAAGGGCAGCCTGCATGTAAATGAGTGTAGCTAAATGGGGCGTGGAAATAGCACTAATGGATACACTATCAGCACATGTTGATATGATTCTTCTCATGTTCATTTAAGGCTTAAATGCAGTCTTTTAGTAGCAGAATTTGAATGTGATCTGAATTAATGATCAATTTAGACTTCTTTTTAGTCTTTTAGAGTTATCACAAATGCTTACCTGAGTAATTGCACCAAAACTTCCAAGGGTAATGTTGGGAATGAAAAAGGGAATGCTCAATTTCACTTTTTTGGGAAAGGCAGCTAAAAAATGTCCAACCTCCTGCATATGAAAAGGTTAAAGCAGTTTAGAAGCATGATGCAATAGATTTTATTCTTAATATTTCTTTTTGAAGCATTAAGACAAATAGACTTGGTATGCAATGATAAAGAGCTAATATAATATCTTCATAAAGGGCTTCACAAGAATGTAATAGCAAGAGCTGCAAAGAATCATAATGTATAGGCCAAAACATAATACATATGGCATCAATATACAAGTTTAACGTTCCACTTGCAGGAAAGACCAAGTGCAGGCTACCAAGTATGTTCAACAGCATCTAGTAGTGGAACAAATCTTGGAGACAACTCTCTAGGATCCATCTAGGTATGTGACATTTTTAAAAGTAATATGAACAAATCAACTCAAACCAATAGTCAAGATGGCTACCAGGCAGAGACTAATACATCATATATTGTTAAAAGTAGGTCCACAAAACTGATATGAAGACCTATATCGTTACATTACCGATTTTATATGGTACAAATCGGTACCATACAGTACATATCCTATATCAAGATAGAGTGCTATTTTGTTTTCACTTTTAATCATTTGGTACTAACTAGCGCAAGTTAATATTGGATAGTTTGGGTTGGTTTTGATTGGTTTAGTTCATATCAAATCGAAACTTGGTATTGTATCGGTACTTTATCAGTATGGTATGGTACAGTCGGTATGTATTAATACAATAAGTCTTGGTTGAAACCTTTCCATTCCATATCCACATATATGCTATATTAAATATCAAGGTATTAGATCTAGAAGTTTTTGTCATAAAATTCCAGGAAGTTAGCAGAACCCAATGAAATAAAACATCTATATTCTACCCTTTAAGAACTTCATTCACATTTAAACTTCCCAATGCATTCCATATGTATCTTCAAAAAAAAAAATCAAAGCTTCGAAATAATAAACACAAATTATTGATTGTAGTGCACACTCCATTGGGGAAGATATAGAAATTTATACGCTAGACATTGCAAGGTTGCTCATAAACTGGTCAAACACTTAATCACATAAAGAGACATGATCAACATTTTGGCCAATGGTGCTTGTAACCTTACATAAAAATGTATTTTGGAGGGCCAGTTCCTTATTGAGGTTTATCATTTCTGTTGGGCAGATGCCCAAGGTTGTAGTTTCATTTGCTTGTAGTACATGGGTCTTTGCCCGATTTATTACCATTAGATGTAGAGAGATGGAGAGAGTGGGAGTGAGAGAGAGGGATCTTATCTGATCATAAAATGAACTCCAATTAATGGTTTGCAGCATTATATATTTTCTTCACTCTACTTGTAACATGATATCAGGTTGTTTTTATCATTTTATAAGAATCATGGTAAAAAAAGAGGCCAAAGCATTCAATAGATTTACAATTTAAAGTACAAACCAATGATTTTCATGGAAAAAAATGCATAAATAGAATTATAAATGCAAATAAAAGTAAAGACTGCATTACATGAAAGAGCTGAACACCCAAGACACCATATGCCAGTGGTAGAGATGATTCCACAAACGGGAATAAAAGCTGCATGTCAGGTGGTTCGGTAGCGTTCGGATCTGTAAAATACTTCACTACCTCAGGTGGAAGACTACCTATCTGTACAATATATGGATATATTATGCTCCAGCAATTGACAATTTTGATTAACCAAAAGCTAAAGGGTAAAGTAATGAAAGATAATAAAACTGCTTAACATAAAAGCATACCTGAGATGCAATTCCTAGCTCTACACAGGAGCCTATGGTGAGGACAAAAAGAAGGAGAGCAATAACATATTGCCAGAGAGTAGTGGGTCCTGGCTCAGAAACTTCTTTTCTCAACAAACCAAAACTTACACGTGGTCCACCACGTGGGTCTGGTCCTTCAGAATTGGGCTCTTCTACCATAAATAGATTATACTTGTCTCCTGCAACTTCATGGAGCTGCTGCTGGAGCTTTGCAAAAATCTCTTCCCTTTTCCCACGCAGGTTGCCAAGAAAGAGGATGCCTTCCCCTAGGTCCCCAAATGGCTCTCTCTGGTCACCCAAAAAGTTGAGTAGCCGAATAGCTTTTCCTTGATAAGCTTCACATCAGTTGGATCCACCTTCTCAGGTCCAAGAAGTTCCATCAACTTAAAAGAATCAACCTGAAAGCTATTATAAACTGGTCCCTCAGAAGAAATACCAGGTGTCTGCAAAAGAAGGTTCATATAATATGCAATTAATAATAATTTATTTAAATCAAATAGGCTATCCATAGTTCAAAAATAATGTGAAGGCTAAAGCCAAAAATAGTGTGAAGGCTAAAGCAGACAAGGAATCTCAATATAATTTTTCATTTTATCCACAACATTAGGTGCAGGCATTAGTATGGCGGTCAAAGCAGTTATGGTTAACAATAAGTGGAACAGATTTCTAAGCAACTAACCATAACCCATAACCAACTTGGGGCCAAAGGAATCTGGGACACTGATACCAGTTTCCATGCATGACTGGTTATATAGAAACTGCAATACATTAATAGGTGTGAAATAGTTAAGCTTTTAAATGTCAACCCAAATGACTTGTCATCCAATGATTTTAATTTCTAGATAAATACTATCGCCTGTGAGAATCCAAACCAATGCTGTGACTTTAAAGGAAAACTTGAATGAACTGTTAGCTGTACATCTAGTCCATCAACCAAAAACATACTGGCCAGACAGAATATTCTTAGTCTGCATTCAAAGCTCAATGTTTGCAAGATTTCTTCGAACACTTCAAGCACCAAAATAATTGTCATTTCCATGACCCTTCTTGACCTACAAATTCAAGTAAAAAACAACTCATAATAAAAAAACCAGAAAAGACATCAAGGCTCCAGCTGTCTCATCCTGAAACCAGCTGAATTAGTTTCCCACAGCTTGTTCAACATTTCAGCTGATATTTTGCTGAAATTTCACCCTTCATCCACGGCAGTAGCTCTCTCTTATGATGCCGTGTGAGCAAAGCTGCAGGTTTTTTTTGTCATGTTCCGATATTGAAGCAAAGAAAAAAGAAATCCTAGATCTCCATTAATGATTTCGTAGGACATTGTCTCGACAAAAGTAGATGTTTCCTTGCATGTTTGCAATTGAAACTCTTCACCTTATAAGTCATCCACATGGAGGCATTCCTATTTCAAACAGCTTCTATAGTGGTAGATAATGGAACAAACACTAGAGAAAAAGTCAGATTTTTTTTTTCTTTCGTTAATTGCATTCTGCCCTAGTGCCCCGACCACCACCAAGACTGGCCCAAGATTTCGATTTTCAGCAAGAACCAATCCATCTTTGACCAAAAGAGTCCAGTTTCAGCTGAGACAGGACCTAAGCCGATCCTTGATTTTGGATTTCTATCAGTTTCAGCAGTTTCAGCCAAACGGATTGCATCTTTAGTTTCATTAACGTCCTTACCATAAGATGGGGCCATTTATTTATTTAATTATTTACTGTTGCCGTGGAATTCCGTTCTTCGATTTGGGTACGGCTCGCGCTGGATCCAGATGGCAATCTCCTATTCGGGTGAACCTGCAAGACAGTCTTCATGCAGGAAGCGTTGGGGGTGGCCCTGCGAAAGACCCCCGACGCTCAAGTCAGTGGCAATTCTCAGCAATCAATATGAGGAGAAGGCTCTTGCAGAAGAGTCTCTCAAGAATGGCCTATCGAAAGCTTAGGACTCTGCTTAAGCTTTTTCAATTCAAAATGAGCATTTAGGTGTTAGGATCAGCTATTTATAGACTGTTGGAATGGTGACGGGTTAATACCTGACTACTCAAACGTGCTCTGAAAAGTTGAAAGCTGGTACAATTTGAATCCGATTCGAATCTGGTCAGTTACGGGGCTGGTGGATTCGAATCTATTAGTTAGAGGATCGACGGCCAAGAAAGCTAATTTGTGCTTTGAGATTTGATCATTTATGGGCATTAAGCTATATTTAGTTGTATTTCCTTTTGGGGATGCCAGAAACCAATGTAACCGAAATCCCGCCAAATAATCAAGGATTTGAACTTTCGTTGATTGCGGTTAGAGGGTCATGTTTGGCTCCTTGCTCCTATTTTGAGAGGATCGCTTTGAAATCCGAGTGATTGGAGCTGTTTATCATGCAGAGGCCTTGGCGTAGTGCTAGATAACAAGGGCATTTGAGCTGAAAAAGGAAGTGCCTCGATCCTGTCGAGGCATAAAGATGGCTCGGTCCTGCCGAAGTATGAAGTGCCTTGGTCCTACCGAGGTATAAAGTGCCTTGGTCCTGCCGAGATATGAAATAGCTCGGCCTGCCAAAGCATGAAGATAGCTCGATCCTTTTCGCCATGTGTGCGAATATTAATACAATGACGATTTTACCCCGCATCACATGTCCCCCACTACCTAGTCCAAAGCATAGGTTCGGGCATAGGAGTAGAGGTCCCGACGGCTCTATTCTATTGGAAAATTCAAACTGGCGGAGGCGTGTCATGATGTCCTCATAAATGCCAGGCCATCATTTCATCATTTCTTCCAGCCATACGAGGAGAAACCCCTCGTTCTTTATTACTGCCCATAGGGGAAATGACACGTGGCTGGTTCGGGGCTTGGTAGCGTTCGGGCCAAGGTACTGCGACGCCTAGGGATTCTCGCCGAAGATATCTCGCACCTCTGCCGAGGCGGTCTAAAAGGAGCTGAGCGCACCTTCTCTTGTTATATTTTCTTTTTGCTTTCTTATTAAATGTTTGTCGCTTCAATGTATCCATGGCTTCAGCCCCTTCCGAAGCATAAACTGTGCTTAGGCATATTTGATCGAGATTTGGAAAAAGTTTGATTATCACCGAAATGCATGATTTTTCAACAGTAAGGGAAGGCTCGGACCTGTCGAGATATAAAAATCCCTAATAGTATAGGGAAGGCTCGGATCTGCTGAGACATAGGAATATCTCATGAAGCATTTCTTTAGGAAAGGAAACAATTAATTTTTTTGAGGTTCAAATTGATATGCCTGATTGGGCAAGGCTCGCAAATTATCGCAAGGAATGGAAACTTAGCTTTTGCTGAGTATTAGGGAATTCCTTTCAGCCTTGTCAACATTTGCCGATCTATGCTGAGTCTTTGGGAACAGAGTACTCAACTCTTTTCAAATCATAGGAAGACCTGGGCGGCCTTAACAATATTTGACGAACGTTTGGTCATGTCGAACTCCTTTAAGAGTTTTTACTTAATTTACTGAAACTAGGGGAATCGTTCGGACATACCGAGAGTTGCTTAGCCATGCCGAGGCTTGGAGAGAATTTTACCTCGCTCCGCCAAGGCGTGGAAATTGTTGCCTGGAGAGTGTTTGTTTGGACTTGGCCTAGCCGGGATATGAAGAAAGTTGCTCGGCTCTGCCAAGGTACGAGAAATTTTTACTTGGTCCAGCCAATGTACGAAAAAAATTGCTCAGCTGTGCTGAGGTACGGAGAAATTTTTACTTGACCCAGCCAAGGTACAGAGAAATTTACCCGGCCATGCCGAGGTCAGGAGAAAGTTGCTTAGCCCTGCCAAGGTACGGAGAAAATTGCTCGACCGTGCCAAGTACGGAGAAATTTTTACTTGGCCTAGCTAAGGTATGAAGAAAATTGCTCAGTCATGCTGAGATACGGAGAAATTTTTACTTGGCCCAACCAACGTACGAAGAAATTTGCTCGGCCGTGCCGAGGTTCAAAGAAATTTTTTCTTGGCCGTACCGAGGTTCAAAGAAATTTTTACTTGGCCCAGCCAAGGTACAGAGAAATTTGCTCGATCGTGCCAAGGATCGGAGAAAGTTGACCCTACCGAGGTTGGAAAAAGTTGCTCGACCCTACCAAGGTATGAGCAAGAAAGTCAGTCTTTCATCAACAACTTTTGAAAAAGTGAATGAGACAGAACTATTTCGAATTTAAAAGTAGAGTTTTATTATTGCGAGCAAAATAGGCTCAGTTTAAGTATACTTTACTGATGGTATGTGGGAGTTTGCAGGTGCCGGGTCCGATGACCTCCGTAACTTGATGGGGCCTTCCCAGTTCAAGGATAGTTTTCTTTGTTCCAGTGGTTTGAAGACAGACATCTTGCGGAGAACAAGGTCATCGGGAAGGAATAGTTTCCCCTTGACTTGAGAGGAATGGTAACGAGTCATTCGTTGTTGGTAAGCAGCCATACGAATCCGGGCATTTTCTCTAATTTCTTCTATTAAGTCGAGATTGGTTCGGAGCTACTTATTGTTCGACTCCTCCAAATAATTCTTCACTCGTGGCGAAGGTAATCCTACTTCCACAGGAATAACAACTTCAGTGCCGAAAGCCATTCTGAATGGAGTTTCACCGGTGGGGATTTTTGGGTGGTCTGGTAAGCCCATAGAACATGATGCAGTTCGTTCGCCCATCTGCCTCAGGCTCTATTGAGCCGAGCTTTAATTCCCTGCAGTAAAGTTCGGTTTGTTACCCCTGCTTCACCATTGGCCTGAGGATGTCCAACTGATGTAAGCCGATGGTTGATAGCATGATCTTCACAAAACTCCCGAAACTTTGGATTATCAAATTGTAGGTCATTGTCAATGATGATGGTATGTGGGAGACCAAAGCAACAAATAATGGATCTTTATACAAAATCCTTTGCTCGGGCTTCAGTTATTTGAGCAATTGTCTTGGCTTCAACCCATTTGGTGAAGTAGTCAATTGCTACAAACAAGAACTTTCTTTGTCCGATGGCAGGTGAAAAAGGGCTAAGAATATCTATCCCCCACTTGGCAAAGGGCCAAGCGATATTGGTATCAGATGAGCGAAGGAAAGCCTCTGGATATTAGGATGCCTTTGATATGAGTCACAGGCTTGGACGAGATCATCAGAATCTTTTTGCATGATCGGCCAGTAGTACCCTTAGCACAGGACTTTGTGACATAGGCTCGACCACCAAAAAATTGCCACAGATACCTTCATAGACCTTCCTCGAAGCGTAGTCAACTTCTAATGGCCAAAGACATTTAAGTAACGGTAAGGAGGACTGTTTGTATAGCTGATCATCAAGTATGACATAGTGAGATGCTTGCATCTTCAGTTTTCTCGCTTCTTTTCTGTTCGCCGAAGAGAACCCTCTCTGAGATATTTGAAAATTGGGTCGAACTAAGATGGTTCAGCTTCGATCTGCATCACTCGGTCAGCGTCAGTAATTCTAGACTTCTCAAGGACGTTCAGGTAAAATTTTTGCTCGAGGTCCATCGATCCGTGGTGGCTAAGCGAGATCGAAGGTCGGCGCGCGTATTTTCAGCTCTTGGAACCTAAATAACTTCAAGTTTAGAAAAGCAGAAGGATCAATCGCGCACCTTTTGAAGATATCGATCATGTTCGGCTCCCTAGCTTCAAATTCTCCTTGCACATGACCAGCAACCAATTGTGAGTCGGTGTAAGCATTCAACCTCTTTACTTTCATATCGCGGGCAATTCTGAGTTCGGCGAGCAGAGTCTTGTACTCGGCTTCATTATTGGAGACTGAGAAGGAGAAACGGATGCCATACTCGAACGTTGACCCTTCTGGACTTGTAAGAACTAAGCCTGCACCAGATCTGCTTATGCTGGAAGATCCATCTACATGAAGTAGCCACAAAGCTTTGGGCTTTGGTTGCTCGGAGATTTCCAGAGTGGAGCCATCCTCTGGTATGGTACACTCAAGGAGAAAGTCTGCCAAAATCTATGCCTTGATGGTAGGGCAAGGCTGATACCAGATGTTATGTTCGCTCAACTCGATAACCCACCTTATCATCCTCCCTGACACTTCTGGATGGTGAAGGATCGACTTAATAGGTTGGTCTGTCAAGACTATCACAGCATGCGCCTGAAAATAGGGATGCAACTTCCAAGCAGACGTTATCAAGGCCAACACTATCTTCTCAATCCGAGTATACCTCGTTTTAGCATCACAGAGCAACTTGCTGACATAATAGACTGGTCTTTGAAGCTTGTTTTCTTCTCGGACCAGCACAGAGCCAACGGTACTTTTAAAATTGCTAGATATAAATATAGGCTTTCTCCGGGCTTCGGCTATTGAGAAGCGACGACGAGCCGAGGTATCTTTGGAGGTCCTCGAAGGATTTCTGGCAGTCCAAGTCACTGAAAGTTCTTAGCTGACCAAAGTGCCTTGAAGAAAGGCAAGCATTTCTTAACCGATCGGGCAACGAAGCGGTTAAGGGTTGCTATCCTTCCACTGAGACGCTGCACCTCTTTGACCAATCCAGGAGGCGTCACCTTTTGAAGAGCTTGAATCTTCTGGGGGTTCGCTTCAATGCCCCGCTGGAAGACCATAAAGCTCAAGAACTTTCCAGAATTGACTCCAAAAGCACATTTGGTCAAATTCAGCTTCATCTAATACTTCCTGGTCTACTTCTAGCATGACCACATTAAAACAGCCAATATAACTTCTCAAGGACTCCCCCTCTCGTTGTTTAACCTCGGAGAGGGAGTCAGATCTTTCTGTGGCGACGGCTACAGACGAACTAGATGATGAAATAGACAGCTCAGTTCATCAAAGGAACCGATGGAGCCTGGCTTCAGGCTGTTAAACCATGTTCTTGTCGATCCCCTGAGGGTAAAGGAAAGGCTTGGCATAGGAACGCATCTGAAGCTCCGTACAATATCATGATGGAACAAAAACTGCTCAAATGATCATCTAGGTTGGTGGACCCATGATACGGCTCAATGGTGGAAAGCTTAACATGAGAATGGATTACATCTTGCATGATTTCTTCGATGAAGGGGATGCCCTGTTCTACCTTTGGTTGAGGATAGGGAGTCTGCTTAATGGCATCCAGCTCCTGACACCACTCCTAATGCATTATCCGAAATTGCCGCTGAACCCCCTCATCCCGAACAATAGAAGAAACAGAACGAGGGGACGGTGATCGTGGGGTAGAATCATGATGGAAGAACGTCAAAGAAAGAAAACGAGCTCGTCAAGATCTGAACAGACTCCTACCTTCTACCTTCTGCGACACCGTCTGGCCCCTTTGTGATTGGGCTACTGGAGGCGGCTCGTGGCCTCGAGTGAACTAGAAGGACTCGCCGGCGAAACAGGAGCAGCTACTCCATCGGAAAGCTGTGAAGCAGGTATAGTAGGAAGAAGGGCTCTATGGAGTCCTTGCACTAAATGGTCAAGCTTGAACTTGCTGAAACAGCAAGGTGAATTGTCCTCGATGACCGGAATTGCTAATGGTGGAGGAACCTCGACCGGCGGTGGCTGTGAGAGCGCCACATTGTTTGTGGGATCAGCCTCTAGAAAATGGCCTGATCTGAAGCATCTGAGGTTGCTTTTCTTCGATTGGTTATCGATGGATTATTCTTCCGATCGAGAACCTTGTTCCTTGAATTCAAGTTTAATGGGACTTAAGGCCCTTCCTCTAGCGCCAATATGTTGCTATGGAATTCTGTTCTTTGACTTGGGTGCAGCTCGCACCTGGATTCGGATAGCAATCTTCTGTCCGGAAACCTGCAAGATAGTCTCTACGTAAGAAGCGTTGGGGATGGCCTTGCGGAAGACCCTCCGATGCTCAAGTCAGTGGCAACTCTCAGCAATCAGATATAAGGAGAAGGCTCTTATAGAAGGGTTTCTCAAGAATGGCCTCTCGAGAGCTTAGGACTCTACTTGAGCTTTTTCAGTTCAGAGTGAGCATTACTTGAAGAGGTCTTAGGACTAACTATTTACATATTGTTGGAATGGTGATGGGTTAATACTGACTTCTCGAACATGCTCTAAAAAGTTGAAAGCCGATACGATTCGAAGCCGATTCGAATCTAGTCAGTTACAGGGCCAGTGGGATTCGAATCCTGTTAATTAAAGGATCGACGGCTAAGAAAGCTGATTGGTGCTTTGAATTTGATCATTTATGGGCATTAAGCTATATTTAGCTTTATTTTCTTCTTGGGGATGCCGGAAACCAATGTAACCGAAATCCTGCTAAGGATTTGAACTTTCGTTGATTGCGGTCAGAGGGTTATGTTTGGCTTTTTGCTCTATTTTGGAAGGATTGCTTTGAAATCCGAATGATTGAATCTATTTATCATGAAGAGGCCTTGGTATAGTGCTAGATAATAAGGGCATTTTAGCTGAAAAAGAAAGTACCTCGATCCTGTCGAGCATAAAGATGGTTCGGTTCTGCCGAGGTATGAAGTGTTTTGGTTCTACCGAGATATGAAGATAGCTGCTCAATTGAGGCATGAAGATAGCTTAGTCCTTTTCGCCATGTGCATGATATTAATGCAATGATGATTTTATCCCATATCATAAGTGTACATGCTATAGAGTGTCAATTTCCAATTGTTTTGCTTTTTCCTCTTGACTTAGACTTAATCCTCGATCCAATTGAAAACGGGCAATGAACGATAGGGAAAACCATCCGTGGTTCGTGATAACCCCCCACCCCAAACCCAGACTTATCAGGCCCGCTTACAGAGCATCTAGCTAAGTCGAAATCAGTCATTGCAACATGTAAAAGAACGAAATAGTCAAACGTCCAGTGATTCTATCTGCTTATGATGGATTAGGAGACTAGAATGGACGCGAGAGAGAGAGAGAGAGAGAGGAAAAGGCTGCACCCTGGAAGAAACAGACGCAGGCGGAGACCGCTTCGAGTTCGAGTCATCCACACCGACCCTTCGCTGCTCGACTTCTTCGGTGGAGCCCGACCTCTTCTCCTCTCCGCCGTCGTTCCCGCCGTCGATCGAGAAGCAGCTCATCCCATCGAAACGCCGACTCCTTCTGGTCCTCCACGAGAAAGCCTCCAGAGATCTCTGACCCTTGCATTGGCAGCACCACTTGCTGTTGTTGTTGGGATTCCTCTGTTGTGTGGCCGCCGCCGGCAGTAGACGGAAGCGGAAGTTGAGATTGAGGAAAGAAGAGCTCGGGAGAGCAGCTGTTCCCATTGACCACCGACAACGGAACCCCAGCCCTCGAAGAAGAAGTCGAAGGATTTAGAGGTCTTCAAGAAATTTGGGCGTCAAAGGAGGGGAGGGGAGGGGAGCAGGCAGCGGGCGGGGTGGTAGAGAGCTGCCTCCAAACGCATCCCTCGTCGTCAAGGCCTTTGTTTCTGAAACCGGAGGAAGGGATAGGGTCAAGGACATGATGCTCCTTATCGATCGATGATGATGATGGGTCATCACCGTTCGTTCATTCCGGTATAAAATGCTCCGCAGCATAAAATATCACGATAACAAATGGGTTCGGAAATATCGCAGAAACCGTATGCGACGATACAATAGCCCGCAAACTTAAAAACTACTTTTTAAATAATAAAAGAAATAAATAAATATTTTAAAAATAATTTTGAAACTCCTTAATCATAAGGTAACTCTTTCTACTCTTACCAAATACAAATATAAATAAATATAAATATAAATGAAATGAAATAAAATAATTATTTTGCATATTTCAATATATAGGAAGATATATTCACATTCTCGTCCAATAATTTTTCAACTAAACGAACTCATCACTATGATGTTACGGTTCTTGATAAAAGCTTTGTTTAATGTCCTCAGAGTCAACATCTCCTATAACAGATACCATATAATTATTATCAAATGAAAATCATTGTTGCTAACTTGAAAATTCACAACTATATTATAAAGCATGCAAAACATTATTAGAATAGGGTGCAATCAAGCAATATAGAATGACATAATTATTTTTGATTTGTTTTCATGAAAATATAAGTAAGATATTTTTGAACTTTGCTATTCTGGAATAGGGTGCAATCTAACTTCAATAACCGATGACATTTTCATCATTATTAAATGTCTAAAAATCTTCTTCATTCAATGCAATTCCATCGTATATCTATTTTCCTCGTAAGGATTCTGTTTTGGAATTGTTATCAGTTGTCATAACCTCATCCTTTATATCACTCATAACATTCTTCAAAAGAATGCCAAAGTGGTCATCTTCCTGCATACATTAAGCCAAAAAAAAAAAAAAAATTATAATTTCTAATCAATGCAACATAAAAAGATGTAAATTATTTGTTGCACATACATCAACCATGCATAAGTCATTAGCAGATATGCCTATTGATCACTAAGCAATCTTATCAAAAAGAACAAAAGATGTATAACATGTAGAATCTTCAACATGAAATTATAGTCGATGCATTGAAAAAAAGAATATAAATAAATAAAAATCATTACAAAATATAACTAACAGAGAAGTAAAATGTAAGAACTGAACTGCATTACATTAAAAGAAATAACTGTTTGATTGTCTTTTTCTTTTGCACTCTATGGTGTATAATAAATTTTACCTAAGTAGTGTCATTTTATTTTAGATGTATTAAGTTTCATGGTTTGACTCTCAAAATTTAAAGAATAATTTTAGAGTGGAATGATCAATTGACTTTCCATTCCTCATAATATTATAAATGAAAATTTTATAGTTTTGTATTTTTATTGGATATTTAGGCTTACATTGCAATGACCCAAGACTATTGTATTGACTTGTATGGATTGTACCATACTATACCGATAAAATAATAATACAGTATCGAGTTTCGATTTGATTTGAATTGAATTAATTCAAATTGATTCGCATCATCTAGTACCAATTGAACAGCCTAGTATGGACCTATATCATCCGATACTGAGTAATTAAAAATAAAAAAATGATAAATAATTTATTTTAGCATAGAGTGTGTATTATACCATGCCGATCTGTACTGTACTAAATTAGTAATGTATTAATAGAGATCTTAATATCAATTTTACGGCCCTTGGCAATGATCATATTGGATTCTAACATTAGTACATCTTTCTTTTCTTATGAAAACTTAGCAAAATATGCAACACCATCCAAAATCTATTTGGATACTTTTACCTAAAGCCTTTCAATTAAAAATAATTTTCTATAAGATAAAGAATTAAGAAATTAATCAAAACAATACATCTACAAGCATAGACAATTCTAAGAAATTTACTTTGCATACAAATGAATCTATTATATTTAACAATTTCAAAGTAGCTGTCCAAGAGATTTCTACTTAATAGATTTTATTGAATCAATAAAAGAAATTTGCAGTTGGCTTTGCAATAAAATGTCTTGAACATCATTAGTAGCAAGTAAAACCTTATCAAAAGAAGAAGATAAATTAGAGTTATGATTTTTCCTTTATATTGTTAAAGTATAATTAGCACATTTGAGATCATGAGAGAAATATACAAATAAAGATCCTATTATTAAGAAAAAATAAACTGTAATTGAAATATTTCTAAATACTCTAACAATTATAGATGTAACAATTAAAACTAGAGAAGAACTTTATCTAACTTTAGTGTCATTAATATAGTTTGAAGTACCACCCTTGAGAGTGGTTCTTATCCTTATCTCATTGCAATAATGCTAAATTAAAACAGGAGGATCATAATATTTCTTAATAAACAATATATTACATACAAACTAAACTACATTCAGCAATCAAGAGCTCCAAATTTCTCCTTAGTGGATTTGAGTTTTGGTTATGAATATTCTCCATGGGACCAATATCAACCAATTTCCCATAACATCTATAAAAAATAGAAATAAAATATTTTAAGAAAATGAAGTGATCATAATTAAAGAAGATAATACGCGAGCAATTACACCACTTGTTAACCCAATTATTGATTTTGATGATTAACAAAGCCATGAGTATATTTTTGTGTTGCTAATGAAATTAACAAGTGTTTCAGGAACTTAGAAAGGTTAAGTTATTCAAATGATATACAAAATTAAGTTTGAATCGGTTTTTTTAATGGAATATTTCAAAGTTCATATCTTAGAGCCGACACCCACTGTGTTTGGAGCCAACTCCAGGGCATATCAGAACAGTTCAATATTTTTGGCACGATTCGGAGTTGACACCTGAAATGCTAGAGCCGACTCTAACCTGAGACACAGAGAAATGGTTTCTGCGCTAGTTTTCAGAGCCGACACCTGAAGTTTCGGAGTCGACACCTGAAGTTTCAGAGTCGACACTTAGAGTTTTAGAGCTGACACCTAAAAATTTTATAGCCAACTCTAACCTGAGAACAGAGAGTGTATTTTTTAGGACATCGTTAGAGTCGACACCCTCGGAAATTAAAGCCGACTCCAGAACGTATCGAGCCAACACCATAGTTTCTCGGAGCCGACTCCCCAACAGACGTTTTGTTACTGTTTTTAGAAACCCAACTTGGAGCAACATATGAAAAGTTGGAGCCGACTCCAACCTATCAAGAACGGAAATTCAAATCTATCAGAACGGATTCCAATGGTAACATTTCTTCACCTAACCCCAACGGATTTATTTCTTTGGGTGAGGAAACAATCCAAGTACATTTCAATGGCTATTTTTTACCTAATCTTGGATTAAAGAAGATTATAAAAGGGCGTCGTCCGTTTCAAAATAGAGAATGAGAAAATAGAGGAAAATAGAGAAAAATAGAGAGAAGAAAATCGGAAAGAAAAAGAGAAATCATCTAGTTTTCAAGAGGAAAAATCTCTGTGCTCAAAGCCATCAATTGAAGAGAGATAGAAGAGAAATCCAAAAATGTTTCAAGATCAAATCTGAAGGATTTTCACCAATTTGAAGAAGAAAAGCTAGAGTCCTAAATTTCAGACTTTCTTCAATGAGCTTCGTTCGAGAATCAGAGTTCAAATCATGTTAACTCATTCAGGAGAAGAGAGAAAAAGAAGAAAAGAAGAAAAGCTCAACTTCAAATTGCTTCAAAAATAGGCTTTTCTATTCTTATTTATTTACATTGCATATTTGCTCATTTGAGGAGCTATTAATTGCTGTAAACATTTATCTGAATTTCTTGTGTCCTAATTCAATCAGGGGATTGAATTAGTTGAGGTAGTTGACCTCGGGGTAAGCTAAGAGTAGCTTACGTTGGGTTGTGTGCTGGTGAACCCGTGAAAACCATCTGGGTTCGTTGTGACCCCGTGTAAAATAACAAGTTCGAGTTGTGATCTTGCAAAATAACTCAGCTGTAATCAGGGTAATTATAGTGTGGACCCAAGAGTTGCTTGAGAGTGGACGTAGGTGTAGATAACACCGAACCACTATAAACCTTCTTGTGTTTGGCGTGCTCATTACTCTCTCTCTCTCATTTATATTGTGTTTATTATTTACTGCATCACTTCACTTGTGCACATTAACTTAGTAAAATTAGTTTTTAAGTGTAAAATTTTTTAAAAAAAACCCATTTCACCCCTCTTCTTGGGTTGCCATTTGGGCCAACAATTGGTATTAGAGCTTGTGCTCATTTCGGCTTGATTTAACAATCAAGAGCTAAAGATCCAAATGGTAACTCAAGCTGGATCATCTTTTTCTGAAGGTCAATTTACAAATCGACCTCCTTTGTTTAGTGGCACAAATTATTCATATTGGAAAGATAGAATGAAAATTTTTATTCAAGCTTTAGATTATGAATTATGGAGCGCCATTATTAATGGTCCTAGCACTCCCACACACATTATAGATGGATCTATAGTTCCTAAGCCTGAAAGGGACTGGAATAAAAATGATAGAAAAATGGCTCAGCTTAACACCAAAGCCATGAATGTCTTGTACTGTTCTTTGGATGCAAATAAATTCAACATAATATCCACTTGCATTTCAGCCAAAGAAATATGGGATAGGTTGGAAGTTACTCATGAGGGTACCAACCAAGTTAAAGAATCTAAAATTAACATACTAGTGCACAAATATGAACTATTTAGCATGGAACAAAATGAGTCAATCACATGCATGTACACTAGATTTTCTAATATTGTAAATGATTTAAAAAGTCTTGGTAAGACTTATACTAACTCTGAATTAGTGTGCAAAATTCTTAGGTCTCTTCCAAAATCATGGAAAGCCAAAGTGACAGCAATCCAAGAAGCCAAAGACTTGAACATCCTACCTTTGGAGGAGCTACTTGGATTCCTAATGACCCATGAGCTTACAATGAAACAACATCAAGAGGAAGATGTCAAAAAGAAAAGAACAATCGCACTCAAGGCTGCAGAAGATGAAAAGAGCAGCAGTGAAGATAATGAAGATGATGATGAGACAACTATCCTTGCTAGGAATTCAAGAAATTTATACAAAGAAGGAGACCCTTCCATAAGAGAAAGTTTGAAATAAAAATGGAAGGAGAAAGAGAAAGAGAAAAGATAAGGACAAGGATAAGGATCCCTTAATATGTTATGAATATAAGAAGCCGGGACATTTTAGATTTGAATGTCCTCAATTAAAGAAGGGATACAAGAAAAAGAAGAAAGCCTATGTTGCAACTTGAAGTGATAGTGAAGAGTCTTCATCCGAAGAAGAACAAAAAGAGGTTGCCAACATATGCTTCATGGCAAATGATGACAATGAGGTAAATTCTGAAACCCCCAATATTGATTTCACTTTTGATGAGTTATATGATGCTTTCAATAAATTAGTTGGTGATTTCAAGATTTTGAGAAACAAGAACAAATCATTGAAAACTGAAAATTTAGATCTTCTCAAAATGAAAGATAAACTTGTTTTTGAGATCAAAAGTTTGAAATCTGAAAAAGAAGACATATTGAAGGAAAAAGAATCAATTTCTAATGAAAATCTTAATTTAAAGAAAGAAGTTGATAAGTATAAGAATATTGTTGATAAATTTACAAATAGCTTAGAAAAACTTAATTTACTATTGAACAATCAAAGAGCTATTTTTGATAAAGCTGGTTTAGGATATAGACCACATATGAAACAAAAATATGTCAACAATTTCTTTGTAAAGAAAAAGGATATTTCATGTTATCATTGTAACAAAAAGGGACATAAAACTTATGAATATGATTTTAAAATATTTCATAAGAATTTAAATCATAAAGGCAAGAAAATATGGGTTCCAAAAGGAACAATCTTTATTGCTACTAACCAAGAAGGCTTGGGTACCTAAACATAAGATTTGATTGTCTTGCAGGAGTGTCTTGCGGCCAAAGGATCAAAAAGAAAATGGTATCTTGACAGTGGCTGCTCAAGACACATGACGGATGACAAGGAGCAATTCATCCCTTGAAATCAAAAGAGGAGGAGTTGTAACTTTTGGAGATAATGGCAAAGGCCAAATTATGGGCTTTGGTAAAATTCAAATCACTCCCTCTACTTTTATTGAAAATGTTTTATATGTAGATGGATTAAAGCATAATTTAATTAGCATTAGCCAACTGTGTGATAAAGGTTTCAAAGTTTCCTTTGAAGCTTCTATTTGCACTGCATCAAATCCCATTGACAATAGCATTATATTTATTAAAAATAGAAATGGCAATGTATACTTAATTGATTTAGACAATTTGTCTACTAGTAATCATTGCTTAATTGCTAATAATGTTAAGGTAAATGAGATTGGATGGTTATGACATCGTAGACTAGGTCATGCAAGCACACACTTAATTTCAAAATTGATTAGAATGGATTTAGTTAAAGGTCTTCCAAAATTAGATTTTGAAAATAATAAAATTTGTGATGCATGTCAATTTGGAAAACAAACTAGAAATTCTTTCAAATCTAAAAATATTGTTTCCACTACTGGGCCACTCGAGCTACTTCATATGGACCTTTTGGACCTACTAAAACCACTAGTCTAAGAGGAAAGAAATATGGTCTTGTGATAGTAGATGATTATTCTAGATTCACTTGGGTATTATTTTTGGCTCACAAAGATGAGACTTTCCCTATATTTTTAAAATTCTTCAAGAAAGTCACAAATGAGAAAAACAACACCATAGTGTCTCTTAGAAGTGATCATGGAACTGAATTTAAAAATCATTTGTTTGAAAATTTCTGCATTGAAAATGATATTCATCATAACTTTTCTGCACCTAGAACACCTCAACAAAATGGAGTTGTAGAAAGAAAAAATATGACTCTAGAAGATATGGCCCGTACCATGCTATGTGAAAGCCAACTCCCAAAGTATTTCTGGGCGGAAGCTATAAACACGGCATGTTACATCCTAAATAGAACCTTAATTAGACCGATTCTTAAGAAAACTCCTTATGAATTATGGCATAATAGAAAACCTAACATTAGTTACTTTCATGCATTTGGTTGTCGATATTTCATTCATAATAATGGTAAAGACAATCTTGAAAAGTTTGATGCAAAATCTGATGAAGGTATATTTTTAGGATATTCCACTTCTAGCAAAGCTTATAGAGTATTTAATAAGAAATATTTAATTATATAAGAATCAATTCATGTAGTATTTGATGAGTCTTTAGCATCAAGTTCTGAAAAGATTGATGATGAGGAAGATATAAATTTGCTTGAAAGAGATATTGAAAAATTAAATATAGATGTATCTTCAGATTATGAACCAGAAGCTAAAGATGATGATTCACCTAAGGATGATGTTATTGATACTACTCGTAATGATGTAGATCTACCTAGAGATTGGAGATATGTTTATGGTCATCCAAAGGAATTGATTATAGGTGATCCATCTCAAGGTGTAAGAACTAGATCATCAATGAGAAATATCAATAATATCTTGCATTTATATCTCATATAGAACTTAAAACTATCGAGAAAGCCAAAAAAGATAGTAATTGGATGTTAGCTATGCAAGAGGAATTAAATCAATTTACTAGGAATAAAGTATGGACCCTTGTAGATAGACCCAAAGGTCATTCTGTTATAGGATCTAAATGGGTGTTTAGAAATAAATTAGATAAAATGGCATTGTAATTAGAAATAAAGCTAGATTAGTTGCAAAAGGATATAATCAAGAAGAAGGAATTGATTTTGATGAAACTTTTGCACCTGTTGCTAGATTAGAAGCAATTAGACTATTACTTGCATTTGCATGTCATATGAACATTAATTTATTTCAAATGGATGTGAAAAGTGCATTTTTAAATGGATTTATAAACGAAGAAGTTTTTGTTGAACAACCACCTGGTTTTGAAGATCATGAATTTTCAAATCATGTTTTTAAACTACACAAAGCACTATATGGTTTAAAACAAGCACCTAGAGCTTGGTATGATAGGCTAAGTAAGTTTCTAATTGAAAATAATTTTTTTAGAGAAAATATTGATAAAACCCTATTTTTGAAAAGAAAAGATAAAGATTTATTAGTAGTACAAATTTATGTAGATGATATAGTATTCGGTGCTACTAACGATCTTTTATGTCAAGAATTTGCAAAGTTAATGCAGGGTGAGTTTGAGATGAGCATGATGGGAGAACTTAACTTCTTTCTTGGACTACAAATCAAACAAGAAAGAGAGGAGATTTCATCGACCAAACAAAGTACACGAAAGAAATTCTCAAGAAGTTTGGTATGGAATCAGTTAAACCCCTTGAAACACCTATGAGTCCTTCATGCAAACTGGATAAAGATGAAGATGGTAAGCAAGTTGATAAAAATATTATAGAGGTATGATCGGTTCACTACTTTATTTAATGGCAAGTAGACCTGATATTATGTTTGCTATTTGCTTATATGCTAGATATCAGTCTGAACCTAAAGAATCTCACTTAATTACTGTAAAAAGAATTCTAAGATACTTAAGTGGAACTAAAAATGTAGAACTATGGTACTCTAGAGACTCAATATTAAATTTGATTGTATATTCTGATTCTGATTTTGCTGGTTGTAAATTAGATAGAAAAAGTATAAGTGGTGCATGCCAATTTTTAGTAGTAACTTAATCTCTTGGTTTAGCAAAAAGCAAAATTCGGTTGCACTATCAACTACTGAAGCTGAATATGTTGCAGCTGGAAGTTGCTGTACTCAAATCCTTTGGATTAAGCGACAACTTGAAGATTATGGTATTACACTTGATAAAACTCAGTTAGATGTGAGAATACTAGTACAATAAATCTAACTAAAAATCCAATTCAACACTCACGAACTAAACATTGAAATAAGACATCATTTCATCAGAGAACATGTAGCTAATAATGATGTTTGTCTTGATTATGTTTGTACCAATGAACAATTAGCGGACATATTTACAAAACCTTTAAGTGAAGAAAGATTTTGTTATCTTAGAGGAGAATTAGAAATCTATGACCCAACGGAATGATTTTGAAACTTCTAGGAATGGCTATCTAGAATTCAATTATTTTCTTGAAAAATCTTTTATGATTCTAAGAAAAACTTATCTAGATATTTGAATCCTTTGATTCACCACATTCCAAGAAATTTTATCCAAAATTTATTGATTATTTTGATAAGTTTTAGATCCTTTGAAAATTTAATTTTTTTTCACTGAAACTGTCTTGGAGTCGACACCTTTATTAGTGGAGTCGACACCTGCCTGTGTAGTTCTCTATCTGTGACCTTGGAGCCGACATTTGCCTTTGCAGAGCTGACTCTATTTCGGGCGCTAACTGTGTTAGCGACTTAGAGTCGACACCCGGCTTTGCGGAGCCGACACCTTATGGTCCCAGGTTGATTATATTAGGGCAGAGTCGACACCTATTCGACCCCATTCAATACCAAACTCTTCCAAAACTCTCTCCAAACCTTCCAAATCCTAGAATCTTTCTAATCCATCACTCCTAGCAATCTATGGCACCTAAGCACCGAGGATCGGTATTCGGAGCAACCATGACGATGGGGAAAAGGACAGTGAGGCATCCGGCACGTCAACCTTCGCCCAGTTCATCTTTTACGTCGTCGTCCTCTACTCCTAGTGCCATCCCTGGTCCTTCTTCTCTGCATGTAGATCTCTTAGCAGGGAAGGTTATAACAATGTGTAGAAAAGTAGATTTCGATTTTTTGAAGCAGAGGGTTTCTCTATTGGAAGGCAAATTAAAGAAATGGGATGGAAAAAGGTATGTTCCCTAGATGTTCCTACTTATCCGGCCCTTGTAAAGGATTTTTATCTTAACTTGACTAGAGGAGATGGAGGCCTTGTTAGTTTTGTGAGAGGAACTAGAGTTCACCTAACTTCAAAAATTTTGGGAAGTTTGTTAGAAATACCTATTATTGGACCTATTGCCAACTCCCATAGCGAAAGAGGTGAGGCCTTATCAAGATTACTTGGCAGAGAGGTGGCTGAATTTAAAGAGATTAGGGCTAACCAACTGCCACTAGAGTTGAGACTTTTGCATAATATTTGTAGCAGAATTTTGTTCCCCAAGACCGGACGATTTGATTATGTATCCGAGAGGAATGTTGTAGTAATGGATTCTGTAGTGATCGGCCAACCAATAAACTTACCTGGAATGATGATTTGGTACATGGCTGAGGCTAGCAATAAGAAGAGGTCAACCCTACCCTATGGTATGATTCTGACTATGGCCTTTCAGAGCCAAGGTGTGAATATATTGGATAATGAGCCTTTAAAGAGCCTTAGACATACAGATTATTATAATAAGGCTACCTTGCACCGTATGGGCTTCGTGAAGATCAATGACAAATGGGAAAGAAAAGGGCATTTGGATGATGGTACAGCTGAGGCTGAGACTGTGGCGCCTGGTCCATCAGTTGCAGGACCTTCTGTGAGACACCCTTCGCCTGGCCCCAGTCCTGCACCTCCTGCACCTGCACCTACACCTGGTACATCTTTTGCTCAGGCTTCTACTGGTTTTTCTGAGACTCAGTTGGAGCAGCTGAGAGAATTATTTATGAGTCATGAAGCTAAGATGAAAAATGAACTTGAGAATCATCTTATGGGAATCAGGCAGCATTTTTATTATTTGGAGGATAAGATCAATGTGATAGAGTCATCCTTGAGCTCATCTTCTGTTACCTTGATGAAAGACATAAGGTTGATATTTGATAAGATCAAGGACATAGCCGGTGACTCTGACACCTATTCAAAGTGCAACGCAGAACTTCAAGAAAAAGTTACTGTTGCAGCTCTTTAGTTGAGAGAATGCTGAATAATTTTATGAAAATTCAAGAGAACGGAATGGGACAAATTCTAGAAAGCTGAAAAGAATTCTAAGATTTTGAGATGTGCAAGCTTTGTTTTTCTCTTAAACTTTAGTTTGTACTTGGGACAAATTATGTACTTTGATGTTTTGATGTATTTTGACGTAATATGAATGATGTAATGATGTATTTTGCAAATGAATATTCTGAATGACTTTGTATTCATTGAATGTTATCTTGAATCCTGATTGAAGTGTTAATTTTGATTCTGACTTAAGCACTTCTTTCTTAACCTTTTTGTTGATAACAAAAAAGGGGGAGAAAGGTTTGTTTACGTATATGTATTTGATGTTAATAACATATATGAGAAAGATGTTTGTATATGTGTTAAGTGTTAAATGAATTTAATTTGGTTATAACATATATGCATTGAATTAATTTGGTTATCATAGGGGGAGCTACCTCATTCAGGGGAGCTTAACTATGAGAACTTAGAACTTATTTAATTTGTCAATTTCATTGATTAATCATGCATATACTGAATTTTTGTCATCATCAAAAAGGGGGAGATTGTTGACCTAATTATTGATTTTGATGATTAACAAAAGCCATGAGTATATTTTTGTGTTACTAATGAAATTAACAAGTGTTTCAGGAACTTAGAAAGGTTAAGTTATTCAAATGATATACAAAATTAAGTTTGAATCAGTTTTTTTAATGAACATTTCAAAGTTCAGATCTTAGAACCGATACCCACTGTGTTTGGAGCCGACTCCAGGGCGTATCAGAACAGTTCAATATTTTTGGCACGGTTCAGAGTCGACACCTAAAATGCTAGAGCCGACCTAACCTGAGACACAGAGAAATGGTTTTCTATGCCAATTTTTGGAGCCGACATCTGAAGTTTCGGAGTCGACACCTGGAGTTTCGGAGCTGACACTGAAAATTTTAGAGCCGACTCTAACCTGAGAAAAGAGTGTATTTTTTGGGACATCGTTAGAGTCGACACCCTCGGAAATTAAAACCGACTCCAGAACGCGTCGAGCCGACACCGCGGTTTCTCGAGCCGACTCCACAACGGACGTTTTGTTACTATTTTTGGAAACCCGACTTGAAGCCGACACATGAAAAGTTGGAACCGACTCCAACCTGTTAGGAACGGAATTTCAAATCTATCAGAATGGATTCTAACGGTAATATTTCTTCACCTAACCCCCAACGATCTATTTCTTGGCGTGAGGAAGCAATCCAAGTACATTTCAACGGCTATTTTTCACCTAATCTTGGATTAAATAAGATTATAAAAGGGCATCGTCCATTTCAAAACAAGAATGAGAAAATAGAGAAAAAATAGAGAAGAAAATTGGAAAGAAAAAGAGAAAAATCATCTAGTTTTCAAGAGGAAAAATCTCTGTGTTCAAAGCCATCAATTGAAGAGAGATAGAAGAGAAATCCAAAGACGTTTCAAGATCAAATCTGAAGGATTTCCATCGATTTGAAGAAGAAGAGCTAGAGCCCTAAATTTTAGACTTTTCTTTAATGAGCTTCGTTCAAAAATCAGAGTTCAAATCCTGTTAGCTCATTCAAAAGAAGAGAGGAAAAGAAGAAAAGCTCAACTTCAAATCGCTTCAAAAATAGGCTTTTTTATTCTTATTTATTTACATTGCATATTTGCTCATTTGAGGAGCTATTAATTGCTGTAAACATTTATCTGAATTTCTTGTGTCCTAATTCAATCAGGGGATTGAATTAGTTGAGGTAGTTGACCTTGGGGTAAGCTAAGAGTAGCTTACATTGGGTTGTGTGTTGGTGAACCCGTGAAAACCAGCTGGATTCATTGTGACCCGTATAAAACAACAAGTTCGAGTTGTGATCTTACAAAATAACTCACTGTAATCAGGGTGATTATAGTGTAGACCCAAGAGTTGCTTGGGAGTGGACGTAGGTGTAGATAACACCGAACTACTGTAAACCTTTGTCTTTGTCATGCTCATTACTCTCTCTCTCATTTATATTGTGTTTATTATTTACTGCATCACTTTACTTGTGCACATTAACTTAGTGAAATTGGTTTTTAAGTGTAAATTTTTTAAAAAACCCAATTCACCCTCCCCCTCTTGGGTTGCCATCTGGGCCAACACCACTCAACCTTGATATGAACCTAATACTTTGCCAACAAATCAATATTATACAAAAGATCACACAATGTCTATCAAGTAGAACTCCATTTTTTTCAACAAATCTATCATTATTTCTTTATCGATAAATTGAAAACCATTATTGTTCATCGTAGTTGCTTCTTTAAACTTTTTAAAGAAAGAACTTCATGCACTTATTATCAATTATATATGTAGAAGAAGAATTAACAACACTAAAGGCCTATGAATTATAGGCTACTATATAGCTTCAAAAGCAATTGGATCAACTTTATAATCAGCAATTTCAAAAGATATAACATGATCTCTATCGATAGTGAAAGGATAATTATCATCATGAAGGTACAAAAGAATGCATGCAGTGGCCTCTTTTTTTAGAACTCAATAGATTATATCACTACGTTCCAAAATATAAAGATATAAAAAAGTAAGATAGAAAGTAATCACTTAATTTTAAAAAGAGAGAGCCTAATATAGAAGGCTACTATTACTATGTAGACATGAAAGCATTAAATGTATGTAGCCTTATCTCTACATGCAGAGTAGATATATCCATGTTTTAAATTTGAGAATTTCTAATCAATATAGAGCAACATTTTCATTACACTAAGGCTTACCTTTCATTGTTCAAGTATAAATAAATAAAAAATATAACTAAAATCTATGAATCAAAAAATATGATCAAATGAATGATTGGAAGAAAAATGAGAGTGCAAAAAACATACAAACTTGCTATAAAGCTCTCAAATATTTGTCCATACTTTAAATCATGATGAAGCTTATCTAATTTTGTCTTGAACACCTATGTAATGATATTAGGGTGATTATAATGCTGTTGACTAGATATTTTTATAAAAATAACTAGTTTTAGGCCATTTAGAATTGTAAGTAAATGTGATAAATAGATTAAGATAATCTATCCAACAACAAATTGTCATAATGCATTGATTATTTTGAACAAAATATCTAGGACAATTAGTAAATGATGAGGGCAAAAATATACATTTACTAACCGATGAAGCTCTAGCATATTTTCTAAGAACAATATCTTTCAAACCGTAATATAACTCTGATTTAAACTAACATTATATTTTTTTAACTCAACTAAGATGGTCCTCTTCAATACAGGTATAACAATTAATAATAAATTATTAGGAAAATTTAATCTACCACTCCATAATAATGTATACCCTCAGAAACTTGATATTACAATATATAAGCATAAAACTCCCTCAAACTAACTTTTTGACAACAAATATACCCTTTACTTTAAAAGAATCTAAATAAATTTGTAGGGATAAAATTAAAAGGATAGAATAACAATTATAAACTCATATCCTCTCTTCTTTACTATCTATTTCAGGAGATAAAAAATTTAAACTTTTAAGGAGGAATGGAATGGAATGAGTAACCCTCATTCCCCCTCCCCCTCTTTTTCTCTTTTCCTCCCAAATAGGTGTTTTCAATACTCTCCTCTTTTCTTTCCCTTTCCTCTCCCCCTTCTAAACATACATTAGGGTCTATTTGGATATTTAGAGAAAAAAGAAGAAGAGAGTGAAGGAAAGAGAAGGAAGGAAAGGGGAACATAGAGGAACAAAGGATTACTATCCTCTCTTCATTTAGAAAGAGGAAAGAAGAAATTAAATAATTTGTATTAATTTTATTTGATAAAAGAACAGAAGAAAGGAGGGGAATGCAATATTTATAAAATCATAAATACATTTTTTACTATAAAAAGAATTCGAGACAAAAGTAGAAAGATAAGATAAAATTTATAAGATATTTTGAAAAAAAATTAAACTTGCTTGATTGGTAGTAATTTATCTTACTAATCAGAGATTACCATGTTTGGCAATTAGATATGTAATCTGAATGGTAATATTTGACTTATAATAATCTAATATTATCATAAATTATAATAATCTAATTTTCTTTTAAATATGGATATGTAAGATTACCAAAAGATGATATATAAATACTTAATAATATTTAATTTGATAATATATTTAATACCCCCTAAAATATTTAAATATTTAATATTATTTTAAATTTAATATTAAATATGTAATATAATATACTATATTAATATTGAATTTAATATTCTCAATAATATCATAAATTTCTATAATAATATAAATAAATATTAAATTTAAAATGATTAATATTTTTTATCTTCTTACATATTAAATTATTATATTTACAATAACAATATGAATTGTTGCCGCCAAGTCACGTTCCTCTAACATTGAGAGACGAAGACCCTCCTCCTCGAAGATGCTATTGCAAAAAAGTCTTCGGAGACCGGTTGTACCGGTGGGGACCCTCCGATGCTCAAATAAGCGACTCGAAACAATGAAGAAAAGAGTTGGTAGAAAATAGCTAGAGAGCTTGAGTTTAGATCCATTTCCTTGTTGTGAGTGTGGATTCTTATACGTGTTCGAAGATTCCCTTTCTCGCTTTTAGAAGATGGCTAATCCCGATGTGTTGTTATCTAATAGCGGACAGGTGGCCAGGCTGAAATGGATAGTCACAACCGATACTGGGCATGTCAGAGGTGTCTTGCTCTACAAACTATCTATCAGGCGCGGTGCCGCAAGTGGTAGGTGGGCCTAGTCGTGTTAGGTGTGCATCGTTACGGGCAGTAGCCATGTGCAGTTGCAAATGGTTAGTGGGCCACGTGGCAGCTGTGGACGATTGGTGGACCACGTGGTAGTGTCAGGCGGCTCGAGGTAGAGGACACCTGAGGTTCGAGGCCAAGGGAACCCAAGGTACGAGGGGACCTACACCTGGAGGCCGAAGGGACGAACTCCGAAGCTGAGGGGACTCCAGGTCCGTGGCTGAGGGGACTCCAGGTTCGAGGCCTAGGGGACTCCGGGTCCGAGGCCGAGGTGACTCCAGGTTCGAGGCCGAGACCGAGGGGGCCTCGGAGGCCGAGGCCGGGTTCGTCAGTTGCTTCTCCATCAACTCTAACACAGCTTGATCAGCCACATCAGATGTCCCCTCGCCCCTGAGACAAAGTGGGCCCATCCCTGCAAGGCGAAAGGGGTGTACGCTCTCAGGTGGCTGATCCCGATGTCTTGCCAATTGCAAAGGGGCACATGTCCCTAGGTGTAGTGATGCCTTATCACGGGCGACTTGGGCACTGATGCGCCACACCTGTCAACCATCAGATCTATGGAAATCTGCCTCGAAGCGGGAGTGTCCTCTTGGAACCCCCCAAAAGCAATTGCATCATTGCTATCATGGTGCTGATGTCAGTAATGCCTCACGATTGGTTGAAGGCAGAGCGCCCCATGCACCGGGCACCTGCCAAGGCATCACCGCCTATAGCGGGGGTCCGTGTGGCCGGTTAGGTAAGGCGAGATGATTCAAATTGATAAATTGGGGGAAAAGCTCTTGAGGCTACATTCTGCCCTCCTGAGAGCGTCTTCTTCCTCAAGTTCTCCCAACTTCGTCTCCTTCCTGATCCATTCATGTTGCTTTTTCCTCCTGATTTAGGCTAGCTCTCTAATCATTTCTAGCTTTTCAATGGCTTCCAGTCCATCATGGTCCTCTTCTGCTTCTCCTGGGGACCATATTTCTCCCTCAAGGCTTCGAGCCTCTCCATCTCTTGCGCCTTCTTGGTCTTCTTCCTCCTCCCCTTCCGAGGACCATGTTCCTCTCTCTCAACGGCAAGTCACCGGCTAGGCTCCTGCCAGGAGTTGCCCGGCGGCCACCGATGCCTCATCGAGGGTGGGGGCAGAATCCTCGATGGGGACCGCCTCCATGGTAACGGACCAAGAGTTGGCAAACATTAGGGCCCGTTACCAAATCTTAAGCAGCATCTGCCTGTTCATCCCAACTCCTGATGATAGGATAGTCTCCACTCGGCTAGGTAGGGTTGCCATCTATGAGGTCTCCCTCCGAATAGGTCTCCGTCTACCCTACCACCCCTTCTTCCTTAATCTCCTTGATCGGTACTCTTTAACCCCCACCAAGTTGGTTCTGAACTCCATTCAGACCATCTGTGGCTTCTTGGTGCTCTGCGACTTCCACGGCATTGAGCCTAGGATCTTCCTTTTTCGTTGCTTTTATACCCTCCGACAACAGTCGGGCTGGTGGCTATTCCAGCCTCGGCCCGACCGAGCACTCAAACTTGGCCTTTCTTCATCTGTCAAGGGATGGAAATCCTGTTTCCTCTTTATCGATCTCGAGGGAGTGAGGTCGAAATGGGGGGACCTAGACCTGAGACCGAACAAGGACTCAACGGTGCGGGGGACAGGGAAGTACTCGGGCAACTTCTAACACTGAGGTCCCCCGCTACAATCAACTCCTATCGGAGGACAACCTTCGGCTTGCAGGCATCTTTTCAGAGTGGTGAGCAGCTGCATGCCCTCGACCCTTGGCGTATTTTCTCTCTCTTTTTTTTACTCACTTTGGCTGACGACTTATGCAATGATGAAGATCCCAGTTCATGCCGTCAGGAAGGCGACGATGAAGAGGAAGAGGGCCCTCGAGGGCGCCGAGGGGCCAAGCGGGAGGTAGCGGACCCAGGACCTGAGCTGGCCCTCAGCACGGTCTGCCCCACCCTCGGAGCACAAAGGAAAGTCGGTGGTCAGCCCTGCCATCGATCTCACAGCCAACACCCCCTCGGATGGAGCGAGGGTCGAGGGGACTGCAGCAGCAGAGCCCACCGTTCCAGCCGCCAAACCGTGCAGACGAAGGTAGAGCTGGGCTCGGGTGAGGGCTCTCCACACAAAGGCAGGTGAGCGAGGGTCACCCAGGGGTGACGAGGCACTGGCGGAGGAGGTGCCGCAGTTGCTGACTCAGCACTTGCCGCCCCTGAGCTGGCCGAGGCAGCACTGGGAGGCGAGGTCGGGGCGGTCCCCTCCCAGGCCTCGGTGATGAACCATGGCCATCGGGAGGAGCAACTCATCGCTTAGATCATCCTCCCAGAGTTCCAGGAGGAGCTCCGTCAGCTGGGGGCCTCAGCCTTCTACAGAGAGGCCTTCGTGGCCCATATTCGGGTAAGCCAGGACTCCAAAAATCCTCTTTTTCCTTTTTGTTTCAACTTCTTTGCACTAACTCAATTCTTTATGCAGTCGGTGAACCCCTTGGTGGCCATAAGGGAGGTCATCGATCAGGGAGAGACAGTCCTCTGCGAGGCCCAGTGAGAGGCCGTTGAGGCCCGAGTCCGAGCTGAGAGGGTGGAGGAGGCCATGGAGGCAACCATCAGCCAGGCGTAGCCAAGGTTGAGCGCGCCCGAGTGGCCCTAAACTAGTGGGAGACGCCATGGGAGCCGTCACCGCCAGGGACTACCACGTCCAAGCCCTCATGTGGAAGTAAAGGTGGCCAAGAAGAGGGCAGAGAATGCCGAGGAGGTAGCGAGAATGGTGGATTCTCGCACTGCGGAGGGGGAGGTCCATAGGGCAGAGGCAGCTGTTGTCGCTGCTGAGGAGAGAGCGGTAGCCACCGAGAGAGGGCCGCCGAAGCTGTGGATGAGTTTCGCAAGTCCACAAACTTCATGGACGAGCTGGCCAAAGCCTCCGTGGATGTCTACCTCCAGGGGTTCCAAGACTGCAGGGAGAAGGTGGCCAGGGTCCTCGGTCTCCCTAGCATCATGGACATTGAGCCGGATGAGGCGTTCGAGGGGCCGCCATCCGATGGCGGGCCTGCAGCAGCCGACCCCTGACTCCCCCTTTATTTTTCCTTTCTTTTTGTGTTGAAGTTCGACTTGATCGGCATTTTGTAAACACTTAAAAGTAATGAAAATTCTCTTTTTTGAAATCTATCTCTGATGACTATACTTTACGCAGTATACCCTCCCTTTCAGCTTGCCATCGTAGGACCCTTGATAGGGCTGCATCGGCACTGGGGGACATCATATTTGTTTGCTCGCCACGAGCAAATCCATGACTTAGTTGCTATATAGGATCGGGTCCTAGTAGCGGCGCTGAGGCTGGCCTGGAGCTTCCTTTGGTGAATCCGAGATGTGCATGGGTGTGAGCCTCGTGGTGTGCCTGCAGCGTCGAGTTGCCATTGGGACTCCAGAGCTACCTGAGATTGTTCTTCTGGCATCGAGTCGGCTATCTCCCGTACTGCAAGGCAAGGCCTTTGCGCTGGGCTAGCCTCAGGCTTTTAGTGCCAATCGAGGTCGGGCTTTGGTGCCGAGCTGGCCTCGGGCTTTCAGTGCTGACCGGAGTCGGGCTTTGGTGCCGAGCTAGCCTTGAGCTTTGAGTGCCTATCGGAGTTGGGCTTTGGTGCCGAGCTGGCCTCGAGCTTTGAGTGCCAACCAGAGTCGGGCTTTGGTGCAGAGCTGGCCTTGGGTTTTCAGTGCCGACCAGAGTCGGGCTTTGGTGCCGAGCTGGCCTCGGGCTTTCAATGCCGATCGGAGTCAGGCTTTGGTGCTGAGCTGGCCTCTGGCTTTCAGTGCCGACCAGAGTTGGGCTTTGGTGCCGAGCTAGCCTCGGGCTTTGAGTGCTGACTGGAGTTGGGCTTTGGTGCCGAGCTGGCCTCGGGCTTTGAGTGCCGATCAGAGTCGGGCTTTGGCTGAAAAGATGGGTTACTCGAACACATTTTTATTAATATAGAATATAGGATAGGTGAGTCCAAAGGAAGGCAAATACCTAACCCAATGTAAAGAAGGGGTATATTACTAGTAGTACCAATGGAGGTTGTCAGAGTTCCAGGTCTGAGGGAGCGACTTTCCATCCAGTCCTTTGATTCGGTATGCTCCATGGTGGAGGACTTCGGTGACTTGATAGGGTCCTTCCCAATTTGGCAACAGCTTGCCTCCTTCCGTCGGCTTCGAGACTTCAGCCCGTCTGAGAACTAGGTCTCCTGGCAAGAATGTTCTGGGGCGGACATGAGCATTGTAATATCTGGCGGTTCGTTGTCGATTGGCAGCCATCCTAAGCTACGCTCGGTCATGCGCCTACTCCATAAGGTCAAGATTAGCTCGCAGCTGGCTCGAGTTGTCCTCTTCATCATATGACTCCATTTGGAGACTTGGGATGCCAATCTCTATGGGATGATGGCCTCAGATCTGAAGATGAGGCTGAAGGGGATCTCCCTGGTGGGAGCCTATGGCGTCGTGTGGTCAGCCCATAGCACGTTAGGGAGTTCCTCCATCCATCTCCCTCTGAAGTCATCCAGCCGCGCTCTGAGTCCTTCGAGAATGATGCGGTTTGTCACATCGGCCGCTCCATTGGTCTGGGGGTAGCCGATAGAGGTAAACTGCTGATGGATGCCTATCTCGGTGCAGAATCCTCTGAAGGGTGCGTTGTCAAACTGCCAGCCATTGTCAGTGATGAGGTATGCGGCAGTCCGAACCGACAATTATAGACTTCCAGAAAAAGGATCTTACCTTGCTCTCGGTGATCTTAGCTAGCGCCTCGGCCTTGATCCATATGGTGAAGTGGTCGACGGCGACCAGCATGAACTTACGCTAGCTCGAGGCCAGGGGAAATGGTCCAGAATGTCCATCCCCCATTGAGTAAAAGGCCACGGGGCCACCAAAGGGTTCAGTTGAGAGGTCGGCTGTCGCTGGATGATGGCATGTCATTGGTAGCTATCACACCTTCGAATTAGCTCAGCGGCATCCTCTCTCATCATTAGCCAGTAGTACCCTTGCGCAGGGCTTTGTATGCCAGTGCTCTGCCCTTTAGATGACTCCTACAAATGCCCTCATGGATTTCTCATAGGATGTAATCAGCTTTCATGGGGCCAATGCACTTGAGGACCGGGTATGAGAAGGACCTTCGTAGATTCACCCGTCCATCATCAAAAACTTAGGAGCTCATCGCTTGAGCAGCCTGGCTTCAGCAGGATCCTCGGGGAGGGTGCCATCAGTAAGGTACCGGATATAAGCATCCATCCAAGAGGGCTCATGTGCGATCGGTAAGGCCTCCTTCGTAGCTTCGATGCTCGGAACCTTCAGATGCTCCACGTATATTCTTCCCAAGGCCCCATCGGCCGAAGTAGCCAAATGAGATAGTGCATCAGCTCTGGCATTCTCTCCCCTAGGAATATAATTGACACGGAAGTAAGCAAAAAGGGAGGGCTGAGATTGGACCTTACTTAGATAACGGGACATGGTAGGATCTTGGGCCTCATACTCTCCTGCAACTTGCCCAGAGACAAGCTGAGAGTCAGTAAAAGCCCTAAAACATCTTGCCCCAAGCTCCTCGGCCAGCTTCATCCCCATTAGTAAGGCTTCATACTCCGCTTGATTGTTGATGGTGGGAAAAAGAAAATGGAGAGCGTACTCCATCACCTCCCCATTGGGGCTCGCAAGGATGAGCTCGGCTCTGCTCCCCTGGGAGTTAGATGCGTCATCCATGTGAAGGATCCAGTCCTCCTCTCCTGCTTCTGCCGCCACAGGGGACTCCAGGTGTGGTTCTTCCAGTTGCTCCTTGGTCCAGATGCACTCGACTAGGAAGTTGACTAGCACCTTGGACTTCATTGCTGACCTCGGCCGGATGGACAGGTCGAATTCTCCTAGCTTGATGGCCCACTTCACCAGTCGACCGAAGGTGTCAGGATGGGATAGGATCATCCGAAGGGGCTGGTCCGTGAGCACCACAATTGGATGGGCTTGGAAATAAGGCCTGAAACGCTAAGCGGAGATGATTAGGACGAAGATGATCTTTTCAGTTATGGAATACTTAGTCTCCGCATCATGAAGCACCTTACTGGTGTAGTAAACTGGTCTCTGCATCTCGTCGGCATCCATGCGGACTAGCACGGAGCTAACAGCCTTGGGGGAGGCCACAAGGTAGAGAAAGAGCTCTTCCCCGCCCCTCGGCTTAGACAACAATGGTGGAGCGGATAAGAATTCCTTCAGCTCTTCGAAGGCTTTTTGACACTCCTTTATCCACTCGAAGCCGTTGATCTTACGCAGCGCCTTGAAGAAGGGTAGGCACCTCTCCATAGATTTGGATAAGAAATGACTCAAGGCTGCCACCCTTCCGGTCAAGCGCTGCACCTCCCTCTTGCTAGCCAAGGGCCTCATGTCAAGGATGGCTCGGATCTTATCGGGATTCACCTCGATCCCCCACTGCATCACCATGAAGCCCAGGAACTTTCCTGCTATAACTCCAAAGGTGCATTTGCGGGGGTTTAGCCTCATCTGGTACCAGCGGAGATTGCTGAAGGTCTCCGCAAGATCAGCAACATGGTCAGCAGTACGGATACTCTTGGTTAGCATGTCATCCACGTACACTTCTATGTTGCATCTGATCTGGTCCTCAAAAACCTTGTTCATCAGCCTCTGATAGGTGGCCCCAGCATTCTTTAATCCGAAGGGCATCACCTTGCAGCAGTATATGCCCTTCTCGATTACAAATGAAGTAGCTTTCTTGTCCGTCGAGTCCATCTTGATTTGGTTATACCTGGAGAAGGCATCCATGAAATGAGAGTCTCGTGGCTGGACGTGACGTCCACCAGCTGGTCGATCCAGGGCAAAGGAAAGCTGTCCTTAGAGCATGCCTTATTGAGATCAGTGAAGTCGACGCACATCCTTCAGCTCCCGCTGGCCTTGCAAACAATCACGACGTTGGCTAGACAGTCGGGGTAGTGGACCTCTTGGATGTGGCCAGCGGCTACCAGCTTATGAACTTCTTCATCAATGGCCTTCTATCGGTCTGGGGCGAAGCTCCTCTTCTTCCGCCGGATGGGCCGACATCCTAATTTGATGTTGAGCTAATGGGTAATTACCTTCCCGGGTATATCCGGCATGTCAGACGCCAACCATGCAAAGATGTCGGAGTTGGCCTGCAGGAAAGTAAGAAGTTGATCACGCGCCTCCTCTGGGAGTAGGGCTCTGATCTGGACTGTTCTTGTTGGGTCCTCCCCTAGTGAGAAGGTCAGCAGGTGCTCGGCCGGCTCCCCTCTCCTCTCCAAATCTCGAGGGTCGAACGATTCTGGTGCTGGTGCAGCCACCCCCCCCTATGGGCTGGGGGCCATATGATAACAAAGTGGCAGCGAGTTCTACTCTCCTCGCATCTCCTCGACTCCTTCGCTGGTGGGAAACCTTACGAGCAGTCTCTTGGTGGAGATTACGGCATCCAAAAGGTTTAGACCTAGTCTCCCAAGGATGACATTGTAGGCCAGGGGAACCTAGACAACCAAAAAGTTCATGAAAACCGTGCTTTGACACGGTGGCATCCCGGCAGTGACAGGGAGGGTGATCTCGCCCTCGACCCCTACAGAGTCTCCGGTGAAGCCCATTAGGGGCGTGGTGATGGGCCGAAGGGAGCTAGGGGACAAATCCATTCAAACAAAGACATTGTAACTCAAAACATCAACTGAGCTCCCACTGTCGACTAAGATTCTTTTTACAGTGTTTTGTGATCGTCATGGACACAACGATGCTGTCATCATTCTTGTTAATCACCCCCTATAGGTCCCTTTAGAAAAGGGAATTACAGGATCTAGTCCCTCATCCCCCCGTGGCCTTTTGGAGGCACTGCCTGCCCCCTAGGAAATCATGGCCACAGTCTTCTCGGTCAGGACATTATCGATGCTGACTTTAGGTGATGGAGGTGCCAACGGGCCGGGTGCACTCGGGTTCCCCTCTGGACGAACTTCCCTAGATGGCCACACTGGATGAGGTCCTTAATCGCCTTCTTCAGCTGGCGACAGTCTTCGATGTCGTGGCGTGGTCCCGATGGAAGCGGCAGTATAGGTTCTTATTGCAGGGGGTCCCTGGCTTCAATGGAGGAGGGTACTGGAGGTACGACTCGCCCTCGATCTCCATCAAGATGTGGGATATCGGGGCAAGCAGTGGGGTGTAAGGTCCCTCCCTGGGAGCAGGTGCTCGCGGTCGGTTGTCCGGTCGGCGGGAAGGCTTAAGCCTCTTGGGACGAGCCTCAATAGGCTCTGGATGGCTTCCTTCTTGCTAGAAATCCCATCCGTCTCACGCTGGGAGGAGTCGGCCTCATCGGCACGGATATACTTCTACGCCCGGCTCAGCAGCTCAGCATAAGAACCGGGCGGCTTCTTATCGAGGGAGTAGGCAAAGCGAGAGGGACGGAGCCCCCGCTTCAAGGCCAGAGTGGCCACAGAGTCTCAAGGTTGTAGACCTCAGGGGCGGCTTCTTTGAACTGGGCGACGAAGTCTCTCAGCAACTCGCCGCCCTTCTACTAGACGGAGAATAGGCTATCTGCTACTCGGGGAATCTTCGGCATGCGTCAAAGTGAGCTAGGAATTGATACTGCGTAGAAGGAGTTGATATTGCACGGCGGCAAGCTGGAGTACCAAGCTTGAGCCACCTTCCTTAAGGTGGCAGGGAAGGCGATGCAAAGTAGGGAGTTGGTTGCCCTCTGGACCTACATCGGTACCTTGTAGCTCTCCAGATGGTCCAGGGGATCGGTGGTGCTGTCGTACGGGTCTAGCTGGGGGAGGCGGAATCGGGTCGAAATCGGTTCCTCCATGATATGACAGGACAATGATGGACGGCTGTCGTAATCTGCCTCCGGCGGATTGGTGATCCTGCGGCTGAGCTCCTCCAACCGCTGGTTGTATTCATTTAGCCAGCGCTCGGCCCAGCGAGCTATCCAGCCATCAAAGGATCTCTCCCTTGAAGATTCCGAGGATGGAGAGGAGTGGCAACGATGCAGACGGGTGTGCTTCGCTTCCCTCCTGTGCCGCTGCATAGGGGAAGCGCTTGCGTGGCGAGAAGGGGATCGAGGCCTCTTGGAGGCTTCTCGGCGATAATGTCTGGGCGAAGCACGGCGGTGGCGGACCTTCCGGAGGGGAGACCTCCCCGGAAAGAATGCTAGCTGGGTTGGACCACTCTCGGGACTGATGAGAGTGGCTCCGGTTGCCGCTACGTGACTACCAGCTGCTGCTGCAGAACCTGGACCGCTGCCACCAACGATTGGACTTGCATGGTGAGAGCGGCGATCCGGTCATCTTGTTGTGGCGGCAGTGGTGCGGGCGGAGCGAAAGTCCAAGCTTGGGGAGCAAGGGGGTTGACCTCCGATGACTTAGCTCCCTGGCGATGCCCCCCAGCGAGGCTAGTGGAGAACTCCTGTGCATGCGTCATTACCATCTTCTTGACTGCTCAGGGAAGAAAGATCTGTAGCTGACTGGTTCAAAGCTTTTTCTCTCCCCCCTTTCTGGCGCGCCAATCTGTTGCCGCCAAGTCACGTTCCTCCAACATCGGGAGACGAAGACCCTCCTCCTCGAAGATGCTCCTACAAAAAAGTCCCCGGAGACCGTTGCATCGGTAGGGACCCTCCGACGTTCAAGTAAGCGACACGGGAACAGTGAAGAAAAGAGCTGGTAGAAAACAGCTAGAGAGCTTGAGTTCAGATCCCTTTCCTCATTGTGAGTGTGGGTTCTTATACCTGTTCAAAGATCCCCTTTTTCACTTTTAGAAGGTGGCTAATCCCGATGTGTTGTTGTCCGGTAGCGGACAGGTGGCCAGGCTGACATGAACAGGTCGCAATCGACACTGGGCATGTCAGAGGTGTCTTGCTCCACGAACCATCTATCAGGCATGGCGCCGTAGGTGGTAGGTGGGCCTAGTCGTGTCAGGCATGCACCGTTACGGACAGTGGCCACGCGCAGTTGCAGATGGTTAGTGGGCCACATGGCAGCTACGGATGGTTGATGGACCACGTGGTAGTGTCAGGCGGCTCGAGGTAGAGGACACCTGATGTTCGAGGCCAAAGGGACCCGAGGTTCGAGGGACCCGCACCTGGAAGCTGAATGGATGAAGTTCGAAGCCGAGGGGACTCCAGGTCCGTGGCCGAAGGGACTCCGGTCCGAAGCCTAGGGGACTCCAGATCTGAGGCCGAAGGAACTCCGGGTCCGAGGCCGAGGCCGAGGGGGCCTTGGAGGCCGAGACAGAGATTCCGTCAGTTGCTTCCTTTGTTAACTCTAACGCAGCTTGATTATCCATATAATGTATAATATAAATATTTATAATTTTAAAATACATGATATTAGTAAGATGATTTTAAAAGAATTCTTTTTTAGTAGGATATTTAATATTTGAGAAGAAATAAAATAATAATCACTTAAAAATAAAAAAAAATTAATAAAAAAATAAAAATAGAATTTCGAACTATGATAATATAAAATTTTACATTCTATAAATCTGACTAATTTTACTAACATAAACTATATTTTCCTGTAAATGAAAGAACAGCATGAATGTATGGCTATCGGAAAAATGGATCACTGCTAACCCAACCCCGCCTGGAATCGGTTACCCTCGTTCGCCTCCCCTCGGTTATTTTTCCGTCCCGCGCCCGGAGAACGCTCGACCGAAGGAATGAGTTAGAAGACTGCGCTCAACCCAGACGAGCTCGAGGCCTCAGGGCATGGAGAAGAGGGGTAGCCGGGAAGCGGAGGAGGAGGTGCGGGCATGGGCTGAGCTAGTCCTCCCGTGGCTGGCCCCTCCCGACCTCGCCGCCGTTGCCTCCGCGAGCAGGACCTTCCGCGGCGTGGCCATGGCCATCTCCGACCGGAGAGCCTCTGACGCTTCCCGAGGCCTCGAGCGTCATCCCGTTCCCTTCCTGAACTCCATTGACGCCCAGCCTTACTCCTACTTCCTGTACGCCCGCTTCCCTCTTCTCGCCCTCCCCTCCCCCTCCGTCCAGCCGTGGGGCGGTCGCGGGCCCCCTCCATCCGACCCCTCCTCTCTCGCCGCGCTAGACTTCCTGCCGGCGGTCGGAGGGTGCTCTTGCACGCCGGCGTGCGGGTCCGAATGCCGGTGCTCTTCAGGCCCCGAGGGCGGGATGGAGCTGAAGATGGAGTGTGGGGCGAATTGCTCCTGCGGGTCGGAATGCGGGAATCGAGTGACGCAGAGAGGAATTTCTGTCCGATTGCGGGTCGTCAAACATCCCCAGAAAGGGTGGGGATTGCACGCGGCTCAGTTTGTCAGAAGCTGGGAGTTTGTTTGCGAGTATGCCGGTATTAGCTTCTCCCCCATGATTTCGTTAGATAAATTGAGAAAGAGATGTCTTTCGTTGATGTATGCATCTTGGTTCATCTTCAGTTTTGAGTTCTATGCACTTATTTGCCCTCTTAAGGGATTTTATTCTCTCGCCAAACCACCTTCCTTGGACGTCAGGTGAGGTCCGAGAACTGATGTTCGATGAGAATGGGCCTGAGAATGCTCTTATGCTCCATTTCAGATTGAGATCTTACAAAAAAAGTTCCCATGGGCCGATTTCGACGGGACCCTTCGACGGGAGTGATCTGGGAAACGATAATAAATCTCCTTTGAAACTTAGAAAAATTCTTGGAGTTAGAAAAGTTAAAGTCGGAATTGATCCCCCTCTCATTATTAAGTGAGGGTTCACCTGGTCGGAAGTCCCTCCCCTCCTTTTAGGACAGTTGCTGATTCTTAGGCATCATGATCTGACATAGGGCAAGCAGCAAAGCCAGCAGCAAGCAACAGAGGGTGTTTGCCTGTGATCTGTCAGAACTGACAGGCTACTCTTGTCTGGTATGGGCGGCTGCATACAGTTGGTAGGTTAGGTCATGTTGGGCATTAGCCGCAGCCGGTAGGTGGCCATGTGGAGCCACAAGTGGCAGGTGGACCATATGGGACCATAGTAGGTTGGCAGCGGACCACGGGACCGTAGTAGGTAGCGAGCCACGTGGGCATCCGATCTTGGAGGCTGATGCTAGGATCGGTCTTAGAGGCCATCGTTGGAGTCGGTCTTGAAGGCCGATGCTGGAGTCGGTCTTGGAGGCCGACCGGGGTCGGTGCTGAGGCGGAGGTGACACGTCATGATCGACTCAAGTCGCTTGAGTTGCCTAATTTTACCTTCATCCATTAACCACAACATGGCTTGATAAGCCACATCAGGTGCCTCCCGCTTCTGAGCTCGTGCAGTCACCTCTTTCGCGAGCGAAAGAAGCGTAGACTTTCGGTACCTTTGATCTTTGTCTTTAACGGTGCGCATGTGCCTCCTCGGGTTAAATTCTCTTCATTTATGGGAGTATAGGATACTATACCGCCGTCGTGCATGAGATTCTTTCTCTGAAACCGAAGAGATTTTCTTCGGAATCGAGGCCATCTTTCTTGGATAAGGCAACTATCATTGCGGTGATGTCGTTGGCATCCCATCGTTGGCTGCAGATCACGCCCTCGCGGTCAGGGCCCTCGCGCTCCTGACCGAGGTGTCTCGCCTCAGGTGATTGAGATCGTGCGACAATTGGGATGCACATTTAATGGGAAAGTTCTACGTGGCAGATTGAATCAGGCGAGATGATTCGAACGACAACCATAAAGGGATCGTCCCTATCGTCGAGCCCTCTGTGAATCCAAAGTCTTCAAAGTCTCGAGTCCTTGGAGCCCTTCTCCTTCGAAAACTCGTGTCAACTATCTTTTTCCCTACTCCAGGTCAGTTCCTTTGATCCTTCTTCACCTTCTTTTTCATGGCTCCCAATAGGAAGGGCAAGAAGCCCGTAGAAGTCTCTCCATCCTCGTCCTTCTTCGAGGACAGGATTCCTCTGACCTAGCTGCGGGCTGCGGGTGGGATCTCTTTCCGGGACCTTTTGTCGGCCGTAGCACCGCCACCCATAGCCCAGCCACCGCCTAGGGTTAGTCGGGCATCCTCTTCGATCGTCGTTCCGCCTCGACGGGGCCAGAGAGGATCGCCTTTACTATGACCCCCACGGATGTAGTCCCTTAGGGCGACCTATAGGATCCCCAGGGATGTTCGACTATCTGTCCCTAGACCCAATGATAGGGTGACCTCTGGTCCTTCCGGCCGGATCACCCTGCACGAGGAATTCCTTAAGGCAGGCCTTCGGCTTTCCTTTCATCCCTTCATCACCAGTCTTCTTCACAGTATGCCTTGACACCGGTGCAGTTGGTTCTGAACTCCTTTCGAACCATCTGTGCTTTCATGGTGCTTTATGGCTACCTAGGTATAGTGGTAGAGTGTCCCTATTCCGCAGTCTCTATACCCTCCGCGATCAGTCCAACACCAGGTGGTGGGTATTCACATCCAGACCCGACTGAGCCCTGAAGCTGAACCTTCCCTTGTCCATTAAGGGTTGGAAGACCCGGTTTTTCTTTGCGCATATCGAGGGGGTGAAGCGGAGTTAGGGGAACTTGAACCTAGAGTTGAACAAGAACTCGACAGTGATCCTGATGGATTGAGAGATGTATGAGCAGCTACTGTCTTCTTGGTTTCCCTCCTATCGAGAGCTCCTGTCAGAGGGAAACCTCCAATACGCAGGTCTGGCCCTGGGCGATGGTGAGCGCTCCCCCCCTTTTTTTTGCTGATCGGCTCTTGGCACGTGCAGACATAAGGGTATCTGCCGATGCCGTGAAGAGGGCGGCTGTGAGAGGAAGCGAGGGCGGCTCTAAGAGGCCGGAGAAGAGGTCTCGTCCCCGGTCTCCGGTTTCTCCTTCACATGAGCAGTGGACGGTTCGGGAGTCTACCTTACCGATCGACCTCACTGGAGTCGCCTCCGGAGGAGCCAAGGGGTGAGGTGATTCCCTGCCGAGGGATCCGGCTACGTCGGGTATGGAGCCCGCCCCGGAGGAGGCCCGTCACAGGAGAGCAGGTGGGCGAGGAGATCCCGGCAGCGACAGAGTCAGTGGAGGAGACCATCCCCCAGGGAAGAGAGTGCGAGGAGGCGACGCTCGCCCCCAGCCCTACGCCCACGACCTAGGCATCAGCCGGTTCCGCGAGGGCAGGTGGGATGAGAGCGATCCTGTCGCGGCCATCCCTGATGAACCATGACCGCGGGTGGAGCGGCTACTGGCCCAAACGTACATGCCGGAGTTCAGAGAAGAACTTCGTCGCCAGCGGGACACAGACTTATTCTGGGAAGCCTTCTCAGCTCTACTTTGGGTAGGTGCCTTTTTGTCTTAGTAAAACTTTTCTGCTACCTTGTATGCTGACAAAAGTTTTCTTCATGCAGACGGTTAACTCCATGTTTGCCGTCCGAGACATCGCCGCTCAAGCCAACACCGTACTCACCCGCTACCTACGGGACTTCTCTGCCCTTCAGGCCTGAGTCGAAAGGGCTGAGGTTCTCTAGAGATGACCCGCACTGAGCGGGCAGGGGAGCTCAAGGAGGTGAGGCATCAGGTGGTGGCCAAGCTCGAACGCATCGCCGAGGCAAAGTTGGAGGACATAGCGGCGAGGCTGAACGTTCACGACCTCTCGGTGAGGGCGGCAGAAGAGCGGGCCAACGACACCGAGGAGATCGCCCGCGTGGCCAACGTGAGGGTTGTTGACGCCGTGGCGAATAGGAGCGCGGCAACTGAGAGGGCGGCCGAGATGGAGGCGAGGGCTCGGGCTGCCGAGGATAGGGCCGTCGCTGCCGAAGGGAGGGCTGCCGCTGCCGAGGAGAGGGCGCCGCTATCGAGAGAGGAGCCACTAAGGCAGTGGAGTGCTATCGAAGCTTTGCTGCTTTCGAGGACGAGGTGGCGGAGGCCTATGTCGAAGTCTACTGGCAGGGCTTTCGAGAGTGCAAAGAGAAGGTGGTCCGAGTCTTCGGCATTACAGGTCTTGACGACCTCGAGCTCGACGACTACAAGGAGCCAGAGGGGCCGTTGGCGGCGGAGTGATCAGCCGATGATATATCTGCCCTAGCTGATGATGGACCAATTTTCACCGAGCCCTGAAGACTTCAACTTTTCTTTTTGTTTTGCTTTTGTACTGAAGTTCGACTTGAGTTGGCATTTTATAAATCTTTTGACAATTAGTAAAAAAATGGAATGAATTGAATTCTCTTTTTAAGTCTTTGAGTACTTAGCTTTTGCAGTAGCATTCCTTGCTTAGTACTTGTGCGAACTTGTGATGGACTGTGCCATCTAACGGGCTGAAATCGGTCTTGTTGCTGACTTTGAGGTCGGTCTTAGCACCGACACTGGAAGCCGGTCTTAGTGCCAACATTGGAAATCAGTCTTGGTGCCGACGAACGAGTCGGTCCTAGTGCCAACTCTAAAGTCGGTTTTAGTGCTGACTCTGAAATCGGTCTTAGTACCGACGCTGGAAGCCGGTCTTGGTGTCGACTCTGAAGCCGGTCTTGGTGCCGACGCTGGAAGCCGGTCTTGGTGCCGATGCTGGAAGCCGATCTTGGTGCCGACGTTGGGAGCCGGTTTTAGTGCCGACTCTAAAATTGGTCTTAGTGCTGACGCTGAAAGCCGGTCTTGGTACCGTCGCTGAAGTTGGTCTTGTGCCGACGCTGGAAGCCGATCTTGGTGCCGACGTTGGAAGCCGGTCTTGGTGTTGACTTTGAAGTCGGTCTTAGTGCCGATGCTGGGAGCCGATCTTAATGCCAACTTGAAGTCGGTCTTGGTGTCGACTCTGGAAGTCGATCTTGGTGCCAACGATGGAGTCGGTCTTAGTGCCGACGGTGGATGGAGTCGGTCTTAGTGCCGACGTGGAAGCTGGTTTTAGTGCCGACTCTGAAGTCGGTCTTAGTGCCGACTCTGAAGTCGGTGCCGACTCTGAAGTCGGTCTTAGTGCCGACGCTGGAAGCCGGTCTTGATGCCGACGATGGAGTCGGTCTTGGTGCCGATGTTGGAAGCCGATCTTGGTGCTGACGCTGGAAGCCGGTCTTGGTGCCGACTCTGAAGTCGGTCTTGGTGCCGACGCTGGAGTCGTTTAGTGCGACGCTTAAGCCGATCTTGGTGCCGACGCTGGAAGCCGATCTTGGTGCCAACGTTGGAAGCCGGTCTTAGTGCCGACGCTGGAAGCCGATCTTGTCTCGGGATCAGGAGCCCTTCGAACCCGGAGGGTGACCGAGAGTGGTCGAGGCCAAGCTTGGGAGCCTTTAGAATTTTATCTCGTAGAGTTGATTGGATGAGAGAGAAAACATTTGGACTTATCTTTATTTTACTTAGCCGAATGTGTACATCATTGGCAGTACCGGCAAAGGTTGTCTGCAGTCCAGGTGTGGGAGATTGGCCTTCCGTCTAAACCTTTGATCCGGTACGCTCCATGATGAAGTGCCTCAGTGATCTGGTAGGGTCCCTCCCAGTTTGGAGATAGCTTGCCCTCCTTCGTATGCTTTGAGACTTCGGCTCGCCTAAGGACTAGGTCTTCGGGAAGGAATGCTTTGGAGCGGACTGGGTGTTGTAGTACCTCGCCGCTCTCTGGCGGTACACAACCATCTTGAATCACGCCTCCTTAATGAGGTCAAGGTTGGCCCGTAGTTGACTAAGGTTATCCTTTGGTCGTATGACTCCATCCGGAGGCTGGGGATGCCGATCTCCATGGGGATGACCGCTCTGACCCGAATACGAGACTGAAGGGAGTTTCTCTAGTGGGAGTCCTTGTTGTCGTGTGATATGCCCATAATACATTTGGGAGCTCCTCCACCCATTACCGTTGAACTCGTCCAGCCATGTTCTAAGCTCCTAAAGGATGGTCCGGTTCGAACCTCGGTCGCCCCATTTGTCTGTGGGTGGCCAACAGAAGTAAACCGTTGGCAGATGCCTAGCTCAGTGCATAATTTCTTGAAGGGAACGTTATCGAACTGTCGGCCATTATCGGTGATGAGGGTGTGGGATAGCCCAAACCGACAAATGATGGATTTTCATAAGAAGGATCTTACCTTGCTCTCGATAATCTTGGCTAGTGCCTCAGCCTTCACCCACTTAGTAAAGTGGTCGATGGCGACGAGTAAGAACTTTCGTTGACCGAAGGCTGGGGGGAATGGTTCCAGGATGTCCATTCCTCACTAGGCGAAGGGCCACGGAGCTGATAGAGGGCTTAGCTAGGAAGTTGGCTGTCGCTGGATGTTGTTGTGTTGCTGGCAGCTATTGTATTTCTGGACCAACTCCGCGGCATCCTCCCGCATGGTAAGCCAATAATACCCCTGGTGCAGGGCCTTGTATGCCAACGCTCTGCCCCCTAGGTGGTTCTCTTAGATCCCTTCAAGAATCTCATAGAGGATATAATTGGCGTCGCAGGGCCGACGGACCTGAGGAGGGGATATGAAAAGATCTCCGATATAGTTGCTCGTCATGCACCAGAAACTTGGAGGCTCTCCACTTGAGTAGTTTGGCTTCCGTATGATCAATAGGAAGGGTGTCGTCGGTGAGGTAACGGATGAACGCATCTATCCAGGTAGGCTCTTGGTTGACTGGCAAAACTTTCTTCATTGCGTCGATGCTCGGAACCTCCAGATGCTCCATATAGGTTCTTCCTAGGGTCTCATCGGCTGAGGTAGCTAGGCGAGACAAGGCATTGGCCCTGGCATTCTCCTTCCTGGGTATATAGTTGACACTAAAGTGTGTAAAGAATGAGGTCTGCGATTGAACCTTACTTAGATATCGGGACATAGTGGGGTCCCAGGCCTCATACTCTTCGGTGATCTGTTCAGAGATGAGTTGGGAGTCGATGAAGGCTCTGCGGCGCTTGACTTCGAGCTCCCTCGCGAGCCTTATTCCCGCCAGCAAAGCTTCGTACTCAGCCTGGTTATTGATGGCTTTAAAGAGAAACAGAGAGCGTACTCACCACCATTCCCTCCGGACTCGCGAGGATAAGACTCGCCCCGCTCCTCTAGGAATTCGACGCGCCGTCCACATGGAGAATCCAGTCCCCTCCCGCCTCCTTGGGCATAGTGTTCGAGGACGTTGTGGAGGGCTCCTTTGATTGCTTCCCGGTCCAAGTGCACTCGATCAGAAAATCTGCTAAGACTTGTGACTTCATGCCGATTTCGGTCGGAACGATAAGTCGAACTCCCCCAGTTTAACTGCCCACTTGGCCAGCCGGCCGGAGGTGTCAGGACGGGACAAGATTGCTTTGAGAGGTTAGTCTTGAATGGGCTTGGAAGGACTGAGGCGCTGAGCAAAGACTATTAATGCAAAAATAATCTTCTCAGTTTTGGAATACTTGGTCTCTGCGTTATGAAGCACTTTGTTGGTGTAGTAGATTGACCTTTGCTCCTTGTCAAGGTCCATGCGGACAAGGACGGAGCTGACCACCTTCGAAGAGGTAGCGAGATAGAGGAAGAGCCCCTCTCCCTCCATCGGCTTCGATAGTAGTAGCGGGGCAGACAGAAACTCCTTTAGCCCCTCAAAAGCTTTCTGACACTCCCTTGTTCACTCGAAGCCGTTGATTTCCGTAGCACTTTGAAGAAGGGTAGGCACAGCTCGACCGACCTTGATAGGAACCGGCTCTGGGCCGCCACCTCCCGATAAGCGACTGTACCTTTTTCTTGTTGGCCAATGGTCTTATGTCGAGGATGGCTCGAATTTTCTCCGGATTCATCTCAATCCCTCGTTGGGTTATCAAGAAACCCAAGAACTTGCCCATGGTGACCCTAAATGCGCATTTGCGGGAGTTCAGCCTCATCTGTAGCGGCGGAGGTTGTCGAAGGTTTCCTTCAAGTCGGCAACGTGGTCGGCGGTACGAACACTTTTGGTCAGCATATCGTCTACGTACACCTTCATGTTGCGTCCGAGTTGGTCTTCGAAAACCTTGTTCATTAGCTTTTGGTAGGTGGCCCCTGCGTTCTTTAGTCCGAAGGGCATTACCTTGTAACAGTAGATGCCCTTCTCGGTCACAAAGGATGTAGCTTCCTCGTTCGCCGGGTCCATTTTTATCTGGTTGTACCCCAAGAAGGCGTCCATAAAACTGAGAAGCTCGTGGCCGGATGTGGCATTTACCAGTTGGTCAATTATGGGCAGCGAGAAGTTGTCTTTGAGGCACGCCTTATTGAGGTCGGTGAAGTCAATGCAAATCCTTTAGCTCCCGTTGGCCTTGCGGACCGTCACCACATTGGCCAACCAGCTTGGGTAGTGTGCCTCTCGGACGTAGCCGACGGCAATCAACTTGTGGACCTCCTCGTCGATGGCCCTCTGCCTCTCAGAGGAGAAACTCCTCTTCTTCTGCCGGACTGGTCGACATTTTGGATCAATGTTGAGTTTGTGAGTGATCACCTCCGATGGTATTCCCGGCATATCTGACACCGACCAGGCAAAGACGTTTGAATTAGCTCGTAGGAAGGTGAGAAGCCGGTCTCACATTCGCGAGGAGAAGTGCTCTGATTGGACTATCTTCGTTGGGTCCTCCCCCAGCGGAAAGGTTAGCAGGTGCTCCGCGGGCTCTTCCCTCTTCTCGGATTATCTGGGATTAAGCAGCTCCGGAGCCAGCGGGGTGACCGCCTCCTTAGGGCTGGGAGACATGTGATAGCAATGTGGTACCGGGTTCTGCTCCTCACACGTCTCTTCAATTCCTCCATTGGTGGGGAATCTGAGGAGCAGTCGCTTAGCAAAGATAACAGCGTTCAGGAGATTCAGATCGGGTCGCCCGAGGATGGCGTTGTAGGCCAAGGGACTCGGACAACTAGAAATTTCATAAGAATCGTACTCTGGTGTGGCGGTGTCCCTGCCGTGACCGGAAGAGTGATCTCTCCCTCCACCTTCACAAAATCTACGATAAAGCCCACCAAAGGCATAGCCACGGGTTGAAGGGAGTCGGGAGACAAATTTATCCTAATAAATGCGTCGTAAGTGAATGTCGGATGAGTTTCCACTATCGACAATAATCCTCTTTACAGGGTGCCTAGCGATTATCATTGAAATGATAACTCCATTGTCATATGGATTATCTACCCCCACTAGGTCCCCTTTAGTAAAAGGGGATTACAGAGTCAACTCCCTCATCCTACCTCGGCCTCTTGGAAGCATCACCTGCCCTCCAGGAAATCATGGCAATCGTCCTCTTGGTGGGGCGTTATCGATATTAGCTGGGTAGTCGAAGGTGCCACATGACTTGGAGCAGCCGGGGTCCCTGTCTAGACAAACTTTTCAGGTAGCCTCTTCGGATAAGCTCCTCGATCGCCTGCTTCAGATGACGACAGTCTTCCGTGTCGTGACCGTGGTCTTGATGGAAGCGACAGTAAAGATTCTTGTTGCGGATAGCTCCAGGCTTCAGGGGAACAGGACGCCGAAGGTACGGCTGCCTTCGATCTCCATTAGAATGTGGGATCTTGAGGCGAGCAGAGAGATAAGAGGCTCCTCCTTAGGAACAAAGTTTCAGGGCCGATTATCTAGTCGTCGGGAAGCTCGGGCTTTCTAAGGCGAGGTCCGCTTGGCTCCGCATGGACTTGCCATTTGCTGGGTCCTCCGTCGGCCTCTCTCCGGTGGAATTGGCCTCGTCGGTGTGGATATACTTCTGCGCACGACTCATGAGCTCGGCGTATGAGCTGAGGGGCTTCTTGTCGAGGGAGTAGGTGAAGCGAGAGAGGTAGAGCCTCGCTTCAAGGCCAGAGTGGCCAGGAGTCATCAAGGTGGTAGACCTCGAGAGTAGTTGTCTTGAATCGAGCCACAAAGTCCTTTAGTGGCTCGTCGTCCTTCTATCAGATGGAGAATAAGCTGTCGGCCACCCGAGGGATCTTCGATAGGCGTCGAAGTGAGCCAGAAAGGCCCTCTTTAACTGTTAGAAGGAGTTGAAACTGCGCGGTGGTAGATGAGAGTACCAGGCACGCGCAGCCTTTCGGAGGGTGACCGGAAAGGCGATGCAAAGGAAGGCATTGGTCGCCTCTGAACTTGCACGAATACCTTGTAACTTTCCAGGTGGTTCAGCGGATTGGTAGTGCCGTCGTAGGAATCCAGCTAGGGAAGACAGAACCGGTTCGAGATCAGCTCCTCCATGATACGTCGGGATAATGGGGGACGGCTACCGTAATCCGCCTTCGGTTGGTTAGTGAGCCTGCGGCTGAGCTCCTCTAGCCACTGATTGTACTTATCGAGTCGTCGCTCTGTCCGACGATCGATTCGATCGTCGAAGGATCCCTCCCTTGAAGATCTAGAGGATGAGTAGAGGGAGGGCCATCACCGGTGATGATATCTCTGCTCAGGCTCCTTCCTGTGCCGTTGTTTAGGGGAGTTGTTAGAGCGGAAAGAGGGAGAGTGTGGCCTCTTGGAGGCCTCCCGACAATGAGGCTTTGGCAAGGTGCGGCGGCAGGGCTCCCGCAAGGGGAGTCTACCGCTAGTGGACTGCCGACTGCTTGAGAGCCCGCCACCGAGGTAGAGAAGGCTGGGTTGGTTGCTGCGTGGTTACAGAGTGTTGCTCTCGCATCTTTCGGACCACAGCCACCAGATCTTAAACTTGCAGGGCAAGGGCGGTAAGCCGGTCGAGTTGGGCGACTGGCGGCGTAGGTGGAGGCGAAGCAGGGAGTTAGCCTCTGCTGCTCCACCTATGGAGGATCCCTCCCAGCATGGCTAGTGGAGGCCTTCTGAGCGTGTGTAACCGCTATCTTCTTCTTAAAGGGGAATATAGATATGCTATTAGCAGTTGGAGGTATTTTTATCTCTCCTTCCCCTTTTTGGCGCTCCAATCTATTGTTGCCAAACCACCTTCCTTGGACGTCAGGTGAGGTTCGGGAATTGATGTCCGATGAGGATGGGCCTCAGGATGCTCCTATGCTCCGTCTCGGACTGGGATCCTGCAAAAAAGTCCCCGTAGGCTGGTTGCTCCAGTAGGGACCCTTCGACGCTCAAGTGAGTGGTCTGAAAAACAGTAGTGAATCTCTTGGTTTTGAGAGTCCACTTGGAACTTAGAAAAATTCTTAGAGTTGAAAAGGTTGAAGTCGGAATCAATCCCCCTCTCATTATTGAGTGAGGGTTCTTATACCTGGTCGGGAGTCCCTTCTCCCCCCCTTTTTGGACAGTGCTGATTCTGAGGCACCATGATCTGACATGGGGCGAACGGCAAGGCCATCAGCAATAGGGGGTGTCCACCTCGTGGCCTGTCAGAACTGGCAGGCCACCTCTCTTTGTCTAGGCTAGGTCATGTCGGGCATGCGCCGCAGCCGGTAGGTGGGCCACGTGGGGCCATAGGCTGCAGGCGACCACATGGAATCGCAGTAGGTTGGCAGGCGGACCACGTGGGACCGCAGTAGGTAGCGGGCCATGTGGGCATCCGGTCTCGGAGGCCGACGCTGGAGTCGGTCTCGAAGGCCGACGCTGGGGTCAGTGCGGAGGCTGGAGGTGACACGTCATGATCAACTCAAGTCGCTTGAGTTGCCTGATTTTACCTTCGTCCATTAACCACGACGTGGCTTGATCAGCCACATCAGATGGTATTCCCAATGTTAAACTCCTGTATTGGTTTGCGAGTGCTGAGTGGAGGTGTAATTTGTAGAGCAGTATCTATTGGGTATGCACTGTATGGTCAATGAATCTCTATTCATGTAGTCCTACCACTTTGCTGTTTTGAAACGCTGCATCTGGTGGCATTTTTCAAAAGGCAACAATTTTCTTTGTAAGCAATTCTGCTATGCCTTTTGAGTTTAGGATTCTCTTTCTATTGTTGTTTCTTTTAGTCATTCCCAAGCTTAAGCACTAGTCTTTTCAAAGGCCTATGCTTTTCTTTCTAAATAATTCTTTCCATGCTATTGAACTTAAAAGGTTATATGTTGGTGTAAATTTCTGAACCTTAGGTTTATTTTGAATGACTAGGGTTTATTTTGGAATTTTGGACTATATAGCTGGACATTGTCTGAAAAGTGTTGTGAATTTTGATATTTATGATTATTGTACTGACTTTGACTTGTTCTTCCTTGTTAATTTGATACTTTGTATGCATGTTTTGAATTATTTTTCCTTTGAAAATTTATGAATCATGACTTCAGAATGATATTCATGAACTTGTATGCATGTTTATACTCCTGAAATTCTTTGCATGGTAGAACCTCTTTTATTTTTATAACTTTTTATTATATCTTTTTAAAATGGCATTTGGTGCAGTTTATGTTGAATCTGAACCTAATGATGTAATTTAGATTTGCATGTGGACCTCTAATAAATTGGTATATTTTTCCTCATTTGAGTTATCAATGAGGATGTGTGTTGTTATATGCCCGGTGGCATATATGGCCTTATTCTAATTACTGATAAAGGTGTATATGGATCCTTAGGCAATGATATATGTGGTTTGTGAGATATGTGTAGTTCCTTTTGGTTCAGCAGATAAGATTTATGAGGCTTCATTCACATTAATTGTAAGGATTTATGTGGCCTCACCTGGTTCACCATTAAAGATGTATGTGGCCTCATTTACATTGGCAATGAGAGTTTTGTGGCATTGAGGATATAAATAAATCTTTTGAAGAAAGGCTTAAATTGTGTGAAATATCAGCGCTTTTTTTAATTTTTAATTTTTTTTGGTCATGCATTGTATCTTTATTTCTTATTTGAATATTTTGCCTTTTGGCATTTTTATGATAAAAGAAGGCAAAGGATTGCAGTTTTGAGAATGAATAGGAAACGAATTAGGTTTTTAAATATTTATATTACATTAGTCAAGCTTGAATTTGATTGGGATGCTCAACACTCTATTTAAGATTGACCTGAATTAAATCATGTCGGCCTAAGCTCTGTCTTAACCTTTCATGATTGGCTCAATTTCGTGTTGGGCTGGCACACCTAAGTTGCACCCTTAAGAATTATCATCATTCTTGGCTTCTTTTTCCCCTCTCTTTTTGTGAGACATAGGGAAGGGGACACCTCATAGAGGCACCACCCAGGAATTCAACCAGGAACCTCTGGATGCTGAGTAGAGGGGTGCGACCATTACAGTAAGCCCCAATTCACTAATTGGAATTAGTTTTGAGTCTTGGGGTACACCATATCTGGATATTCCCAAACAAAATTCCAAAACCAGCAATTTAGAGGTTAATTTCATCATGGATACTTAAAATAGGTTCATATTGTATAAAAATTGGCAATGTATTGGAGTCCAACAATAGTTCTGAAGGTGAAAGATAATTTTTGTGCTTAGGTGGTAACTTCAACAACTTATCTATATTCTACCTTAAAGAAACTTGTGGCAAGGCTATCCCATAGGAAATTGGAGAACACTGCAAGTAAAACAATGGCAATAATCAAACCTAGTTGGTGACAATCCACATGAGTTTTTTTTTTTTTTTATTGTTGATGGCAAGCCTATATTATCCAAAAGTGATGGACCTTAGAGCCCAACTATTTTGGAGTCATTATTGGAAAGTTTTCAACAATGTGACATCTTTTCAGAAACAATTGGCATCATTCCATGGAGCACGTTGTGTTGAAAGATTTGCTCCACTATAAATACATTGATGAAGAGCCATGCAATCACAATAATGCAAAAAATGACTATGAGGTGTTAACGAAAGCCCAATGTAATGAAAGGCATTTTTTTGGTAGTAGGATCAAGGGAAAAGGAGTCAAGATTGATAAGCCAAATCAAGGTGACTTCAAGAACCAAAACTAGAAGAAACCACACTTCATGAAGGATTACAATGCCAAGTTAAAGCAATAGATTCATGTCACTGGGTGTTCCTGTAAGTTCATTAGAGATTGCATTTATCCAAAATCTAATGATATAAATTGGTGGGTTGACATCTTAGCAAGCTCTCATGTATGCTATAACATAGCTTTGTCCTTGAGCTATGAATTGGTATCATGTATGCTATAACTTGGCTTTGTCCTTGAGCTATGAGTTGGTATCACAATGGAAAACGGAGGCATGGAGGCACTTGTTATTGGCCAAAGGATGGTGGTGCTTCACTATCTTCAAACCAAATCATGACATTTCTGTGATGTTTTGTAAATCCCTAGGACGCAAAGAGCCATGCTTTTGGATAACCATAACAATGTTGAGCTTTGCTAGGTATTTAGTTTGATAAACTTGCCATCACAAAGAAGGGTACGTATAATCAGAAAGCTTACACAGTTCGGTAGACTTTAATATGTCTTTTAAAACCTGGGTCAAGTGCCTACATTAGGTCGATTGAGCCTAGGGTACCCTCCCAGGGTCTAGGCTGCATAATAGGTGGCTTGTGACTTGGCAAATGCTTGGGTATGCATACATAATTAAGGAGGCCAGTTGGGTTGGTGCTCAAGTGTTTGATTGAGCTGGGTTATGGTTCAACCAGGCAATACTCCATTAACTTGGTGCCTCAATGGTTCATTTAATTAATTAAGCCTACCTTAAGCTTTAATCCTTTTAAGTGAGAACTAGATATAACTATATCGCAGAAAGGGAGAGGAGGGGGGAAGCTACAGTATGGTTATGGTGCTTGGTGGCCAGGGATGGTGCTTGGTAGTTAGGGGCCACATTTGGTGATAGCAATTGTGGTGACTATTGAGGTAAGTTAGCTTTCTAACTATCTTTTTCCCTTCATCTTCTCCCAAAACTCTCTATCTCCTTTCTCTTTATTGATGCCATGGCAATGGTATCGGCAGTCATGACTACTAATGCTGTTGGTCCACTGATGGTGGGGATTATGGGGTTGCACCCAGTTAGGGTCGTTGTTGCAGTGGGGCTACTTCTGATAGTAGAGAGTGTTTTGGTGTAGTGGCTACTAGTACTAGGGGCAATTGTTGCCGGTGGGGTTGGTCCCAAATGAGAAGGAAAACTTCCATCAGAGTGGATTTTGAGGTTTTTATAAATTAAGCTTCACCTTACAACCATGGGTGCCCACCTATGTGCTAGTTGACCCTGGCTTCTTGTTTCTTGCCTAAAGTATTTCCGAAAAAAAGAATTTCTGTTTGGATACATTGATTTCAGAAGTAGAAAATGATGAGCTCAAATGCTAACTTGTGAAATGTCAAAATTTTTCCTTTCGATAGATATGCAAAGAAAGCCATTTGGGAGCTAGATTAGTTGAAACTATTAAGCTTAGTGAAATCAGGAGTTGAATTCTAGAGGTTTTAGACTAAAAATAAACAGCATGCAGATGAGACTAGACCTTACTATATCTATCCGTTCATCAGGGCCAAGGATGAGAGGCAATGTTACATGGACCTGGCTTGTATGTCAGGTGTTGGGGGTGGTGTCAAGTAGGTTTCTTTTTCCATATCTAAGAGCTTCTTCTTTTGGAGCCATGTCTGAATGTCATACCAGTCCCTCTTTAAGTATTGAGTGTGCTGCAAATTGAAGTATCAAGGCAACATAGCTTAGAGGCACTCCTACATGCGAGCTAGGGATTAAAAGCGTACGTTTTACTTACCAAATAAATTTCATAGTAGCCTTACTTCATAACTATATCAGTTGCTATTGCTGTAGGCTGGGGATGAGAGACACTACAGCTTCTTTGCAATTGGTGTGGTGTCATCTTATCAAGTTTATCGTTAGTATGATATGCTGCAGGACAACTTAGGGGGCTGGCTAACTTATGCAAAGATGGCCTAGCATGTTGGGATAATAAGGGAAATAGAAGGAAGAGAGAGTATAATAAAGAAGAGAAGACACTAGAAAAATAGGGGGAAGTGTGGGTGGGATGCTAGAGAGAGGGATAGAAGATAGAGGTGTAAGAGGAAACAGATAATGTTCTTCCTCAACAACAAAAACTCATAAAATACATGATTCAAATCTTCCCCTTATCTGTCCCGTGCACTATATTTATATCATACATTGTCTTAGGGATTAAGTAATTAAACAAAACAAGATAAAAGGCTCTTCCCCCTTGTCTATCCCATGCACTATATTTATAGCGTACATTGACCTATGGATTAAATAAGTAAACAAAACAAAATAAAAGGCAACTTGAAGACCAAGCTACTTGGAGCCAAGTAACTTAATGGACAAGTGATTAAAAAATGATTAAACTGGTGGGCGAGTGACTTAATGCTAAGTTACTTAAGGGCCAAGTAACTTAATATAACGATTTCTAAATAAATATAAACTTATTTAATGATCAAATCTGGATCATTCATAATTCGAGGGCTGTGGTTCACTTCATTGATGCTTAAAGTAATTGGATGAAGGATTGAATAGTCATAGTAAAAATTGTTGCTCATGATCCTAGTCCTTGACTTCATCATATGTTTCCATTGCATGGATCTCGTCCTTGATATCTTGATAATGTTTTGGTTGTTTTGTTGCTCATGGTTCTTTAGTCATGAAGTTTTCGATCATTTGATTTATGTTATGCTTTGATGAATCTACAAAGGCCCTATTTGTTAGAGCATTTTGCATAGCTTGCACTTTTGGAGGGACATTTACATATCTGTTGAATGCTGGATGTGTATGTAGCTGTCCAATGGAGACGGAAGCAGCAGTGTGAAAATTTAGAAACTGGGCCATCCTTCCGAAGGAAAAAGGCCTGAATTGGACGAAAGATAATAAGATGGGATGATACTGTAAAATTTCTCAAGTCCATTAGGACTACATTTCTAATCTCCAGTTTTCAAACATATTTTGTGTGCAGGTGAGTTTTTGACAACAGAGGAAACAAGGAGACGCCAAGGAATTTATGATGAGCTTTCGTCCACGGGAAGGTCTTCCCCCGCACTTCTGGTTGTGAGGGAGCATCTACCTTCAGGCAGAGCGTGCCTGAGGGTGAATATTGATGCAACAAAAATTGGAAATGTGGCTCGTTTCATCAATCACTCATGTGATGGTGGTAATCTGTTAGCTGTCCTGGTAAGGAGCACCGGTTCATTGCTCCCAAGACTCTGTTTCTTTGCCACCATGGATGTGCAGGAAGGTGAAGAGCTCACTTTTAGCTATGGAAGCGCTAGGCCTGGGCAAAAGGGCCAGCAATGTTTTGTGGTAGCTCTATTTGCTATGGCACGTTGCCTTCAGAAGAAACTTGATGCTGCTCTCCATATCCACCGTAGGACTCTGAAGGACTTCAGTGGTGGTCACCTCCAAAAGCCCATAGGACATTTATTCATAGATTCCTCACCTGTTTCTTTGCATGTATCTGACAGATGAGAATGTCGGGTAAACTTTTCTGCAGCACTGATGATTGGCTTAGGACGACGTTGTTATCTCCATTTTAATATATCTACCTTCATGCAGGTAAGGATTGTATGGGCCACATTTGGATGGAATCTAGTATTCCTTGGACAAATCCAACATGGATTACATCCAAGTTCCTAACGTTTGATATCTTAACCATCCTAGTCGTTGGCAGCTAGAGTTACAAGTAATTTTATAAGGAACAAACTTATTTCAGATGTTGGAATATTGATCAATGTGAAGACAATGAGATATGCGGTCTAGTCTAAGTATTTAACAGCTAAATAATTTGCAATGAGGTAGGTAAGCAATGATTTTGAGAAGGGTTGCAAATGAGTTGGACTGTTTGAGGTTACGCTTGGTTTTGACTCAGTTTAGTTTCATACTTGGATTATGTTTTTAGGGAGTGTTTGGTAGCAGGTAATCTATCAAAGGGGCTCATCGGATAATTGTATTTGGTACATGTTTTGAATGGCAGTGGTAATATGTTGTATTTAATAATTTTTTTGACAAAATTACCTTTGCCTCTTTTGTAAAAATAAAATTATCCTTTCATCAAATAAAAATTTTCTTTTTTTTTTTCTCTTTTCTCATGTCTCACCGCTGTTATCTCTTTTCTGATATCTCCAACAAAAATAAACCGAGATATTATTCGTCCATAGAAAAGAAAAAAATAGAATAGCAAAAAAAATTAAAAAAAAAAAAAAATATATAGTTATAAGAAAAGTCTAATTGAAAAAATAAAAAATAAAAAATTTTAATTACTATTTTTAAATTTATAAAAAAATAAATTAAATTTAATAAATTTAATTTAATTAAAAAAATTAAAAAAAATTTAAAAAAATTAAATTAATTAAAAATTAATTTTTATATTTTTAATTTAATTTTTTAATTTTATTTTAGAAATTAGTAAAAAATTAAAACATTAAATTAATTAAAAATAAATTTTTTTAATTAATTTAATATTTAAAAAATAAAAAAATAAAAAATAATTAAAAATTATTTTAAAAATTAACTTAAAAAATAAAAAATAAAAAAAATTATATTTTAAAATTAATTTTTCAAATTAATTGAATTAATTAATTTAATATTTAAAAAAATAAAATTAAAAAAATAAATTATTTTTTTAAAATTACTTTTTTAAAAAATATATTAAATATATTTTAAAAAATATATTTAAATTAAATATATTTTAAAATAAATTAATATATATATTTTTAAATTAATTAAATATATTAATTTTCTTAATATATTTGTTTTATTTTTTAAATTTATTTATCTATTTATTAAAAATTTATTTATATAAATTTATTTATTTATATATTTAATATATTAATTTAATTAAAAATAATTAAAATATATAAATTATTTTAATAAATATACTAATTAAATATACTAATTTAATTAAAAAATAAATTAAATATATAAATAAATTTATTTTGATATAAATTTTAAAAATAAATTTATTTTTTATATTTAAAAATATTTTTAAATAAATTAAGTATATTAATTTAATTTTTAATTTATTTTTTAAATAAATTAATAAATTAATTTTTTTATTACTACTTTTTTATTAAATTAATTTAATTAATTACTTTTTAATTGATATTTTTTAAATTAATTTAATTAAAAAAATTAAAAATTTAATTTCTATTTTTTTTAATTTTTTTAAAATAATGTTCTTAGCAACGTCTCCTTAACAATGTAGTAATTTAAAATTGACAACGTCTAATTACATTTCTTTTTAAAATTTAAAAAATAACTTATATTTTACTATCAACTAATCAATCCATTCATATTATCATAATATATCAATTATTCTATTAATATTAATTAATTTTATATAACAAAATATTAAAAAAATAAATTATATTTAAAATATAATAAATAAATTATGATAATTGAAAGTTTAAGAATAAAAAAAATTGAATAAATGTTTAAAGATTAAAAAAAATATTTTAATCTTAAAAAAAATTAAATCTAGTATCTTCTACTTATATATAAATATTTTGATTTAGGAGTATTTTGAGGTATTTTAAAATTTTTTAATAGATTTGATTTAGTATATGAATTTGATTTAGGGGTATTTTGGAAATTTGATGTTATATGATTGGTAATCTGTTTGTTATACCAAATATAGTAATCAATATTACTGTAACATTACCTGTGTATACCAAAAAATAATCAACATTACTGGCAATCCATTCAGTAGTAATCTATCTTGTAGGTAATCCATATTACTATTCAGGATTGCTGGCAATGCACCAAACGCAACCTTAGATCTAAAGCAGATTTAGTTAGAATAAGTTGAATTTATGGAAAAAGTTTTTTTTTATTTTTGCTTCAATCCAAAATATTTGGGTTCAAGATAGGATAGGATTGGATCCGATCATATTTACGTTTTAGTCGAGCATTAAACCGTTATTTTATTAATAAAATTTAATAATTTATAATTAAATATAAATTTATTAAAAAAAAATAAAAAAGTATTAATTTAAATTTAATTTTTATTAAAAAAATAATTCTATTCAAGTAAATAATTATTCTTAAGTTTATAAATTATGATTATAAAATATTTATCAATATATCTAAAAATAAATTATAGTTTATCAAAATAAATAATAAATAATAAATATTTAATTATAATTAAATAAAAATAGATCAGAGGAGAACTAGTTCTTAAAATGAAAAGAAGAATTAGTTTAAATAAGAGCTGAACCAGTAAAGATAATTAGAATAAAGAAAAATAAAATTTATAAAATTGATTTTTATGGATTGGATTAAATTAGGTTCAAATTGGGTTGGATCTCAGCTCAGATCTTGATCTTGATTCTAAATTTAAATCAACTTCATATTTCAAATCCAAACTAATTTATAAGCTTCAAAAATTTGGATCAAATCAGATCTAATTGAGTGCAGATCATCTTGGGTCATAGATTGAACTAATCCATTTGTAACCTTAATTTTGAGTATCGATATGATGTGTGCTCTATACAAGCATGATACTTTATACTAGTACCAAACTGGAACTTAATAATGATGTGTATCAAATCTTGATATTTTGAGTAGAATTGTATATTGGACGTATCAATGCTATATCAATGTATTATCGGTATGGAATCCAGTTTTGTAATAGCAAACTTTTGTCCACCATGACCTCACCGCTGACATTGGCCGCGTGCTTTGAATCTACTGGAGAGCAGGGCAGGGCAATTTCTTTCTTTTCAAATGATTCGATACTTTGACATGGCTATGCTCTCATCCCGCTGCATCATCTCGGCCCTCCTCGAAACACCACCGCCATTGATGAAGGTACCCCTCTTCAAATCGTTCATTTATCACGTCAACTTCAACCAATCACCACCTCGTCCAGTACTTCCACCCACTCGCTTGCCCTTGATGCCATTTTCAATTACCAACCTAAAATTGCTCTATCTTTGCTTTTTACCGATCTCTACCATATCCCTTATTCCTTGGTCCTCTTAGAAATTCGATCTATCGGCGTTTTGCCTATTAGATATGTAGTTTTAGTTTTCTATGCATGTTATGTATGCTTGTATATCTTTTTAAATCTATTTATTGCTAGTTATCTTAAATTAATTTTAAGATATTTGTGGAAGCTATAATAGATCAAATCGTATATTTTAAAAAATTTATTTGATGATTTATACTTATATTAATTTAATAATAAAAATAATAAGAAGATTAAAAAATTAACCTTTCGACGAATCACTTGAACTCCATTAATACCATTTTGGAATCATCAAATCTTTTAATCACCATAGATCTTTCAAAAAGATTCTTCAAATTATGATGAACACAATCGAGTGGACATTTCTAATTTGGATTGAGATCACTTAGTACTTTGTATTCTCTAACTCATGAGAAAAATAAAACCAAGGAGAAAACTCTATGTGTGATGACAATCATCCTACCTATTTTTTTCTTATGAATCTTATATTCCGCGAGAATAATAACTACCATTCTTTTTAATTAATTAATTAAAAGTTAAGATAACTTTTAACTTTTGGAGATTTCTTTAATATGATAATATACAAGAGAGAAAATCTTTTTCCAATCTCATATATCTATCCAACAACCCATTGTTGGTTTCTTTTGATACTTTATCATAGGATGATACGGGAGAAAGAAAAGCCTCGCATGATTCTATATTTCTCTAACAATAAAATAACTTCCACATGGACCCTCCTTGTGGAACATGCCTACGATGTATTCCTTAGCACACATATAATTTTTAATTTAAAATAATTTAAAATTTATCTTAAATAATTATATTATTTAAAATAAAAATTAATCTAACTAATTTCTGTATAAAAATTAATTTAAAATTCTTAATTCCAAATTAATAACTTAATCCAATATATCATAAAGTTTATATAATTTAATGAGTCGTTCAAAGAAACTATAGACATTATAATTTTAAGCTCCAATAATTTTGATATTCAATTAACACCTTAATTAAAATATTAAAATTATTAATTTCAAATTATTTCACTAAAAATTTGGAATTGCACTCTCAAATTATAAAATTAATTATATTCCAAAGGATTTGAATTATCCATTGATATAGTCACTACATATCAATCAATCCTCCATAAACGGTTCATAATTAAAGCTAGGCATTTTTCGTTAACCTTTTTAATTATATCTTTCTCCATAAGTACCATTGATTTATAATGAATATATTTATGATTTAATCATAAATTAAGCGCTCTTATTATTCAAGCCCGAATCAACACTTATGAGAACCATCCATCTACTTCTTTACAAAGGAATAAATTTTATATTGTATATTAAATTTTTGGCTATTTATGTTATTATATTTAATATACCAAGAATTTAACACTATGTTTCTATGTCATTACCTAGTATGTCAAAAAATATAATGCAATAAATAGGAGTCTATTAATTACTCTAAATTAAGATCGATTCATATATGATCATCATTGATTAATTTTGAATGTTCTATTTTAACAATAAAATTTATTAGAGATTCATAATTAATCACGTTCCAATCCTATATAATCAAATTATATAAAGTGCTTTCATTTCGATAATCTCATTATCAACAATCCGGATCGTTTTATTCAGAATGTAATGAACCGCGCTAGTAATTTTAAATTAAAGATCCTAACTTTAATTTATAATTACGAACCGATTTAGATTATTTTACTTTAAATATTATCCTTTTATATAATACTTATATAAATATTTAAAGTCTCATTTAAATAATCCAAGGATTTTTGATATTTATAAAGCATCAAAACATGCAAGCAAAAATATTATTAAAAATTTCTTAAATTAATCAGCAAAAAATAAATTTATTTATTTATGGGCATATATTTTAACAATCTTTCACTTCTCTAAAGCAAATGAGACATGTCTCTAAGTCTCATCCCTTCAAGATGTAGTTCAAAACCCCGAGCTGGTAAAGTCTTAGTGAACGGATCAGCTATATTGTTTGTAGATGTGATCTTCTTAATTGAAACGTCTTCTCTACTAACAATCTCTCTCATAAGATAAAATTTTCTTTCTATATGCTTCCTTTATGGTGATTTGTGGGTTCCTTGGCATTGGCTACTGCTCTACTGTTATCACAGTAGAGTCTAATTGGTTCATGCATATCTTGAACTACTTCCAAATCTTTCAAGAATTCGCGAAGCCATACTGTCTCTTTAGCTGCTTCATAAGCTGCTATATATTTAGCCTCCATGGTGGAGTCAGCATTGCAGGTTTGCTCAATGCTTCTCTATATAATGGCTTATCCTTCCAAAGTGAACACCGCTATAGAGTAGACTTTTGAGAGTCTCTGATTGAAAATCAGAATCTGTATATCCAACATGAATCAAATCCCTAGCAGAATATACCAGCATATAATTTCTCATCCTTCTCAGATATTTGAGAATATGCTTGACCGCAACCCAGTAATCCAATCTTGGGTTTGACTGGTATCGGCTAACCACTCCCACTGCAAAGCATATGTTGAGTCTTGTACATAATATTATATACATCAAACTGCCAACTACTGAAGCATAGGAAATCCATCTCATATCTTCCTTCTCTTGTGGTGTTTTAGGATACTGCTCTTTAGAAAGATGAACTTTATGTCAAATAGGTAAATTATCTTTCTTAGAGTTTTACATCGCAAATCTAACAAGCACCTTGTCAATATACGATGCTTGAGACAACGCCAAAAGCCTATTCTTGCGATCTCGTATAATTTGAATGCCAAGAATGTGCTTGCTTCTTCCAAATCCTTTATTTGGAATTGGCTGGCTAGCTAGTTCTTTACTTTGGATAGAAATTCTACATCATTCCCAATGAGTAAAATATCATCCACATAAAGAACTAAGAAGACCACTTTATTCCTTTCCATTTGCTTATAGACACAAGGTTCACCTAAATTTTGTTCAAAATCATAAGATTTTATGGCTTTATTAATCTGATATTTCAAGATCTAGAAGTCTGCTTAAGCCCATAAATGGATCTTTGCAATTTGCAGACTTTCTGTTCTTGGCCTTTAACCACAAAACCCTCTGGTTGGACTATATGTCGCTTCAAGATGGCCATTTAAAAACACTATCTTGACATTCATTTGTCATATCTCAAAATCATAATGAGCATCAATGGACAAGAGAATCTGAATAGATTTTAGCATAGCTACTGGCGAAAAAGTATCCTCATAGTCTACTCCTTTTTTTTGGGTAAAACCCTTTGTCATCAACCTAGCCTTGAAAGTCTCTACTTTCCCATCGGCTCCTCTTTTCTCTTATAGATCCATTTGCATCCAATAGGCTTAATGCCTTCTAGTAGATCTACAAGTTTGCATACTGAATTGGAGTATATTGACTCCATTTCGAGCTTCATGGCTTCCTGCCATTTCTCTTGATCAACATCCTTCATTGTCATCTTGTATGTCAATGGATCATCATCACTGCCATCAGTGACTGCAACTTGTGCTTCTCCATCTTGACGATAGCGGATGAAAAATCTTATTTTTCTCCCACTACATCGTATGGCAATGGTGTTTGATCTTGAGTAGTGGTCTCAACTTTTTATCGTTCAACAACTTTTGTTGGTATGGGCTGATCTCATCAGCAGCAACTCTTTCAAAACAACTTTACTTCTGGGTTTGAATTCTATCATATAGTTGTATTCGAGAAACGTAGCATTTGTTGATACAAATACTTTTTTATCTTGAGTATTATAAAATAGACCTTCTCTCATTTTCTTAGGGTATCCTACAAACATGCATACTTTCAAACGAGGTTCCAACTTTTCATCTTTTCCTTCAGCACATGGGCTGGACACCCCCATATGCGGATGTGTCTCAAACTATGCTTGCGACCATTCCATAACTCTAAGGGAGTCTTAGGGATTGACTTAGATAGAACTAAGTTTAGAATGTATACAACTGTTTGTAGTGCATATTCCCAAAATGAGGTAGGCAAAGAAGAATAGCTCAACATTGATCTTATCATATCAAGCAAAGTGTGGTTCCTTTTTTCAGTTACACCATTTTGCTATGGTGTCGTAGGTGCCATGAGCTGTGAAAATATTCCATTCTCAATCAAGTGGTCCTTGAATTCATAATCTAGGTACTTTCCTCCTCGATCAAATCGAAGAGTTTTGATTGATTTATTGAGCTATTTTTCTACTTCAACACGAAATTCTTTAAACTTTTCAAGACCTTGGATTTTCTTTGCATCAGGTATGCATATCCATATCTTGAATAATCATTAATAAATGTGACAAAGTATTCATAACCCCCTCTAGCTTTGACATTCAAAGGCCCACATACATCAGTATGTATGATCTCTAAAGGTGCTTTAGCTTTTTCACCTTTTGCTGAAAAAGGTCTTTTGGTTATTTTTTTTTCTAGATAGGATTCACAGATTAATAGAGTGCCAACTCTTAGCTCTCTTAAAGGACATCCTTTACTAGTCTTTCTATCATGTCTATATTAATGTGATCAAGCCTCAAATACCATAAATATGTATCATTGTTGTTATTCGTAACTTTTCTTCTTTTAGGAATTGGTTCAGCGACTTTAAATATTTCGATTTGAAGTAAGTTATTAAAAATTAGTTTAACAAAATATAGAACATTTTCAACATACCCAGAATATATATTCATTCCTTTCTTATAAATTGAAATAGAGCCAATACTAAAAGAAACAGAAATAAATTGTTCATGCAACTTTGAAACCGAAATCAAATTTTATTTTAAATCTGAAATATAATAGATATTGTTCAAAAATAAATATTTATTATTTGCAAATGATAGTCGCACTATCCCTACTGCTATCGCTGACACCTTTTCTCCACTGCCTACTCTCATCGTGAAATCTCCCACTTGAAGATCCGGGCAGACTCAAGTATCTGCAAAAAAACAAATATGATTAGATGCTCCTGAATCAATAATCCAGCTTAAAAAATCATTCTCAACTAAGCATATTTCCACGACTAGTAAATCTAATTTACCTTTTTTTTTCTGTTTCAACTCATCAAGGTATTTTTTACGGTTCCTTTTCCAATGGCCGTCTTGATGACAGTAAAAACATTTTTCTTTAGGTTTAGGCTGAGTATCCTTTCCCTTCTTCTTCTGGATCTTCTTCTTGTTGTCCTTTTGCTTTTCCACATTCTTCTTCTTCTTCTTTCAAAAGAAGGCTTCTCCTCAGCTGTATTGGCTTCACAACATTTGCCTTGCCACCCATATCATCTATAAGGGTCTCATAAATTTGTAGCTCATTCAGGAGTTCAGTCATATTACACTTTTTATGATTCATAATGTAATTAGTCCTGAATTGAAGAAAAGCGGAAGATAGTGTCTCTAGGATCATGCCAACCTAAGCTTTTTCATCAATTTTAGCTCCATTTATTTCAGCCTCATTAAAATGATTGACCATTTTGAGAATGCGCTCACGAATAGAAGAACCATTCTTTATTTTGCCATTCATAACGGTTTTTATAGCTTCATAGCGAGCCTGATCAGATGGGCGTCCAAATATCTGCTGCAGAGATTTCATAATCTCTCTTGCAGTTTCAAGGGTCTCGTGCTTAGTTCTAAGCACCTAATTCATTGCTGCTAACAAGTAGCAATGGGCCTTATTGTTTGCAATAATCCAGTGATTGTACTCTTCAGTAATAACTTTGGAGGCATTGGTTGGAGGCATTGAAGGACAATCCTCTTTAAGACATAGTGGTAGTTTTCATTAATAAGAAAGATATTCATGTTGCTTTTTTACTTAACAAAATTTTCATCAGTTAAAACTTGAGAGGCAAGAAGTGAGAAAATCAGATTTGATATATTTGCTAAAAAATAAAAAATATTTTTAATAAATAATTACATAAATATCAACACAAAATTTAAGGCATAGTAAATATGATGCATGAATGTACATGTTAAAATACATAAAAAATGTTTACTTTAAAGGCCTAAGGAATTTTAATCTCCACAACTAAATGCCGCCGTAGGGTAGGTCAAATAGTTGCTAATTAAAATGAGACTTTCTCAATTAATAAGTATCTCATATTTTAAATACTCATTAATTTTCTTAAATTTTTTATCAAAAAAATAATTAACTAAATTAATTATTTCTTTATGAGTGCGATTCATCGTATCAAATTTTTAAGACTTAACTTAGAAATTACCATTGTAGGGTAGGTCAATTCTAAAATATATTCTAAAATCCTATCTCATGAAAGACAACCTTGTTATTACTATTAGTAGACACCCGTCCTAGGGAGGACGAAATTAAAGTATCTCGAGACGCTACTAATAACTCACGGTGTTGTACTAATAATAAAGACCAAGGGCTTATATTATCATATTACCCCTCCCACTCATTATTTTGTAAAAATGTATTTTATTTATAAAACAACTCTTGTTTCATAAACCCTTTGTTAATTTAAACAATTTAAATCACTAAGATTTTATAATTTTAAATATTTTAAAATTATAAAATAAGTTAAATATGATAATTTAAAATTTAACACTTAAATTTAAAACTTCACATTTGGCACATTAATTTTACAAATCCAATTGCTAAATTAATTTAAAAATTTAATCTCATTAAATTTGTTGCAAAGTGCATTAAATTTAATTTACTAAAACATTTTAGTAAAAAATGAAATAAAATAATGATGCTCTTAAATGCATGACATACAAAAAAATAGGTACGAACTTTTCTATCTATATGACATAAAAAATGCATGGAAATTTAATTATTATCAACATAATAAAAGCATTTAATAAGAAGCAAAATAGAAAAAATTGGTAGGGTTCTATGGAATCTTAAAATTACAACTCAAAATAAATTAACAAATAATAATAAAAAAATTTGGATCTTCTTCTATATTTTTTTTAAAGTTATCCATTTGATTCGAACTTTTTGGATCAACAGAACGGGGCTTCTTTAAGATACCAATAAAAAAAATTGATTGAGAACTTTTCTTAAAACTATAAAGAACTCTTCTTCATCAATATAAATAAAAATAACATCATAAATCCTATATGCAATTGATCTAATCAAAAGAAAAATTGCATAACTAATTTCATGGAACCAAAAAAAATTATGACCAATTTATTCGCATATACATTCATTACCATGAAAGTATTAAAAGGATAGACCATAATGCATGAGTGCCTACCTAATCATATAATGGTTATCACATAATTAATTATTAAATTAATAGGGGTATAGCTTGCTCTGATACCAATTGCTAGTTATCTCAAACTAATTTTGAGATATTTGTGGAAGCTAGATAAGGATCAAATCATATATTTAAAAAAAATTATTTGGTGATCTAATCGATATTAATTTAATTAAAAAATAATAATAATAAGATTAAGAAATTGACCTTTCGTTGAATATCTTGAACTGCACCAAAACCGCCTTAGAATCACAAATTATTTTAATCACTACGAATCTTTTCAAACGTTCTCCAAATTATGATGGACATGAATGAGTGGGCATTTCTGATTTGGGTTGAGCTCACATAACTGAGTTTTTTATTCACTTGTATTCTCAACTCATAAGACAAAATGAAGACGAAGAAGAAAACTCTCTATGGATGATGACAATCATCCTACGTTACTCTTTTTTTTTCTCATGAATCTTATATTTTTAGTAAGAATAATAACAACCACACTTTTTTAATTAATTAATTAATTAAAAATTAAGATAACTTTCAACTCTTGAAGATTACTTTAACATGGGATGATGTGCAAGAGAAAAAATATTTTTATAATCCCATATATCTATCCAACAATACATTGTTGGTTTCTTTTGATACTTTATCGTGGAATTATACGGGAGAGAGAAAAGCTCTCATACGATTCCATATATTTCTCCAACAACAAAATAACTTCCACATGGATCTTTCTTGTGAAAATGCCTACGATATGTTCCCTAGCATACCGTATAATTTTTTAATTAAAATAATTTTAAATTTATTTTAAATAATTATATTATTAAAATAAAAATTAATCAAATTAATTTTGTATGAAAATTAATTTAGAATTCTTAATTCTAAACTAATAACTAAATTCAATATATCATAAAGTTCACATAATTTAATGGAGCCATTTAGAGAAACTATGGACATTATAATTTTAAGCTCCAATAATTTTGATATTCAATTAACACCTTAATTAAAAATCAAAATTATTAATTCTAAATTACTTTACTAAAAATTTGAAACTGCACTCTCAAAATTATAAAATTACTTATATTCAAAAAGATTTGAATTATTCATTACATATAAATCAATCCTCCATAAATGGTTCATAATTAAACCTAGGCATTTTCTGTTAACCTCTTTAATTATATTTTTCTTCATAAGTACAATTGATTCGATAATGAATAATATATTTATGATCTAATCATAAATTGAGCGCTCTTATTATTCAAGCCCAAATTAATACTTATGGAAACGTTACGAAGAAATAAATTTTATCTTGTATATTAATATTTCTGGTTATTATATTTTTAATATACCAAGAATTTGACACTATGTTTCTATGTTATGTCAAAAAATATGATACAATAAATAGAAGTCTATTAATTACTCAGAATTAAGATCGATTCATATATGACCATCATTGATTATTTTTGAATGCTCTATTTTAACAACAAAATTTATTGGAGATTCATAATTAATCACATTCGAGTCCTATATAATCAAATTATATAAAGCGCTTTCATTCCGATAATCTCATTATCAACAATCCGGATAAGATCGTTTCATTCAGAATGTAATGAACCGCGCTAGTAATTTTAAATTAAAGATTCTAACTTTAATTTATAATTATGAACATATTTAGATTATTTTACTTTAAATATTATCATATGTATATAACATATATAATATTTAAAATCATATTTAAATAATCTAAATATTTTTGATATTTATAAAGCATCAAAATATGCATGCAAAAATAATATTAATTTTTTTAAATTAACAAATAAAATAATAAATTTTATTTGTTTATTGGCACATATCCCAACAATTATATCTCATCTAAACGTTTACAGCACTGTCTTTAGTGACTAATTTTCCTTCCCATTTTGCTCGTCTGAGTAGAAGAAAGGTTTCCTTTTGTAATAGCATGATGAAGAAATGTTCTTTGTTGTATCCTCTTTTTTTTTTTTTTTTAATTTGATCAGTGAAGAGCTAGCAGACGTAGGCAAGCCTCATTATTTTGTTGTAGTGGTTCATTGTGATACAGCCCGGCACTTTTTTATTAAATGAAATAAAAAATATGAGGGTGCGGCCTGGCTAACTTTCAGCGCTATTGTGCCACCATCTACCTACGCTAGCTAAACAGTCCGATCATCTCCACATTAATTTAGTGCTGCATCTTTCTACTTGATAGTTCGATTTGCTAATAAACCTCGGAGGAAAGAATACATCGCACACTTATTATATCACAATCCTTTTGATCTTGAACAAATTAAACTCAGTACTCTTAACTAGGGAAGTATCCCATTATTTAAATTAAGAAGAGGTAATTATTTTGAATGAAAGACGCTGCTGGCAAAAACTGCCGGATTCTGACTCTCCTCCACCACCTCCTCCTCCTCCTCCTCCTCAAGCGATGGCTGTGAGAGCCGCTGCGGCTCGAGACTTCTTGAAGCTGGCTCTGTATCAGCAATGTCCAAGCCAGAGGCGAAGCTGCTCAGATTCACCATGTTATGGGAAGAAGAAGAGTTGTTGGAGTAGGCTGGTAGGCTGGCTGCTGCGAGCCCTGGAGGGCACTGGCCACGGCCAATCGGCTATTTATTAGCTGTGACTGCACGATCGATATCTCAGCTTGCAGTGCTGCCACCTTAAAAATTAGGGAAGAAGAAAGAAGAAAAAGAAAAAAGAGGAGTATATATATTATAACAGAGGAATTCTTTGTGTTCTTTTTATATATATATATATATATATAAGAGAGAGACCGACAAAGAGAATGACTTGCTATCAAATATATGCAACATATAGTCTCTAAAAAAGAAAGGCAAATCAGAAAGAGATTAAATGGTGAATAATAATAATAATAGTATATTCGTTCACTGGTTTTGCTTGAAATAATTAGCGCATGCATCGCGCGCAGAACCTGCTGCTGGAGAGCAAGAATGGTGGAGACACAGCCATAGACGGGGTCGGCGAGCCTGGCCTGCGCCTCGTAGCAGATGGTCAGCACTGCATCGCCCCGTCGCCCCGCCGGCACGTGCGCCAGCAGCTTGGACACGTTGCTCGCGCCGAACACCTTGTGCACTGCCGCGAACCTCGCTGCCCCCTGCTCCGTCCCGAAGTGTGGCGCGAACAGACACCCGCTCACGCACTTGCGGCGCAGGAACTTGCACGCCCCGCACGGCGCCGACTGACCTGCCGAGGCAGCACGCTTCCCTGCATCCCTCGGCCTCCCGCCTCCACCGCCGCCGCCTTCTCCTCCTCCTTTCGAGTCCATGGTGGTCGGGCATTCGATTGGGACGGGTGGCTGCGGCTCTAAATAATTATCTAAGGAAGCAGGAGCCACGTTGGGCTCGTGACGGAGGAAAAAAGGTAAAGAGGCTCAGGGATGATGGCTGGCTATAGATGGAGACGACGACGACGACGACGACGACGGGGTGGGGTGGGGTGGGGTGCGATGCGATGGGATGGGATGGGATGCTTGATGATTTCCAGTATGCACGTACATTAATAAATATATTACGCGCGCAATGGATGCACAGAACTAGCGTGAACGAGGGAGGGGGCAAGAGCATGAGCCGCACGCGCAGTGCTGTGCTCAGCTGTGTCGACCAAGACAGCAGGTGGTCAAGTGTCAGGTGACCGTTGCTAGTGGAATGGGGCCCGCACCATGTATGGCAAGCAGTTGTTGAGCCGGGTAGGTAGCAAGACGCTGTCTGGTGTTGCGGGGAGACGTTGCGAGGGAGGAATGAAGGGCTCGCGCACACAATATTTGCGCTGCGGGGAGGTCGAACGGTGTCCGTGGGGTGGAGGAGAGACGTACGGCGGGGTGGTTCACACCATGAGAGATGGTATTGCCACTTGCGGCATGTCATGCGCGCCGAGAGGGTGAGATTTTGTCTCCCACGCTGGCCTGGCTGCAGGCAGCGGCCGCGGATGGATTCGACGAGGTGCAGCGGGAGACGATTAAATTTCATTTTCATTATTATTGCTTAAATTATATCTTTAAAACTCTTGGCTTCTCTATGTAAAATATAATAAAAATCTAATATAAATTCACAGGTGTTGTTGCAGATTTCCGTTCTTTGACTTGGATGCGCTTCTGGCTCCTGATCCGAACGTCGATCTCACCGCCTCGGGGTGGAACCTGCAAGACAGTCCGCACGCAGAGGGTGCTGTGAGGGTAGCCCTCTGCGGAGGACCCTCCGACGCCCAAGTCAGTGAGATTCACAGCAAGCATATGTGAGGAGAAGACTCTCACAGAGAAAGATGCTCTTCCAGGCTCTTGTGAGAGCTCTAATGGAGTATGGAGTATGAGATTCAGTGAGTGAAATGAATGCGTAAGGGGTTATCTCAGAGTTTACGTGCGTACCTGAGAGGTTGGAATGCTGTGGTATTTATAGGCGATCACTGATTCTTGGACGTGCCCTGAATGGGGTCTGAAAACTATTAGGATTCGAATCAAGTTTGTTATGAGGCCGATAAGGTCCGTATCTTGTTAGTTAGAGGATCGATGACTGGGAGAGCTGGTTGATGCCTTGAGGCTCGATGATCATACCTAGGCCACTCTCGCAGATCCTAGGCCACTCTTGCAGATCTTAGGCCACTTCTGGGCATGATCCGCTACCTGGAATCTTATTCAGCTATAGTGGATTTGAGCTCTCCCGCGCCGGATTCCGCAGAGGTATTTTGAATGCCGCGGTTGGCCTGGGTGAGGAATAGCTTGGTTTTTCGAAGTGTAAAATGGATCGGCTCGAATGATCGAGGAATAGCTTGACTCAGACGATCAAAGTATAAGGATAGCTCGAGTTATCGGGGGATAAGGATAGCTCAGCTTAGACGGCCGAAGCATAGGGATAGCTCGGGTTACCGAGGAATAAGATAGCTCGGCTCGGATGGCTGAAGCATAGGAATAGCTCGGGTTACCGAGGAATAAGGATAGCTCGACTCAGATGGCCGAAGTATAAAGGTGGTCCGGGTTGTCAGGGTGATCCGACTTCATCAAAGCTGATTTAACCTTGTCGCTAGAATATCATGCCAGCTAGCCAGCTGGTAAGCAGGGTGTTTGGATTGGGTGCGACCCCATCGCCGATGTGAGCTACCAATAATGCAATGATAATTTTACCCCTTATCACATGCCCTCCACTCCCTAGTCCAAAGTGTAATTTCGGATATAGGGAGTAGAATTCTAAAGCAGTCTTATTTGAGGGATTCAAAAAGGCGGGCAATGATGATCTCGTAAATCATGGGCCGTTGTTTCGTCATCATTTTTCATTGTAGCTCGAGGAGGGAATGCCTCGTTTCCAACAAGCTGCGATAGCGGAAGTTTCACATGGCGGGAATCCTTTATTTCTGGCGCCTGTATTGAGATTTTTGGCGTCTAGGGCTTTCTTTCTGAAAAGTTTATTTAAAGAGGACTGTGGCGGCGCTTCTTCTACAACGCTCCTTCGTCCCTGTCATAGAGATTTTCTACTCCATCTCTGAGCCCATGCTTGCCTGTTCGCGTTTCACCCCTCATCCAGCTAATATGAGTGGTCCAGGTGATGTTGCTTTTGAGATAACCTTAGACGATTTAAATAGGATCCATCGCCATTATAGAGTTCCTCTGGATGTAGCCTTATGGATGCCGAGGACCGAGCACCGGGTTTCAACCGAGTTGAATCGGGGAGTCTTCTTCTACGAGGAGAGCTTGAGGGCAGGTCTACGATTCCCTCTTCACCCGTTGATATAGGAGGTGATGAGGTTTTACAACATATGCCCAACGATGGTGGCTTCGAATAGCTGGTGCAATCTCGTTGGGTTCATCTCGTTGTGCAGTCATGTTGGGGCGACTGCGACCCTTCCCTTACTTTGAGTTTGCTACAACCTGGTTTTTGGGAGGAGCTCTGAGTGGCCCTACATTGGCCTTCGAAAGTCATTTAAGATGATTTCGGACAACCCTTCTTCAATAAAGGGGTAGAAGTCCCGTTTTCTCATTGCCGAAGGAAACATCGGCTTAGATTTCCGAAAGGATGGGCCAGTTATGTAAAGGATCCGGAGGCACATTTGGAGTTGAGCGGGCAGGAGAAAAGAGATTTGGCCATCCTCCGTAGCGGTCAGGAGGTCTCTGCCAGCACCTTGTTAGCGGAGGATGCTCTTTTCGCCGCTGGGCTTAGTTCTATCGACCCTTAAGGTAAGCATACCTCTTCTCTTTGATGACAATGGCCGGTGCGCTTGGATGTTTTTGTTCGATTGGTTCGTTTATTGTGTTTTCAGCCGAGAGGTTGGCATTTGCAGGCCAGATAAGGAGGGAGCTGGGCAAGCGCCACAGGGGCTCCGAATCTGGAGATAAGCATAGATCCGAGAAAAGGGCTCATCCTTTTGGGTCTCGCTCGAGGGACCCCAGAAGAGATGATGTTGACCACGGCTCCTCTGCTTCAAAGAGGGAGGAGGTGAAAATGTCAGTCGCAACCGATAAGCCCTCCCTGCCGAAGGGAGGTGAGACTGCAAAGGAGGTCATTGGGGGAAGCTCAGAAAGAGACGTCGAGGTTCCCCCCTTCAAATAGTAGTTGTGTCAGACGATGCCGAAGAAATGTCGCCGGTCGGTCCGGCGATAGAGGTTTCTCAGTTATCAGCGATGAGGAGTCCACCGCGTAGGGAAGAGACCCCTGCCCAGGCGGAGGGGTTAGGAGAGGCAGCGGTGACTGCCGAAGCTTAAGCGGAGTTGCCTGCCGAAAGGCTGGTGGAGGTCGTGGTACCTCCCGTTGAGGATCTCTCTTCTGTGGTTCCTGGGGCCGCTGCGGAAGAGGCTGAAGTTCGGGTGGAGCCCATCGGGGGTGAAGCATCAGCCAAAGAGGGAGAAGAAGAGGAATCGCTGGATGGAGGGGATGCTCGGGGTGAGGCTCCCTCAGTCGGGGCCGAAGCATTCGAGGCTCTACAAGTTAGAGTTCTAGCAGAGGAGGCCGAACGGATGGTTTCTCAGGCCGAAGTTTCTCAGGATAGTTCTTCGGCTTTGAGCACTTTTGTCCACAGTCCGGAGGTGGATGATATGCTCACTGCCTTAATGAAATCCGTTTTGCGCACGAGGGGGAGTTCCTTGACGGACGAGCCTATCACCGAGGATATCATCGAGGTGGCCTTCGGTCGGCCCAGGGCATCGAAGGATGTTTTCCTTCTGCCCGAAATCAATAATGCCACCCTTATGATGATGGCTTCGAATTACATCTCCTGGGTAAGTTATTGTACCGAGGTTGTAGTTCCTGATTAGTCGGTCGAGCCATGATTTCTTACTGGTGTTTTTCTCACAGAATGCTTTGGTCACAAGGGCACTGACTTAGCGCTTGAATTTGGCCACTGGGGCTTGTGCCCAGGCCAGAAAGGAGGTGGCCGACCTTCGGGAGAGAGTGGATTTGATCAGCCAGCTTTCCGGGGCCCTGGCATCCGCTAGGGCGGATCTCGAGAGGGTGAGCGGGTCTTACCGACTTGCAGCCGAAAGGGCCTCTCGATTAGAGGTTCAGGTCAAAGAGCTCCAGGGTTTCCGCAAACAATCAGATAAGGCCTGCCTGGAGTTGTACCAGATCAAGGCTAAATATGACGACAAAGTCAATGCTATGCAGCAACATTTTGATAAGAGGTGGGGCCAGCTGAGGGCTAGTCATGCCGAGGAGAAGAATAGTTGGAGCAGAAAGCTCGAAAAGGAGGAGCACAAGTGCCAGCGACAGCTGGATCAAATCGCCAGTTTGAATAAAGAATTCGCCGATAATGAGGATCGGTTGAAGTGGCAAAATGGACAGATTGCTCGCTTACTGATGATCTTGATCACTCTCGGTAGGAAATTGGGGACAAGCAGTCCCAAATTACTAACCTCAAGGAGGGTCTTCAGCAAAATGAACTAGCCAAGCTGAAGGCCTTGGAGAAGGTTCAGGAGCTGAGCAATAAAATGGTTCGATGGGAAGAAGAGGTATAGTATCTCCTCATTCATTTGCTTTCGGTATTTTTCTTTTGCTCGTGGGTTTAAATGCCTTAACATTTTGCAGATGGGAAGAATTGGACTCGAGGCGTAGGAGCAGTTTAAAGCCTTAAGGGTGGAGTTATCCGCGAGTCGCCGAATGAACCTCGAACTCCAAAATCAGCTTACCTCGGCTGTGGAGAAGTATAAAAATTCTGTGCAATTCTCTGAAGAATGTAGAGGGGCTTGTGCCGATGCATTTTGGTTCGGCGAGGATGAAACTCGAGCAAGGATCTCTCGGGCGCATCCCGAATGGGATTTGTCTTTTTTGGATGCCAAACATTTTGATGCTTGTACCCGGGGGCCGAAGAAGAGGAATATGAGGACATCTCAAATGTTGATCTTGAGGCTATTCTGGGCCCTGGTGAAGCCACAGCTCCCGAAGAACACTCTCAGCTTGCTGCCGAGGCACCAACGACATTTGAAGTTGGTGAAACAAGCCAAGTCCTCCCGGATGTTACCGAGGAGTTTCCTGAGACCGATCTGAACCTTGACCCTTAAGGGTCGCATATATTTTTCTCCTTTCATACTTGTATCTTGGCCGAAACTTTAATGAATGGATCTTTTGTTTCCATCTGTTTTGCCTTATTGTTTTAAATCACTTGTTGCCTGAATGGCCGTTTTGTATTAGAAGCTGACGGCGAGTGGATCATGTGTAACTCTCGCCTTTGGGTCGGTTTGCTCTTTTCAAACTGAACGCCTTGCCTATTCAAAGCTGAACCGATTTGCTTCGTCGGTGTATGAGCTAGCTCGGCTAAGACTTGAGAAAACGTCTCGGTCAGGGCCAAGGTTAGGCAGATAGCTCGGTCAATCTGAAATAAGAGGTCGGCTCACTCGGCCGAGGCATAAAATGGTTCGGCGTGAGATGACCAAAAATTGCGTGAGTACCTCGGCCGAGATTTGGCAGATGGTTCAGTATATGAGAAATCATTTCATTTTTTGCCCAGGCAGATGAGACGGATTTGCAACTCATCGAAGGACACTTTGTTTTTCGCATAAGGCATTTATCCCGTTGGTCTTTTCCAACATGGGTCTTTTTAACGTACGCAATAAGGACCTGATTGCCATTGGATGGTGTTGTTTTCACGAGGCGATTTCCTAGGCCTGCCCGTATCTCAAGGATCGGCGGGTGATTTCCTGCATTTAAGGCTCTTGATTCGAGATCAGAGGAAAATCTTTTATCGTGCGTCATGGCCTGGGAAATACGTTCGGCGCGCTTCGGAAAGCGCTCTTTTACCCTAAACCGTCACATGGCAGCGTGGCCAGGGCATTTTTGAATCCCGGGGTTTTCTACTTTAATGGCTGCACCCCGGTCCGTTTGCCTATAAAAATGGGAGGAGCGGGCCGTGTTAGGCTATCTCCCAAGACTTTCTTTTCTGTGAGTTGTAAGAGTTTCCATGACGTCTGTTTCATTGAAGTTGAGAGTGGAGAGATTGAGCTTTCCTTTTGAAAGCTGGCTCGTCCCAGATAGCTGGGGTGATGAAGAAGCTGCTGAAGAGCAAGCAGTCCTCAAGGAAGGAATTCTTGAAGGTTATATGGAGAGCGCACGGGAGGCCCACAGAAGTCATATGGGGAGCACACGTATGCGCTTCCTGTGTGTCCTTCGCCACTTGCCATGGGGACCACAGGAAATGCACGACATACGTACCCCCCATGATTTACATGAATTTCGCCTCCTCCCTCAGCTTGAATTTCTCAGTTCATCCGCCTGAGAATCTTTTGCCATGTGAAGAGGGAGGAGGGATGTGTTGGTCTACCAGTTCCCTGCCTATGTGCTTGGGCAGTGGCTAGCAGACCAGCATCCCACTTGGGGGGAAGGCATCTTCGTCATCGGCATCCACAGGTCCTTAACCCATTTTGGATCTCTCAGTTCATTCGGGGGACCCATGGATGGCCGGTTTTGTTCTTTCACAATAACCAATGGCTTAACAGAGCATGTCTGGTTTCTCTAATTTCTGGGGTGGATGTGAAGACATCGTCGTTGACCGAAGCTACTCAGCCGAGCTTTTATTTTATTTGTATTTCCTGTGCTATGATGCACTTGTAATGCCTCCCAAGAGGTTGTAACTTTTTTATTAATAAAGAAAGTTCTCTACTCTTTCTTCTTTTATCATCTGTTTCTTTTTCTGATATGATTGTGTTGAGAGTTGCCGCTCTCGGTTTGTGCTTTCTGGCCCGTAGCCTAAGCTACAAATTCAGCAGCAGTTTTGCTACTTTATTTTTGTTAACATGCCATTCGATCCTTTGTAGAGGAAGCGTTTATCTCTATTTAAGTTAGAGGGAGGCCTGGGCGGCCCCGCAAACTTACGTGGTGAACATGGTCCTATTTAAGGGATGAAGTACATATTTCTTTGGAAAGAAATAACTTGCATAATCTTGCTGGTAAGCGAAGAAAGGTTACTAACTTCTGCCGAAGCATAATAGGACTTCTTAGTCGTGTCAGAGTATTTGAGAAATCACTCGGCCAGGCCAAGGCTTCAAATAATATATCATTCGGTGTTGCCGAGGCTTCTGATAATATATCACTTAGTGTTGCTGAGGCTTCAGATAATATATCACTCGGTATTGTGAGGCTTCAGATAATAAATCACTCGGTGTTGCCGAGGCTTCAAATAATATATCACTCGATGTTGCCAAGGCTTCAAGATTATATTTTACTTGGCGCTGTCAAGGTACGGAGATCGCTCGGCCCAGCCGAGGATTATAAAGATTATATTTTACTTGGTGCTACCAAGGTACAGAGATCACTCGGCCCAGCCGAGGATTATAAAGATTATATTTTACTTGGCACTGCCAAGGTACGGAGTCCTCCCAGCTCAGTCGAGATATATTTTACTTGATGCGGCCAAGGTCTGAAGATCACTTGGCCCAGCTGAGGATTATAAAGATTATATTTTACTTGGCGCTGCCAAGGTACGGAGTCCTCCCAGCCCAACTGGGATATATTTTACTTGGCGCGGCCAAGATCCGAGATCACTCGGCCCAACCGAGGATTATAAAGATTATATTTTACTTAACGCTGCCAAGGTACGGAGTCCTCCCAGCCCAGCTGGGATATATTTTACTTGGCGCGGCCAAGGTCCGAAGATCGCTCGGCCCAACCAAGGATTTATAAAGATTATATTTTACTTGGCGCTGTCAAGGTACGGAGACCATCACTCAGATTGGCTGAGGCTTCAAATAATATATCACTCGGTGTTGCCGAGGCTTCAAGATTATATTTTACTTGGCGCTGCCAAGGTACGGAGTCCTTCCAGCCCAGCTGATATATTTTACTTGGCGCGGCCAAGGTCCGGCGATCGCTCGGCCCGGCCGAGGATTTATAAACCTGTCTCTCATCATAGCCATCAAGGAAAGTAACGAAAATAGAAATTTTTTGAATATTCAAAAATTTAATTCAATGGACAAAGTAAGTTTAGGGAGGGCGTACTCTCACTGATGATAAATGCGGAGATTATCCGAGTTCCACATCCGGGGAATAGATTTCCCATTTAGATCTTGGAGCTTGTAGGTGCCGGGTTTAATCACCTCCGTAATTTGGTAGGGACCCTCCCAATTAGGATAGCTTCCCTTGCTCCAGTGGCTTTGAGACGGATGCTTTCCGAAGTACCAGGTCATCCGGGGAGAAAAACTTCCCTTTGACTCTGGTTGAATGGTAGCGGGCAATTCTTTGTTGGTAAGCCGCCATCAGGATCCAGGCTTTCTCTCTGACTTCATCTATTAAGTCCAGATTGGTTCAGAGTTGTTCATCATTAGATTCTTCCAAGTAGCCTTCGGTGCGAGGGGAGGGGAGTTCGACTTCCACGGGGATAACAGCTTCAGTGCCGAAGGCCATCTTGAACGAGTCTGGCCCGTGGGAGCCCTCTCGGTGGTTCGGTATGCCCACAACACATGGTGGAGCTCCTCCGCCCATCTGCCTCACGCTTGGTTGAGCCGAGCTTTAATTCCCTGCAATAGAGTTTGATTTGTTACCTCGGCTTCCCTATTAGCTTGAGGATGTCCGACCGATGTCAGGCGATGAAGAATGCCATGATCCTCGCAGAACCCCCGAAACTTCGGATTATCGAATTGCTTCCCGTTGTCGATGATGATGGTGTGGGAAGACCGAAGCAGCAGATGATGGATCTCCACACGAAGTCTTTGGCACGGGCTTCGGTTATCTGGGCGACTGCTTCGGCTTCGACCCACTTAGTGAAATAGTCAATCACCACAAACAGGAACTTCCTTTGCCCCGTTGTGAGGGGGAAAGGGCCAAGTATATCCATTCCCCATTTGGCGAAGGGCCAGGAGGATGAGATGGAAGTCAGGTGAGCAGAGGGGAGCCTCTGAATATTTGAATGTCGTTGGCCTGCATCACAGGCTCGGACAAGGTCGTCAGCATCTTTCTGCATCATTGGCCAATAATATCCTTAGCGTAGTACTTTGTGGCACAGGGCGCAGCTGCCAAGGTGATTGCCACAGATGCCTTCATGAACCTCCCGAAGAGCGTAATCAGCCTCTGATGGATGGAGGCATTTGAGCAGCGGCATTGAGAAGGACCGCTTGTAGAGCCGGTCATTAATTAGAACATAATGAGATGATTGTAATTTCAACTTCCTTGCTTCCTTTCTATCAGTGGGCAGCGACCCTTCTTTGAGGTACTGGTGCAGGGGGTCCATCCAGGATGGTTCGGTGTCAACCTGCATCACGTAATCAACATCGATGATGCTGAGCTTCTCTAGGACTTCCAGGTGAAATTTTCGCTCGAGATCCATTGACTCCGTAGTCGCCAGGCGGGATAGTAGGTTGGCGCGCGCATTTTCAGCCCTTGGGATCTGGACAATTTTGAATTCATCGAAATAGGAAGATAGATCATGCACCTTTTGGAGATACCGAATCATGCTCAGCTCTCGAGCCTCGAATTCTCCCTGCACCTGGCTGGCCACCAATTGGGAGTCGGTGTAGGCAATCAGCTTCTTGACTTTGAGCTCATGGGTGATTCGAAGTCCGAGAGTAGGGCTTCATACTCTGCTTCATTATTCGAGGCCGGGAAGGAGAAACGAATGATATTCAAAGGTTGCGCCCTCCGGGCTGGTGAGGACCAGGCCGGCGCCAGAGCCACCTACACTGGAGGATCCGTCGGCGTGAAGCAACCATGGAGCACTGGGCTTTGGTTGTCCTGGGGCATCTGAAACAGAGCCATCTTCAGGTATAGTGCATTTGAGAAGGAAGTCCGCTAGAACTTGGGCTTTAATGGCGAACGAGGCTGATATTGAATGTCGTGCTTGCTCAGCTCGACAGCCCATTTGGTCATTCTTCCTGATGCTTCTGAGCGATGGATAATTGCCTTGAGGGGTTGGTCGGTCAGGACGATGACAGTATGCGCCTGGAAGTATGGCCGCAACTTTCGGACCGATGTCACTAGAGCTAGGACCATCTTCTCAACCCGAGTATACCTCGATTCAGCGTCTTTGAGCAGCCTGTTGACATAATAGATAGGTCTTTGGATTCTATTCTCCTCTCTGATTAGCACCGAGCCAACACGCCTTCAGAGACCGCTAGGTATAGGTTCAGCACTTCCTCTAGCTTCGGGCTACTGAGAAGAGGCGGCGAGCCAAGGTGTTTCTTGAGGTCTTCGAAGGATTTCTGGTAATCTGGGGTCCAATGGAAATTTTTGGCCGACTAAAGCACTTTGAAGAAGGGAAGGCATTTCTCGGCCGACGAGCTATGAAGCGACTGAGGGCTGCTACCCTCCAGTGAGGCGCTGCACGTCCTTGACTGATCCCTGCGGAGCCATCTATTGCAGGGCTTGGATTTTTGAGGGTTTGCCTTGATGCCTCACTGTGAAATCATAAAGCCGAGGAACTTTTCGGAGTTGACCCCGAAGGCGCATTTGGTGGGGTTGAGCTTCATCTGATACTTCCGAAGTATGGCGAAGCTCTCCGCAAGGTCCTCGATGTGCTGAGATGCCTTCTTGCTTTTTACCAGCATATCATCGATATACACCTCCATGTTCCGACCGATTTGCTCCTTGAAAACTTTGTTGACTAGCCTTTGGTAGGTGGCACCTGCATTTTTCAAACCAAAGGGTATAACTCGGTAGCAGTAGATACCTCGGTCGGTGATGAAGGCGGTTTTCTCTCATCTTCGGCGCCATTTGGATCTGGTTGTAGCCCGAATAGGCATCCATAAAAGTTAACATTTCATGGCCTGAAGTTGAATCCACGAGCTGGTCAATCCGCGGAAGAGGGAAGCTATCTTTTGGGCAGGCTTTATTGAGGTCAGTGAAGTCGATGCAGATACTCCATTTGCCATTCGACTTCTTCACCATGACCACGTTTGCCAGCCAGTCGGGGTAACTAACCTCCCGAATAAATTTGGCTTTGATGAGTTTATCCACCTCTTCTTTGATGGCTTTTTGGCGCTCTGGGGCGAAGCTCCTCTTCTTCTGCTTAATAGGCCTGAATGTTTCGTCCACGTTGAGGCGGTGGACTAGGACGTCTGGACTAATTCCTGGCATATCCAACGCAGACCAGGCGAAGATGTCAGCGTTCTTCTGAAGGAACTCGATCAATTCTTGTCGAAGTATTCCTTCCAGCTGCGATCCAACCTTGATAGTCCAATCGGGCCGAGCCTCATCAAGTAGTACCTCCTCCAGTTCTTCGGCCGGCTCTCCTCGTTGCTCAACGAGATCCTCCCGAGCATCCAGCCTATCCACCTCAGGCTTTCTGGATTGGAGGTCGGCCACAAAGCAATGCCGAGCTATGATATGGCTTCCTCGAACCACCCCTACTCCCCATTCGGTGGGAAACTTCATGGAGAGATAAGGGATGGAAATGATGGCCTTGAGAGATATCTGCCCTGGTCTACCGAGGATAGCATTGTAGGGAGATCTGAGCTTGGTCATGAGAAAATCCATGAGCACGGTAGCTACGCGGGGCCAGGTGCCAGCTCGGACCGATAGAGTGATGACCCCTTCAGGGATTATGGAGTCATCCGTGAAGCCCACCAGGGTAGATTCCACCGATCGAAGGCTTTGTACCCAGAATTTTAATCTCATAAAGGCATCAAAATACAAAACATTAACAGAGCTTCCACTATCAATCAGAATACGGTGTATATCATAGTTGTTCATGTTTAGAGATACAACCAAGGCATCATCATGGGGGTATTGTACCTCCCGAAGGTCTTCATCGGAGAAAGTAAGCTCATCAATCCGAGCTTTCTTCAGTGGGTTCTCCTCCTTGCCTGACCAAGAAGATGGGGATCCGGCCGCCGTTATCACATTGACGTTGCCGATAACTGGAGGATTCGGTGGTGGGAGTTGACGAGGTTCAGGTAGGCGATTCTCTTCATTATTCGGCTCAGGGGGGCCCCTGAACCGATTCAGTCTGCCTCGCCGGATCAGCTGCTCGATCTCATTCTTGAGCTGCCAACAGTCCTCGGTGTCGTGCCCGTAGTCTCGGTGGAAGCGGCAGTACTTGGTTGGGTCCCTTTGAGCTCCGTTGCCTCGAAGAGGAGGGGGCCGAGGAAGTTGATGCTCGATCTCCATCAGGATCTAAGCTCTTGGTGCGGTGAGGGGAGTATAGCGATCGAATCTTCGGGCCGAACTCTGAGTTTGGTCTCGAGGCGGCGGCAAAGGAGCTCTGCGATGGCGAGGCGGGCTAGCACGGCGATGGGCCCGCTGCATGTCTGAGCCCTTTGCCTCTTTTTTCTTCATCTGCTTGGCCGGGGCTGACCTCCTCGATTCTTTCACCCTGGCATACTTGTCCGCCAGGGACATCATGTCCGAAAGGCTCCTTGGGTAGTTAACCTCTAGAGCTAGATAGAAGTCTCCCTCCTTGGACACTCCTCCAGCCAAGGCGGACATGGCCACCTCATGATTGAGGTGGTCGACTTCTAAAAGGGCCGTGTTGAAGCGATCGAGATAATTCTTCAGTGATTCCCCCTCTCTCTGCTTGACCTCGGAGAGGGAATCAGATCTCCGTCGCTGGATGACTATTGACGAACTGGCTAATGAGCAAACAGCTCAGCTCATCGAAAGAATCAATGGAACCTAGTTTTAGGCTGTTGAACCAGGTTCGGACAGATCCCCTTAAGGTGGAGGGGAAGGCTCTGCACAGGATCGCATCTGATGCCCCGTGGAACATCATGATGGATCTGAAGCTGCTGAGTGGTCGTCGGGATCGGTGGATCCATGATACGGCTCGATGGTAGGGAGCTTGACATGAGGGGGAATCACTTCCCTCATGATCCTCTCGAGATGGGGATGCCCTGCTCCGCTTTCGGCTGGGATGGAGGAGCTTGTCTGGCGGCGTCCAACTCCCGGCGCCACTCTTGCCGCATTTCTTTCATCTGCTGTCTGATCTCTTCATCCAGAGTGGTATGAGGGATCGTTCGAGGAGAAGATGGCCACGGCATCAAATCCTGGGAAGACACCAGGGAGAGGGAGCGAACCTGCCTGGATCTAAGCGGGCTCTTCCCTCCAGCTCGTTGCAGTGCCGGCTTCACCTTTGCGGGCTGGTGACCACGGTCCACCACTCCAGGCGGGTCAGAAGAAGAAATCGCTGGCGGGGTAGGGGCAGCGGCCTCCTCATGGGGCTAAGAGGCAGGGATAGCAGCTCCAGGGATCGCTTGGAATCTCTAGACCAACTAGGTCAACGCTTGGACTTGTTGAACCAGAGTGGCGAACTGGTTCAGGGTTACTGCCGTTGCTGGCGGTGAAGGAGTTTCAGCTGGCGGTGGTAGCGGAGGTACTGCATCGCTAATCAGATTAGGCCGTTGAGAGGTGGCCTGGTCTTGACCTTTAGATGTGGCTCTCTTCCGATTGGCCATTAGAGGATGCTTTTCTCTGGTTCTTGAGTCTTGTCTCCTAGATCACAAGTTTATGGGACTTAAGGTCCTTCCTCTAGCACCAATTTGTTGCCGCAGATTTTCGTTCTCTGACTCGGGTGCGCTTCTGACTCCTAATTTGGACGTCGATCTCATCGCCTTGAGGTGGAACCTGTAAGACAATTCGCACGTAGAGGGTGCTGTGAGGGTTGCCCTCTGCGGAGGACCCTCCGACACTCAAGTCAGTGGAGATTCACAACAAGTAGATGTGAGGAGAAGACTCTCACAGAGAAAGATGCTCCTCCAGGCTCTTGTGAAAGCTCTAATGGAGTATGGAGTATGAGATTCAGTGAGTGAAATGAATGCATAAGGGGTTATCTCAGAGTTTACGTGCGTACCTAAGAGGTTGGAATGCTCTGGTATTTATAGGCGATCACCCGATTTCTTGGACGTGCCCTGGATGAGTCTGAAAACTGTTAGGATTCGAATCAAGTTTGTTATGAGGTCGGTAGGGTCCGTATCTTGTCAGTTAGAGGATCGACGGCTGGGAGAGCTGGCTGATGCCTTGAGGCTCGATGATCAGACCTAGGCTAATCTCGTAGATCCTAGGCCACTCTTGCATATCTTAGGCCACTTCTGGCATGATTCGCTGCCTGGAATCTTATTCAGCTATAGTGGATTTGAGCTCTCCCGTGCCGGATTCCGTAGAGGTATTTTGAATGTCGCGGTTGGCCTGGATGAGGAATAGCTTGGTTTTTCGAAGTGTAAAATGGATCGGCTTGAATGATCGAGGAATAGCTGGACTCGGACGACCAAAGTATAAGGATAGCTTGAGTTATCGGGGGATAAGGATAGCTCGGCTCGGACGGCCGAAGCATAGGGATAGCTCGGGTTACCGAGGATTAAAGATAGCTTGGCTCGAATGGCCAAATCATAGGAATAGCTCGGGTTACCGAGGAATAAGGATAGCTCTGCTCAGATGGCCGAAGTATAAAGGTGGTCCGAGTTGTCAGGGTGATCCGACTTTATCAAAGCTGATTTGACCTTGTCGCTAGAATATCACGCCAGCTGACCAGCTGGTAAATAGAGTGTTTGGATTGGGCGTGACCCCATCGCCGATGTGAGCTACCAATAATGCAATGACGATTTTACCCCTCATCAACAGAAAAAATAAATATTATAAAATATAATAATAATATCTTTATATTAAAATATAATTATAATTTTAAATATAGAGAATTTTTATATATGTTTTATTTTTGATAAAAAATATTTATATTTTAATCATGAGCAATAGATAAAGCTTTTAATTCTTATCTTCTAACTTTTTGAGGATTATATATTTTTAATGACATATCTAACTTTTGAGGATTATATATATTTACTGACATATCGATCGAACTTTATTCATATATGATTCAATAACTTTTAAATTATTTTATATAATTAAATTTATATTGTGATATGCACTTTTAATATGAAATAAAATTTTTTATCTAACATGGGATGTAGATGTAACTTGAGTAATTAAATAACAAAATTATTATTAAAAACATTATTTAAACTAATTGAAAAAATATCATGTATATAGTACTCACATATTGTTTGAATAATATGAGTAGAAATGGTATTGGTATTGTGTGGATGTCTAATTAATTTAAAACTAATATTTCTTTTTGTATAATTTGATCATAATCAATAAAATATATAGTAAATAAATATAATATAATTTTGCGGTGGTCATCCAAATATCATATGTAAATGCTATTCTATTATCAAAATTTAAAAATATAAAATATATTTTTTTATAATCAAAATATTATTTAAAATAATCAAATTTAGAAGTACATATTTCTAGAAATACTTTAAAATATTCTATTTAATTCCTAAAAATAAGAAAATTTTTCTTAACTCGCCTCCTTATCCCAGTCTAATTTGAGATTGGGTGGCATCATGAGTTGCATTCTCATGCTTCTTCTAATACTCAACCAGATGATTAGTTCTCTTAAGTGTCATAGTTTTAGTTTTTTTTTTTTTTTTATATGGACTTATTGAAAGTGCAGAGCTCTTCACTCGTGATTTTCTTAATGTCAAAGTGTGGCTACATTTTGGAGGTCCTGGATTTAGCTTTGGACCTAATGATTGACATAACACCGAAGGCCATAGTGGATTTATGGACACAGCTTTAGTCTACGATTGGTATGCCCATACTCCCTCGTGTTAGTGCTAAAGTCAAAAAACTCTTAACCATGGGTGGGAAAAAGCTACCAACACTAGATATAGTTGATTATAGAGGATAGAGAGTAGAGAGTAGATAAAGAGATTAGGGTAGCTAACTGGAGATAGAGAGATTAAAAAAGTTTACAAAGATTAGAAAGCTTTTAGGAAGATGAGAAGGGCTTAAAAGAATTTTAGAGAGCTTGTGATTTGGTATATGTTGAGGTAGAAAGGTTGAAGGCCATTTATAAATATTGGAGGGCTTTTACATAATCCAAATAACCTTAAAAACTAGCCATTTTATAGCTATTGTAGGAAGGGTAAATGTCTTTTAAGCAGAAGACTAAAATACTCTTGAAAACTAACCTTTTATTGGCAGTTGAAAAGGGATAAATAGGAATTGATTGGAAACAACCCTAAACTGATCGTTTTATGGCTGTTGAAGGGGGTAAAATAGAAAAAATTCTAATTAGACTAGGCGCATGCCCAGCGAGCCATCCTTGGCATGCTGGCCCAATGGACCTTTATGTGTTATCGCGTGACAAATCTTGCATGTTGGGTCCGCATGCCAGACTAGCAAGCCAATCATGCCGAGCTCGATGTGTTGGGCCTAACAAGTTGGCCCAACGGGCTGTTTCACAGGCTAGCCTATGCGATCGTCCTAGTGCCACAAGGGAAAACTCTTCCTGCACCGCCCCCGGTGTATGAAGCCGCGCACCGAGGTGCGGCATTGGCCGCGCGCCCGTGCGGGCGCGCGTGCCACGGCCCAATATGGCTACAAGCCATGCTATGTTCGTCTTCTTGCCAGCTTACGATAAGTCACATATCAGCACAGTCTACAAATCTTAGAAAAGGCCGACTGGTGGGCCATGCTAGGCCCGATATGATTATTGTAGCAGTTATGTCATATCAGGTTTGAGCTAGCTCAACTCGTTTGACATCTTTGGTCTTCACTTTTTTTCAAGACCGTGAAATTTAATATTTTTTATACAATAGAACTTATCTATAATTGCACTTGATTTTTTGCAATTTCATTTTTCTAACCATATGTATGTATGTATGTATTTCATAATATTAATTTGTTGAAGATGCTAGCTTCACACTTGGAGAAAAAAAAATGAAAACCCAATCGTAAATGATGGGGCATATTATTGACTTCTTCATCTTGTTCAATCTAGCAATGGTGGTTGCATTTTTTATATTTTTAGATGGTAAGGCACATCTTTTTCATGATTATTGTTCTAATTGAAAACCTTAAACACAACATTTTCTACTTAAATTATCTGTATGGAGTTTCCTTATTGATTTTTTTAAAGATTACATCAATTCTTGTTAATGCTTTTATCCATTCCATATATATTCCTATTGGATTTGCTGCTATATTTCTAAGTCATGGATACTCAACTATAATATTTTCTTCATAATTACCCACCTAGCCGTAGCTTTCAATATGGTAAGTATTCTTATTAGAAATTTGTATATATGTGCCTTACAAAATAAAGTAACTTTCTCAATTTTTGAAGTCTAGCTGTCAACTCAAAAATTTGAACTATGCATTATAGTAGATAATATAAATTAATTCCATTTAAGATGTTGTGATAGTTACGTTGAAGAGCTTCACATAAGCATTTTTTTAAAGAAAACAACCCATTTGTTGAATCAACTTTGTCTTTGTTGAGGATATTGTTGATCCAATTATTGATTTTGATGAATAACAAAATTCATATGAGTATATCTCTTGTGTTGCTAATGATTTTGATTAAGTGTTTCAGAAATTTAAAGTGTTTAATTAATCAAAATCCAAGAAAATTAAGTTTGAATCCAATTCTAGTGTCAAGTATCAAGTTTCAGACATTAAAGCCGACTCTAGAAGGATTAGAGCCGACTCTGGAGCGTATCGGAACAGTTTAGTACTTTCGGCATGGATTAGAGCTGACTCCTGCAGAGATTAGAGCCAATTCTAATCGAAAAATAGAGAACCTCATTTTTGCATTAAATTAGAGCCGACTCCTATAGAGAATTAGAGCCGACTCTAATTGACAAACAAAGACTAGTTTTTCAGAGCACAATTAGAGTTGACTCCCGCATTTGTTAAAGCCAACTCAAACACACGATGTGTCGACCCCACGAAAAGTTAGAGCCGACTTCGCGACAGATGGATATTGCTATTTTGAGCATCCTGACTTAGAGTTGGCTCTAGGCCAGATTAGAGCCGACTCTAATCTGTCATAGGCAAATTTCAGATGTATCAGAGATGACTCCAGAAGTTATCTTTTTTTTAATACACCTCAACGACTCTTTCTTGCGAATTTCAGATGTATCAGAGACGACTCCAGAAGTTTTCTTTTTTTCAATATACCTCAACGACTCTTTTCTCTTTTGTGCTAAACACATCCATAAGTACATTTAATGGCTAGTTTTTATCTAAAAATGGATTAAGAGAAAATTATAAAAGGAAGCTTTCGATTGTTTGAAAAAACAAGAATAGAGAAGAGAAAAAATTAAAAATCAAAGAAAAAAAGTTTAGATTTGAAATCCCAAGTGTTCGAAAAAGAGTTCAAAGAAATCCAAAGCATTGAAAAGTCAACTTTGAAGAATTTTCATCAAATCAAAAAGGAAAAGCAAAGAGCCCTAGTTCTTCAACATCCTCTACATCAACGAATCTTTCAAAGCTTTGATCCTATCTTAAGAAAGATCATCCAAGAGGAAAAGAAAAAAAGATGAAAAGCCCAACTTCAGAAATCTTCTAAATCAGGCTCTTCTATTTATATCTTAGTCATATTGCTTATTTGCTCATTTAAGGAGCTTTCTATCTGCTGTAACCTTACTTTTATTATATTTGGTTACTAATTCAATCAGGTGATTGAATCAAATAAGGCAGATTAGCCTCGTGCAAGCTAGGGTAGCTTGTGATAGGTTGTATGCTGGTGAACCTGTAAAAATCGACTGGGTTCGTTGTGATTCCATTGTTAAAACAAGTTTGAATTGTGAGCTTATAAAATAACTCGGCTGTAATCAGGTTGATTATAGTATGGGCCCAAGAGTTACTTGGGAGTGATGTAGGTATAGCTAACACCGAACCACTATAAATTTTTGTGTTTATCGTGCTTATCTCTTTTTCTCTCTACTCTATCCTTATATTCTGCTTTGCATTCTTAGCACCACACCTATTGCATTTATCCCTGTGCACTATCACTTGTAAAATTATTTTTAAGCGCCAAAATTTTTTAAGAACCTAATTCATCCCCTCCTCTTGGATTGTCATCTGGGCCAACAATTAGTATCAGAACTTATGCTCATCCTTCTTTGATCTAACAATCAAGAGCTAAAGATCCAAATGATAGCTCAAGCTAGTTCTTCTTTTTCTAAGGGACAATCCACAAATCGTCCACCTTTATTTAATGGCATTAACTATTCATATTGGAAAGCTAGAATAAGGATATTCATTCAAACTTTAGACTATGATTTATGGAGTATCATTATCAATGGTCCTAGCACTCCCACACACATAGTTGATGGATCCATTGTTTCTAAACTCGAAAGGGATTGGAATGAAAATAATCAAAAAATGGCTCAGTGTTAGTAATAGTGCCCTAGGCCTATTGTATGGACATGGTATTTTGAATATTTATGAACATTTACTATTATCATAATTTGCATGTTTATTATATAATAATGTCCTTGAATAATATTATGAATTATTCTAAATGTCCCTAATCGGTTATTATTGTGGGAATAACAATAAATTAAGATTAGTAAAATTTGATTGATATTCATGAGATGAATATGTGTATGAGATACAAATCAAACTTATATGTATTTGTTGAGAACAAATATTGGACAAGACCCGCCTTGAGATTAATACATGGATCAAAGTTATAAGTTAATCTCTAGTAGTTGTGTCATTAAATCCTTAGACCTGAGATTGCTATAGTTCTCAACATGAGGAATATTATGTTTTGACATAATCAAACGTTGTCTTTAACCGATGATTATAAAGATTATGATTGAACATAATAAGAATCATGTAGTGAGATGTGAGTGATTAAGATGAATTTGTCCCTCTTATTATAAGAGAGATATCTCTGGGCCCCTCGATGATTGAGACTGAGAAATGCATGGCCATGCTCAAATGAATTGATGGAGATCAATATCATTTGTTTAGTCAGTCTAATTGGGTTTCGAGAAATTAAAGATAGAGAGATATAAGGTTGACTTTATCCATGCCTTATATTCTATCAAGATATCATGTGACAAAAGGATTATGTTAATAGCTACTTTAGGTTGTCTCGGAACATGAGCTTTTCATTTAACTTGGGTAGTCATAATGTCTTGTTAGAGGCCGCTTATGACTTGTAGGTTCAAAATGTGATTTAGGCCTACTGCCAACGTTAATTGAACCTATAGGGTCGCACACTAAGAACGACAATAATGGTTACGATTTGTTACTCTCTATATAATTTAAAATGATGAGATTATTTTAAATTACAAATAATAATTAGTTGTCATTTAGATTCGAGTTTAATTTTGAGAAAATTTAAATTTGTAATTTAAATTGTGACAAGTAATTAAATTGTTACATTTTCTTATTGGATAAGGAAATAATCCATAAATTTTTTTTTGGTTAAAAATATATATTCCTTATTTTGTAAGGAAAGGATTTAAATTGTTATTATTTAAAAGGAGTTTTAAATAAATATCAATTAAAATCTTAGTTAACCAAAATTCCTAGCAGGCTTGTATATATGTTCGATATATACGTTTTAGAGTGGGGCATTTGAAAGGTAACGTCGATTGGGGCATTTGAAAGGTCACGTCGATTGCATTTGGGCATCGATTGGGGCAAAGGTCACGTCGATTGGGGCTTTTGAAGCGTCATATCTTTTGCCTTAAAGATGGAAAAATAGAGAGTTGAAAAAGGGTTCATTTTTGTGAAAAATGGAATGGTTGAACTAGCATTCAAAACATTTTGGTGTCCGTTCGTGTGTGGATACTTGTAGAGGGTGATCGTCTTTCTGAAAGGCAGCACCTTTGAAGATCCGAGAAAACCCAACACAAGAACAGAAGGATTACATACTGATTAAAAGGTAATAAAAGGTAATAACAAAAGGTAATATTTTTGTTTATCCTTCTTTCGGTTTTTATGAAACGCATGTGATTCTTGGTGGGTTATAAATTTATTTTGTTTCCGCTGCAATTTTATTCCAATTAGATTGGGATTTTTCATTCCGTAACCCAACAGTGGTATCAGAGCCTCTTGCGTTTTCATAAAAATCAAAAACTGCCATGTTTGATTGTATGTATGAGATGTATATGATCTTGGCATGGTTTGCGTTCTTGTATATATATATGATATTAGTGTTTGCACGAACGACATAGATAATAGGTTTTCTAAGGTGTTAATTGATGAATCTGTTTCCTGTAAGGATTCGTTAATATGATTAAAAATCGAATGGGATGTTGCAATTAAAGTGTTTAATATCTTGATATATGATTTCGGTGATGTCTTAATTAGATTAATACATGAACTGAATTCACATATCAATAAGGATTTATCAATTGCTGTTTATGGTGGTGCGGATGTGAGCCTTAAATTTATTGATGAGATCAATAAAATCAAATTTTAGGATGAAACTTTATTGTATCTCAAATTTTAGGAACCGCAGTACTACCTAATCAGAGCGCCTTGTAAATTTAATTGGTTTTAAAAACACGCCTATTTTCTTTAATGCAATATGTATATGCTATATGATAACATGATATATTTTGCATGGTGTGTTGCTTTGCTTTGTATGGTGCATGGTATGGCCTTGTGACCAATATGATTGGCAGGTTTTTATTTCTTTTACAAGGGTTGTAATTATCATATATATGGCCTGCGTGCTATTTTGTTTCATTATAATTTTTCTTTTACTTTAGTAGTATTTGTTTATTTATTGTAATAAAGCAAGAAGACAAAGCAAACCATTTAAAATCCTGCAATCCAACCATGGTGATAGAGGAGCTAGGTGTCTATGCACATGATGATGGTCAAGTAGACATTATGGTGTTGCTCATTATTACCTAGGATTGACCATTGATCTTCATATTGGCTTATGAAGATCAATCTTGATAAGGTCATACTATGACATGTTTATTATATACATGTATGAGATGCTATGTATGATGTTTCATAAGTATGTGATGCTATGTATGATATCAATGAGTATGTGATACTAAATGCATGATGAGATCTGTTAATCTATCTAGATCCCTCACATAAAATCTTAAGTTGACATGCCATCCATATTTGAACACTTGTCAAGGCTTTTATCACCTTAATGTGGGTTCTACCAAAGTAGAAGTACATTGGGTTACATTAGTGAGGCAAGATGGGTAATGGTGCTACCCATATGTTTAAAAATGGTTTAACTTAATTAGGTTATCAAAACGGTTTTGGGCCTAATGGCATGAGATGGGATTTAAACATGCCGAGACATATGATGTCATAATCCCATAAATTTCTAAGAGTTGCATGAGTTGCAATTGGTAAGAGTTACCTACCTAAAAAACTTAATTTTAAGCGTCATGCCAAAGCTGACTTAAAGTTGAGTATAAATATGGATCTTAGCTCACTAAATTAATATGATTTTATCATTGAGGGTTGTTAATTTAGTGGGAGTTTTTCATAATCAAAATACTTAACGAACTTTGCATTTATTGTAGATGGCCAACAATGATAACAATTCTACTATGTCACTGCGATCAATCCTTGCGAAGGACAAACTTACTGGGACTAATTTCCTTGACTGGTTTAAAATTTGAGAATTGTTCTCAAACAAGAAAGGAAGCTTTATGTCCTGGATCAACCTCACCCTGAAGAACCAGCCGATAATGCTTCTAGAGCTGAAAAGAATGCTTATGAGAAGCATCATAATGACTCTATTGATGTTGCATGCTTGATGCTAGCTACCATGAGTTCTGAACTTCAGAAAGATTTGGAAAACATGGAAACTTATGATATGATTGTCAATCTAAAGGAAATGTTCCAGCAACAAGCAAGGCAAGAAAGGTATGATACTACCAAGGCATTGCACTCTTGTAAAATGGCTGAGGGTGCTTCAGTTAGCGCTCATGTGTTGAAAATGAAAGGCTATATTGAGCACCTTGATAGGCTTGGATTTCCAATGAGCCAAGAGTTGGCAACAGATTTGATCCTAAATTCACTTCCTGATAGTTATGATCAGTTTATCATGAACTATAACATGAATGAAATGGACAAATCAATTTCTGAGCTGCATACGATGCTTAAAACTGCTGAACAGAATATTAAGTCCAAGCCTGGCCATATTCTGATGGTTCAAAAGGGAAAGGGCCTTATGAAGAAAAGAAAAGGAAAGGGTAAGGGAAGGGATGGAAAGTCCAATGCTCAACCCAAGCCCAATCCTAAACCCAAGGCTAAAGCCCCAAAGGAGGGTGTCTGTTTCTTTTGCAATGAACCTGGTCATTGGAAGAGAAACTGCAAGCTGTATTTGGAGGATCTAAAGAAGAAGAAGAAGACTGGTGAGATCGGTTCTTCAGGTATTTATGTTATAGAGATTAATTTCTCTCCTTCTAGTTCCTGGGTATTAGATACTGGATGTGGATCTCACATTTGCACAAATGTGCAGGGGCTCAAAAGGAGTAGACAACTGAAGAAGGGCGAAGTTGATCTTCGAGTAGGCAATGGAGCAAAAGTTGCTGCTTTAGCTATAGGAAGTTATAAACTTTCTTTGCCCAGTGGGCTTTTGTTAGTTTTGAACAATTGCTATTATGTTCCTACAATGTGTAGGAATATTATTTCAGTTTCTTGTTTGGATAATGATGGTTTTTTTTTTATTATTGAGAATAATAATTGCTCCATTTATCATAAAGACATGTTCTATGCAAATGCCGAATTACTAGATGGTCTTTATGTTTTGAATCTTCAAAAATCCAACAATTCTTCTGTCTATAACATAACTACTAAGAAAGTTAAGTCCAATGACTTAAATTCAACCTATCTTTGGCATTGTCGCCTTGGCCATATAAATGAGAAACGCATATCAAAACTCCATCAAGATGGACTTTTGAACTCATTTGATTTTGAATCATATGATACATGTGAATCTTGTCTATTGGGTAAGATGACAAAGGATCCCTTTACTGGACACAGTGAAAGGGCCAATGAATTATTGGGCCTAATACATACAGATGTATGTGGACCATTAAGTTCAGAAGCCATAGGAGGTTACAAGTACTTCATTACATTTACTGATGACTTCAGTAGATATGGTTATGTCTACTTGATGAGACACAAATATGAATCATTTGAAATGTTTAAATCTTTTCAATATGAAGTACAAAACCAACTTGGCAAGACAATCAAGGCACTTCGATCTGATCGAGGTGGAGAATATTTGAGCCAAGATTTTTATGACCATCTTAGAAGTTGTGGAATCATTCCACAGCTAACTCCTCCTGGAACACCGCAATGGAATGGTGTGTCTGAAAGAAGGAATCGAACCTTATTAGATATGGTTCGATCTATGATGAGTCCAACAGATCTTCCACTTACCTTTTGGGGTTATGCACTTGCCACAGCTGCGTTCACACTAAATCGAGTTCCAACCAAAGCGGTTGAAAAGACGCCATATGAGATGTGGAATGGTAAAAAGCCCTAGTTTGTCTTTTCTTAAGATTTGGGGTTGTGAAGCTTATGTAAAACGTCAAGTTTCAAATAAGCTGGAACCCAAGTCTGATAAATGTTTTTTTGTGGGATATCCTAAAGAGACTAAAGGATACTACTTTTACAATCCCATTGAGAACAAAGTGTTTGTTGCTCGGAATGGTGTCTTTCTAGAAAGGGAATTTATTTCTAAAGGAACAGTGGGAGCAAGGTACAAATCGAAGAGATTCGAGAACCACAAGATAACATTGAACCGCCTGTGGATGCTCAAAGTCAACAAACCACTGTTGACACACCACCTGTAGCACAAAAGTTACGTAGATCTGATAGGATACGTCATGAGCCCGAGAGATATGGATTTCTTGTGACTGATAATCATGATGTATTGTTAGTGGATCAAAATGAACCTACTACCTATCAAGAGGCTATGTTAGATCCAGACTCTGAGAAATGGTTAGAGGCCATGAAGTCTGAAATCCAATCCATGTATGATAATCAGGTATGGACCTTGATTGAGCCACCTGAAGGTATAAAGACTATTGGGTGCAAATGGGTTTTCAAAAAGAAAACTGACATGGATGGTAAAGTGCATACTTACAAAGCAAGGCTAGTTGCAAAAGGTTTCAAACAAACTCATGGTATAGACTATGATGAAACTTTTTCACCTGTAGCCATGCTTAAGTCTATTAGAATTCTTATTGCCATTGCTGCATATTATGACTATGAGATTTGGCAAATGATGTTAAAACAGTTTCTTAATGGAAACTTACTTGAGGATGTGTACATGACACAACCTGAGGGTTTTGTACAACCTGAGAATTCTAGTAAAGTATGCAAGCTTCAAAGATCCATTTATGGTTTGAAGCAGGCTTCTCGGAGTTGGAATCTTCGTTTTGATGAATCAGTCAAAGAGTTTGGATTTATCAAAAATGAAGATGAACCTTGTGTTTACAAGAAAGTTAGTGGGAGCCATTGTATTTCTGGTCCTATATGTTGATGACATTTTACTCATTGGGAATGATATCCCTACCTTGCAGAGTGTCAAGTCTTGGTTAGGGAAATGTTTCTCAATGAAAGACTTAGGTGAAACTGCCTATATCCTAGGGATAAAGATCTATAGAGATAGATCTAAGAGGCTGATTGGTCTAAGTCAAAGTACTTACATAGACAAGGTACTGAAAAGGTTCAGTATGCAAGATTCCAAGAGAGGATACTTGCCTATGTCTCATGGTATTACACTTAGCAAATCTCAGTGTCCTAACACAAAAGATGAGCGAGAGCGCATGAGTAAGATTCCTTATGCTTCAGCAATAGGATCTATCATGTATGCTATGTTGTGCACTAGACCAGATGTCTCTTATGCTTTAAGCATAACGAGTAGATACCAGTCAGATCCCGGTGAGAGTCACTGGACGGCGGTCAAGAACATTCTTAAGTATCTGAGAAGATCTAAAGATATGTTCTTGGTGTATGGCGGATTGGAAGATGATCTAGTTGTAAGTGGTTACACAGATGCAAGCTTTCAATCTGACAAAGATGATTTCGATCGCAGTCAGGATATGTGTTTTGTTTAAATGGTGGTGCTGTTAGCTGGAAGAGTTCGAAGCAAAGCACTGTTGCTGATTCTACAACTGAAGCTGAATACATAGCAGCATCTGATGCAGCAAAGGAAGCAGTTTGGATCAAGAAGTTCATTACTGACCTTGGAGTGGTTCCTAGCATCACAAATCCTGTTGATGTTTATTGTGACAATAATGGTGCTATCGCACAAGCAAAAGAACCTAGGTCACATCAGCGATCCAAACACATTCTTAGGCGTTATCATCTCATTCGAGAAATCATTGAGAGAGGTGACGTAAAAATATGCAGAGTTCCAACAGATGACAATGTTGCTGATCCATTGACTAAGCCTCTACCACAAGCAAAGCATGATCGTCATGCTAGGTTCATAGGTATTAGATACATTGATGAGTGGGCCTAGTGCAAGTGGGAGATTGTTAGTAATAGTGCCCTAGGCCTATTGTATGGACATGGTATTTTGAATATTTATGAACATTTACTATTATCATAATTTGCATGTTTATTATATAATAATGTCCTTGAATAATATTATGAATTATTCTAAATGTCCCTAATCGGTTATTGTTGTGGGAATAACAATAAATTAAGATTAGTATGAAATTTGATTGATATTCATGAGATGAATATGTGTATGAGATACAAATCAAACTTATATGTATTTGTTGAGAACAAATATTGGACAAGACCCGCCTTGAGATTAATACATGGATCAAAGTCATAAGTTAATCTCTAGTAGTTGTGTCATTAAATCCTTAGACCTGAGATTGCCATAGTTCTCAACATGAGGAATATTATGTTTTGACATAATCAAACGTTGTCTTTAACCGGATGATTATAAAGATTATGATTGAACATAATAAGAATCATGTAGTGAGATGTGAGTGATTAAGATGAAATTTGTCCCTCTTATTATAAGAGAGATATCTCTGGGCCCCTCGATGATTGAGACTGAGAAATGCATGGCCATGCTCAAATGAATTGATGGAGATCAATATCATTTGTTTAGTCAGTCTAATTGGGTTTCGAGAAATTAAAGATAGAGAGATATAAGGTTGACTTTATCCATGCCTTATATTCTATCAAGATATCATGTGACAAAAGGATTATGTTAATAGCTACTTTAAGGTTGTCTCGGAACATGAGCTTTTCATTTAACTTGGGTAGTCATAATGTCTTGCTAGAGGCCGCTTATGACTTGTAGGTTCAAAATGTGATTTAGGCCTACTGCCAACGTTAATTGAACCTATAGGGTCGCACACTAAGAACGGACAATAATGGTTACGATTTGTTACTCTCTATATAATTTAAAATGATGAGATTATTTTAAATTACAAATAATAATTAGTTGTCATTTAGATTCGAGTTTAATTTTGAGAAAATTTAAATTCGTAATTTAAATTGTGACAAGTAATTAAATTGTTACATTTTCTTATTGGATAAGGAAATAATCCATAATTTTTTTTGGTTAAAAATATATATTCCTTATTTTGTAAGGAAAGGATTTAAATTGTTATTATTTAAAAGGAGTTTTAAATAAATATCAATTAAAATCTTAGTTAACCAAAATTCCTAGCAGGCTTGTATATATGTTCGATATATACGTTTTAGAGTCTATGGGGCATTTGAAAGGTCACGTCGATTGGGGCATTTAAAAGGTCACGTCGATTGGGGCTTTTGAAGCGTCATATCTTTTGCCTTAAAGATGGAAAAATAGAGAGTTGAAAAAGGGGTTCATTTTTGTGAAAAATGGAATGGTTGAACTAGCATTCAAAACCATTTTGGTGTCCGTTCGTGTGTGGATACTTGTAGAGGGTGATCGTCTTTCTGAAAGGCAGCACCTTTGAAGATCCGAGAAAACCCAACACAAGAACAGAAGGATTACATACTGATTAAAAAGGTAATAGAAAAAGGTAATAACAAAAGGTAATATTTTTGTTTATCCTTCTTTCGGTTTTTATGAAACGCATGTGATTCTTGGTGGGTTATAAATTTATTTTGTTTCCGCTGCAATTTTATTCCAATTAGATTGGGATTTTTCATTCCGTAACCCAACACTCAGCTCAATGCCAAGGCCATAAATGTCCTATACTGCTCCTTAGATGTAAATGAATTTAATAGAATATCCACTTGTATCTCAGGCAAGAAGATATGGGATTGGTTGGAAGTTACCCATGAGGGTACTAACCAAGTTAAAAAGTCCAAGATTAACATTCTTATGCATAAATATGAACTCTTTAACATGGATAAAATGAGTCCATCACTTGCATGTACACTAGATTTACTGATATAGTGAATGGATTGAAAAGTCTTGAAAAGTCCTATATTAATTATGAACTTGTTTGAAAAATCCTTAGGTTCTTCCAAGAGCATGGAAAGCTAAAGTGACAGTAATCAAGAAGCCAAAGATCTGATACCTTACCTTTGGAGGAGCTTCTTGGATCACTCATGACTCATGAACTCATAATGAAGCAACATCAAGAAGAAGATGTGAAAAAGAAGAGAACTATTGCACTTAAAGATGCTGAAAAGAAAACGGGCAGCAGTGAAGAAGATGAAGATGATGAAGACACCGCTCTCCTTGTAAGAAAGTTTAAGAAATTCATGCAAAGAGGAGGCATTTCACAAAAAAAAAAAAAATGGTGTCAAGTTGAAAGGAGATAAAGAAAAAGATAAAAAAAAGAAAGATCCCTTGATTTACTATGAATGTAAAAAGCCTAGATATTTCAGATCTGAATGTCCTCAACTCAAGAAGGGATTTAGAAAGAAGAAGAAATCGTATGTTGCAACATGGAGTGATAGTGATGAATCTTCATCCGAAGATGAACAACAAGAAGTTGCCAACATATGTCTTACGATAAATGAAGAAGAAGAGGTAAGTTCTAAAACTTCCATGTATGATTTTACATTTGATGAACTTTATGATGTTTTCAATGAATTGATGAATGATTTTAAAGTTTTGAGAACAAAGAATGATGTTTTAAAAATAAAAAATCTGAATCTTCTCAAAAAGAAAAATAAATTTGTTATTGAATTTGAAAAGATAAAATCAAAAAAGTAAAATTTAGAAAAAGAGAAGAATGTGATTTCTGTTGAAAATCTAAATTTAAAAAATGAAGTTGAAAAATAGAAGAGTATTGTTGATAAATTTACTTATAGCTCGAAAAGATTGAATTTACTTTTGAATAATCAAAGAACTATTTTTTATAAGGCTGGTTTGGATTACAAACCACATAAGAAACAAAAATTTATTAATAATTTCTTTGTAAATAAATTAGTTGAAAAAGATATTTTTTATTTTTGTTGTGGTAAAAAAGGGTATAAATCCTATGTTTGCAATCATAAGATTTCTTATATAAATGCTGGTTATAAAGGTAAGATAATTTGGGTTTCAAAAGGAACAATATTTGCTGCTACTAACCATAAAGGACTCAAGAAGGCTTGGATACCTAAACATAAGATGTGATTGCTTTGCAGGCATGTCTTGCAGCCAAAGGATTAAAATAAAAATGGTATCTTAATAGCGGCTGCTCAAGACATATGACGGATGACAAGGATCAATTCATCACCATTGAAGCTAAAAAAGGTAAAGTGGTGACCTTTGAAGATAATGGTTAAGGTCACATCATGGGCATTGGTAAAATTTAGATCACTCCATCCACCTTTATTGAAAATATTTTATATGTAGATAAATTAAAGCATAATTTGATTAGCATTAGCCAACTATGCGATAAAGGTTTCAAAGTTTTCTTTGAAGCATCTATCCGCACAGTGTCTAATCCCATTAACAATAGCATTATTTTGTTGGAAATAGAAATGACAATGTATACTTAATTGACTTGAATAATTTATCTATAAGTAACCATTGCCTAATTACTGATAATGCTAAGGTAAATGAGATTGGGTGGCTATGAAATCTTATATTAGGTCATGAAAGCACACACTTGATTTCAAAATTGATTAGAATGAATTTGGTTAAAGGTCTTCCAAAATTCGATTTTGAAAATAATATAGTTTGTGATGCATGTCAATTTGAAAAACAAACTAGAAATTCTTTCAAATCTAAAATATTGTTTTCACTTCTAGGTCACTCGAGCTACTACACATGGACCTTTTTGGACTACTAGAACCACTAGTCTAGGAGGAAAGAAATATGGTCTTGTGATAGTAGATGATTATTCTATATTCACTTGGATATTATGTTTAGCTCACAAAGATGAGACTTTCTCGATATTTCTAAATTTTTTTAAGAAAGTCACAAATAAGAAAACACTACCATAGTGTCTTTTAGAAGTGATTATGAAACTGAATTTAAAAATCATTTGTTTGAAGATTTTTGCATTAAAAATGACATCCATCATAATTTTTTAGCAACTAGGACACATCAACAAAATAGGATGGTAGAAAGAAAAAATAGGACTCTAAAAGACATGGCTCGTACCATGTTATGTGAAAGCCAACTCCCAAATATTTCTGGACGAAAGCTATAAACACAACATGTTACATCCTAAATAGAGTCTTGATTAGACCAATCCTTAAGAAAACTCCCTATGAACGTGGCATGATAGGAAACCAAATATTAGTTATTTTTATGCATTTGGTTATAGATGTTTCATTCATAACATTGGAAAAAATAATCTAGAAAAGTTTGATGCCAAGTCAGATGAAGGTATTTTCTTAGGTTATTCCACATCTAGCAAAGCATATAGAGTGATCAATAAAAAGTATTTGATTATAGAAGAGTCAATTCACGTAGTGTTTGATGAGTCTTTAGCATCAAGTTCGGAAAAGAAAGATGATGAGTAAGATACTAATATACTTGGAAGAGATTTTAAAAAAATTAAATGTTGATGTTGTTGGGGAACGCGGAATACCCCCAAGATCACGGCTATAGCGTATATGAGTAATACAAAAAAAAACTTTTATCATTCTAATCTAAGAGTACAAAATCATACATTCAGATTTAAACTTTTGATCACTTTGATTTGATTGCTCGACCTCAACCTTTAGCCTTCCGCCGTATTCCCGAAAATACCTTCTTTCTATCACAAGATGGTGGGATCTCTTGGCCGTCCTAGGGTTTCTTGTTTTTCTTCTCCAAAAAATGTTAACCCTAGCAACCAACTGAGAGGGTATTTATAGGGCTACAACAGGGATCAATAGGCAAATATGAAAAGGACTTTCTACATAATTAAATCTCCCAATCCTACCCAGGTTAGGATTCAATTACGTAAATTATAATTTATTCCACTAAAGAATTATAATTGTACTCCTAATCATATTGAATTTATATTTTCGAGCCTTTAATATTAAATACTCATTATCTCCCCACGTTAAGATTACAGATATCCACCAATTAAATTTAATTACTGACAATATAATTTAATTGGCTTTTATTATCCTTGAGACCCATCCACTTAACTTATTTGATGTATCGGATTCAAAATCCACTTGCAAGATTTGATACAATCAAAACTTATAAGCTTCCTCAAGGGGATATCATCAATCCAATTTATCAGGACGTGGTTTCCTTCAACTATTAATATTCACCATATATAATGTTATTGCCAACCCACTGAGTTTATTGACTCATATAGAATCTCACTCTATGTGTAATCAAAGCAATAATCACTACATACACGTGTCTAGAAATAGAATTCGGATTAAGAGCATAAGTAATCATAATATTTATGAGGTTTAAATTATTTTATAAAGTCAGTATAAAATAATTAACTCAACTGGGTCCTGTTCAATACACACAGTGTACTAGCACAAATAGTTAGAATAAACCATTCCCCGTAGTCAAGACAGACCTACTAAAAATTTGTGCTACAGTTCTACTGATGGTGTGTCCAATTCCATCTAAAACTGTGAACAATAAACTTGTATTCCAAAAGAACCGATGATCTAGTCTTCTGTGTGTAAGCCGTACTCTACACACTAGATCAAATACTCTTTGTAAATACTAGACACATGCACATATATAGTAAATGACATACATTGCTCAAAATGAATTCTCATTAAATGTAAAGACATAACATAAAGCATATCTTTTAGTCTATATCTCTATCAGATGTATCTTCAGATCATGAACTTAAAGTTAAAGATGATGACTCACTAAGGTTGATGATGTTTTAATACTAATCATAATGATAGATCTACCAAGAGATTGGAGATACGCTTATAGTCATCCCAAGGAATTGATTATAGGTGATCCATCTCAAGGAATAAGAACTAGATCATCTATGAGAAATATTAGTAATCACCTTGCATTTGTTTCTCAAATTGAACCTAAAACCATTGAAGAAGCTGAAAAAGATAATAATTGGATGTTAGCTATGCAAGAAGAATTAAACCAATTCACTAGAAATAATGTATGGACCTTAGTTTAGACCTAAAGACTATCAGTTATAGGATCAAAATGGGTTTAGAAATAAACTAGATGAAAATGGCATAGTAATTAGAAACAAAGCTAGATTAGTTGCAAAGGATATAATCAAGAAGAAGGTATTGATTTTGATGAAACCTTTGCACCTGTAGCTAGATTAGAAGCCATTAGGCTATTACTTGCATTTGCATGTCACATGAACTTTAATTTATTTCAAATGGATGTCAAAAGTGCATTTTTAAATGGATTAATAAATGAGAAGTATTTGTTGAACAACCACCGGGATTTGAAGATCATGAATTTTCAAATCATTTTTAAATTGCACAAAGCTTTATATGGTTTGAAACAAGCACCTAGAGCTTGGTATGATAGACTAAGTAAATTTTTGATTGAAAATGATTTTACAAGAGGAAATGTTGATAAAACATTATTTTTGAAAAGAAAAGATAAAGATTTACTTGTAGTTCAAATTTATGTTGATGACATTGTATTTGGTGCTACTAACAATCTTCTATGTCAAGAGTTTGCTAAGTTAATGCAGGGAGAATTTGAAATGAGCATGATGGGAGAACTCAATTTCTTCCTTGGACTCCAAATCAAACAAAGCAAAGAGGGAATCTTTATCAACCAAACAAATATACAAAGAAAATTCTAAAGAAGTTTGGTATGGAATCAATCAAACCCTCGGAACACCAATGAGTCCTTCATGCAAGCTGGACAAAGATGAAGAAGGTAAGAAGGTTGATCAAAAATATTATCGAGGTATAATCGGATCCCTACTTTACTTAACTGCAAGTAGACCAGACATAATGTTTGCTGTTTGCTTATGTGCTAGATTTCAGTCTGAACCTAAAGAATCACATTTAATTGCTTAAAAGAATTCTTAGATACCTTAGTGGAACAAAAAATGTAGGTTTATGGTATTCTAGAGACTCAACATTAAATCTGATTGCTTATTCTGATTCTGATTATGCTGGATGTAAGTTAGATAGAAAAAGCACAAGTGGTGCATGCCAATTTTTAGGAAGTAACTTAATCTCATGGTTTAGCAAAAAGCAAAATTCGGTTGCATTATCTACTGCTGAAGCAGAATATGTTGCAGCTGGAAGTTGCTGTGCTCAAATCCTATGGATTAAGAGACAACTTGAAGACTATGGTATCACACTTGATAAGACACCTATAAGATGTGATAATACAAGTGCAATCAATCTAACTAAAATCCAATTCAACACTCAAGAACAAACACATATAATTAGATATCACTTTATAAGAGAACATGTTGCCAATAATGAAATTTGTCTTGATTATGTGAATACTGAAGAACAACTGGCAGATATATTTACAAAACCCTTAAGTGAAGAGAGATTTTGTTATCTTAGAGGAGAATTAGGAGTTTGTGATCCTTTGGAATAATTTTCTGAAACTCTTAAGAACAACTATCTAGATTTTCATCAATTTCTTGAAAAATCTCGATATTCAATAAGGAAATCTATCTAGATCTTGATTCATTGTTTCCCCAATTGCTAAGGAACATTTATCTAGAGTTTGATGATTAATTTGAATAGTTTCAGATCCTTGAAACTTGATTTTTTATCTCTGAAACTGTTAGAGTCGACTCTAACAGTTTGTGGAGCGACCTTAGTTTTTGATGTTCTGTCTAAGCAATTAGAGCCGACTCCGGCTTCTGTAGAGCCGACTCTAATTCGAGCCCCATTTGATTTCTAGGGCAGAGCCGACTCTTCTCCAAGTCAAATCGACTCAAATTCATTCCAAATTCTTTCACTTCTCCAAGCTTCCAAACATCCGATTCTCCAACCTCCCAATCTTCTCAAAACCTTTGATTACACCATTCAATCAATCTCACCACCGGAGATGCTCTGTAGGAGCGTCCGTTCCCACGAGGCGCCACATTCGGAGGCAACCCTCGCCATCCTCCTCTTCGGCCACTCAAGAAGATTCCTCCTCCCCTCTTCACCCAAAGTAGATCAACTAGCCGGTAAGACTATCACAACTGGAAGGAAGGTCAACTTTGATTTCTTTGAGTCGGAGGGCTTTCAATAGGAAGATGTTTAAAAGAAATGGGGTTGGAAAAGATTTGTTCATTAGATATCCCCACTTATCCTGCCCTAGTGAGAGAATTTTAAAAATTTGAGTAGAGGAGAAGGCGGTTTAGTCAGTATTGTAAGAGGAACTAGAGTTAATAACTGCTGAAATCCTTGGGAAATCTGTTGGAAATGCCCACAATTGGTATTATGGAATACAGCATGATGATAGAAGTGGTGCATTGTCAAGAATGTTAGGGAGGGATGTAACCGAGTTTGAGGAAATTCTTGCTAATCAATTAAATCTGGAATTACTACACAACATATGTGGAAGAATTTTATTCCCCAAAATTGGTAGATTTGAGTATATCTAGAGATTCTTTTGATGGATTGTATTATAACTGGAAGGCCAGTCAACCTAGCTGGCATGATGATTGGTTATATGGCAGAGGCTGCTACAAAGAAAAGATCTACACTGCCATATGGTATGGTTCTGACATTGATCTTTAGAAGCCAAGGTGTGCTAATTATGGATAATGAACCCCTAAGGAAATTAAGGCACACTGACTACTACAACGTCTCCACTCTTCATCGCATAAACTTCAGGAAGTTAAATGGTCAATGGCAGAGAAGAGGACAATCTAATGTGTCTATGACAGTTAGAGCAAAGGAGGTTGATGATGATATTGTTGAGAAGGTCCAGGGACCTTCAGCAGCTGGACCCTTTACTCCTGGACCAAGTTTTTCTTCAACACCTCCACCAGCACCGGCAACTTCTTCTGGACCTTCCCTTGTTTTTTTTATTTTCACATAAGAACAATTATTGCAAATTAAAGAGGTAATGAAATCTACTTTGGTTGAATAAGAAGAAAGATTGATTGAGAATATCAGGGATCAGTTCTTAAATATCAAGCATATGATTTATGTTTTGGAAGAAAGAGTAGAAAAGATGGAAAATTCTATAAATTTGTCTGCTGAAAGTTTGAAAACTGAGTTGCAGTATATATCAAACTTAAAGGAATTGTAGATGACTCTGATATCTACTCTAATTTCATTGCAAAAGTTCAAGTGAACATTGAAAATGCTACATCCAAGATTGAGAATTTGATGAAGATTTTTGCAAGACTCAAGTGGGAGGAATGGAAGAAATTTTAGCTGAAGTAAAGAGAATCCTAAAGATCAATTCATATGAAAGTCTCCTTTCCTTCCTGCTGCTCCAGCTGATCCAAGCCAAGCTAATCCAAGCCAATTCCAACTCAACCAACCAATCAATTTATCTTAGTATATGTTTAGGATTCTGTAGTTAGAATCTAATAGTTGTTCTAGCTTGTACTTAGGATTTAACTTAAAATTATGTTGTTGTTTTCATGCTTACTTCACATTTAGTTTGTATTTCACTAAACTTGTATTTCACTTTGTTTGCCTTATATTGATTTTGATGACTATAAAACATTAAGTATGATACTAATTATCTTGTGGTTGAGTTAAATGAATTTGAGATGAATCATCAAGAAGATGGTGTTACTTCAACCCAAGATAAATTGTGATTCAAAATGAAAGGTAATGTGTTAATTTTATAGATATGCTTTGCAATTTAAATTATTTTTCAAAAGGATTGGAGCGATTAAATTATTTTTTCAAAGGACTTGGATTTCGTAATCACTGAATGATTTTTATGTGTTTATATTTAGACGGTTCACTTGACAAAATGACTTTCAAGTTTAATTATATTTGCATTTTTTGAATTGGATTTAATTATTTTACAAATCATTCTTACAATCTCGCAATAAAATCTTTATTCTATAAAGTTTTATTTAGCCTCTACGTGTCGTGAATATTTTCTTGGAATTGATTGAGTGCTAAAACTATTTTTCAAGTATTTATTTGATCAGAATTTGTGTTGGCTGTTAGATTTTTTCATGACCTTTAATTGGAAGTTTAAGAGCCTTTTTTTTGCTGCCGATTTCAAAGATTGGAATGCTAATTTTTGGAACGACTCTTAGCTCCCTGCCAACTTATATTAGGATGCTACTTTCCAAAAATTAGAATGCCAATTTTGAGAAGCTCTCTGCCGCTCCCTGTCACCTGTTTTGGAATGCTAATGAATGATTTTGGCATACTAATTTTGAAAAGCTCTCTAGCTGATTTCATGGCTCAAATTGTTGGGATGCCAACTTTTCCTTGGCATACCAATTTCCCATTATTGGAATGCCAACTTTTAAATCCATACGGCTGGCTTCTTTTTGGCATGATAAATTATGGAATACCGATTTTAAAAAGTTGAATGCCGCTTTTATCATTGCTTCGGTGGCTCCTTATTCCAAATTATGGAATGCCAATTTTAAAAAGTTGGAATGCCACTTTTATCATTGGTTTGGCTGGCTCCTTATTCCAAATTCTGGAATGCCAATTTTAAAGAATTGGAATGCCGCTTTTGTCGGTGTTTCGCTGGCTCTCTATCTGAACTTTTTAGAATTCTGGTTTTAACAAATTGGAATGCTATATTTTGAAAACACTTGGCTGGTTCTTTGTTTCACATCGTTGAATTCAGTTTTCATTTTTTGCAACGCTAATGCTTGCCACCGATTTTTATTGAACGAGATTTTCTGGAACTTCTCTTGGCCGGACTCCTTCCTCTTTCAACGGCTATATCTTCTCTATTTCACAACGGTAATGTACAATGGCTATATTTTTTGTTCTTCTATATATTGAGTTGTTGATTGATTACTCATGAGTAAGAAAGAGGGAAGAAAAATAGAAGAAAAAGAAAGAGAAAAAGAGAGAAAAATCGTGTGAAAAATCTTGTTGAAAATCTTTGTGAAAGAATCATTTGAAAGGAGAGTTTTATTGTTTGTAAGAGAGGTTTATTGGAGAGTTACATTCATTGTTTCAAAGCCACCAAAGTGCATTTATTTTTTCTTGGTGTGGTGATTCAAGCTCCAATAATCATTCTTTGAAGAGCATTCAAGCTTCAATCAAAGGCTTCATTGGTGCTCCGGTGTGCTCAAAGGAAGAAGCCATCTTGAGAAGTGTTCTTCAATATTTGTAAAGTATTTTATTGCTTTATCTGCTCATTATTAGGAGTTGTTGTATAATCTTGATATTATTGTGTTTAAACTTGTAAGGCTTGCTTGTGCCCGTAAACAAGTGTGCTAGCCCGGAAGGCTAGAGTGTAAGGCCCCTTGTGCTTGTAAACAAGAAGACTAGCTTGGAGGGCTAGTATGTAAGGTCCCCTTGTACTCATAAACAAGAAGACTAGCTTGGAGGGCTAGTGTGTAAGGTCCCTTGTATCCATAAACAAGAAGACTAGCTTGGAGGGCTAGTGTGTAAGGCTTGATTGCTTGTGCCCGTAAACAAGTTTGCAAGCCAGATAGGCTAATAGTGCTAGTGGAATTTCCAAGGTGTTCTTGGGGGATGTAGGTGCAGGTTGGCACCGAACCACTATAAATCCCTTGTGTTTGGTTGTGCTCTTTATTGTGTTGCTTGCATATTATTTTCACCGCACTGCACTTAGTTTATTTATGAAGAAAATTTAATTGCACATACTTGCTAATTAGTCTAGTTAATTTTTGAGAAACCCAATTCACCCCCCTCTTGGTTGCTATATCTGGGTAACAATTGGTATCAGAGTAGGTGCTCTTGATTTTAAGCCTTAAAAAGTTTTGAGCCAAAGATCATAACAACCCAAATGAGTTCCATATTGAGTGAGGGGCAATCTACCAATAACCACCACTATTTAATGGCACTAATTACACTTATTGGAAAGCATGAATAAAAATATTTATTCAAGCACTTGATTATGATTTATGGAGCATCATAGTCAATGGACCTCACACACCCACTATTAAAACTGATGATATTGTTGTTCCCAAACCGGAAACGGAATGGGATGTGCATGATAAAAAAATGGCTTAGCTAAATGCTAAAGCCATAAATGTTTTATATTGTTCTTTAGATGCAAATGAGTTTAATCGCATATCTTCTTGCATATCTATAAAGAAATTTGGGATAGATTAGAGTTACTCATGAGGGTACCAATCAAGTGAAAGAATCTAAGATAAATATGCTTGTTCATAAATATGAACTGCTTAAAATGGAATCTTATGAAAGTATTTCTGATATGTTTACTAGATTTACTGACATCATAAATGAGCTTAAAAGTCTTTGTAAATCTTACACTAATGTTGATCTTGTGAGAAAGGTATTGAGATCCTTGCCTAGGTCTTGGGAGGCCAAAGTCACTGCAATATAAGAAGCCAAGGATCTAAACATTCTATCTCTTGAAGAATTGATTGGATTGCTGATGACTCATGAGCTTCAACAAAGTCAACACCTTGATGAAGAAGAGTCCAAAAATAAAAATAAGAGATTTATAGCACTAAAATGTGCTGCCCAAAAGGATGAGATTGAGAGCTCAAGTGATGAAGATAATGATATAGCTCTCATTACAAGAAAATTTAAGAAATTTATGAGAAAGAAATTTGATGAAAGAAAAGGACATTAATGAAAGGAGAGTTAAGCTATGAAAAAGAAAATGAAATAATTTGTTATGGATGCAATGAGCCGGGACACTACAAGCCAGATTGTCCATATCTAAAGAAAGGTCCCAAGAAATTCAAGAAAAGCTATGGTAGCCACTTGGAGCGATAGTAACACATCAAGCTCCAAAGAAGAAGAAGAAGAGGAAAATGAAAAGGCAAATCTTTGTTTCATGGCCAATGATAATGAGGTAAGTCCTAACATTTTAGATGATTTTACATTTGATGAATTGCATGGTGCATTTTATGAATTAATTGATGATTTTGCAAAACTTAGTTCTAAGTATAAAAATTTGAAAAATCAAGCTAGAAACTTAACTTTGGAAAAGGAAAAGATTTCAAAAGAAAATGACTCTTTATCACAAGAAAACATGAATTTGAAAAATGAAGTAAATAAGCTTAAACCCATTGTTGAAAAATTTGCCTTAAGCTCAACCAAACTCAACATGATTCTTGAAAATCAAAAAGTAGTTTTTGATAAAGCAGGCTTAGGATATAATCCTTTAAAGAAACAAAAGTTTTTAAAAATATTCTTGTTCCTCAAAATAATTTTTCTAATATTACATTTTAAATGTGGAATTAAAGGTCACAAAGCTTATTCTTGTCATTTACATTCTTGCAATAATGTTAAAAAGATTTGGGTTCCGAAAGGAACCATCTTGATTAACCTTAAAGGACCCAAGAAGGCTTGGGTACCTAGAAGCAAAACTTGATATTTTGGATGCAGGTGTCTTGCAACCTGTGGAGCAAAAAGAAAATGATACTTTGATAGTGGGTGCTCAAGACACATAATGGGTGATGAATCTCATTTCATCACTTTGGATGTAATGATGGAGGAGTGGTTATCTTGAAGATAATGGCCAAAGTAAAATTATTGGCATTGATAAAATTGGTATCACTCCCTCTACTTTTATTGACAATATCCTGCTTATAAATAGATTGAATTATAACTTGCTTAACATTATCTAGTTTTGTGAAAAAGATTTTAAAGGTATTTTGAATTATCTCTTTGCATAGTTATTAATCCTGCTGATAACTACATGAAATTGATTGGTCATATGTTTAGAAATGTTTATATTGTTGATTTGAATGATCATAGTTTTGATTGTCTAGTTGTCATAAATGCTAAAATTGATGAATCTAGTTGTGACATCGTAGACTTGCTTATGTTAGCATGGATTCTCTTTTATTCAAAAAGAATTTGGTTAAATGTTTGCCAAAATTGAATTTTGAGAAAGATAAGATTTGTGATGCATGCATGTTTTGAAAAACAAACTAGAATTTATTTCAAGTCTAAAATATGATTTCAACTTCTAGATTGTTAGAGCCTTTGCATATGGATTTATAATTATTGATGATTTTCTCGATTTACATTGGTTTTATTCTTAGCTAACAAAGATAAAGCTTTTCCTGCATTTCAAAAATTCTTTAAAAGTATTTCAAATGAAAAAAAAAGTTTTCATGTTTCATCTATTAGAAGTATTCATAGAAAGAAATTTGAAAACCATCACTTTGAAAATTTTGTTAAAGAAATGATAGGACCTTGAATTTAAGTCATATTCGATGAATCTAATGATCTTCCATTAAGGAAGAGAAAGGCTTTGATGATGTAGATGAAATTGATGATCAAATCAAAGAGCTCACCTTGGAAGAGAAAGAAAATTGAACATGATGAACCTCAAGGTAATGCTGAATTTGAAAGAGAATGAAGGTATGTCCATAATTACCCTAAAGAGCTAATGTTAAGTGATCCATCTTATGATATTAAGACTAGATCATCGTTTAGGGATGCATGTAATAATTTAGTTTTTGTTCCTTATATAGAACCTAAATGGCATGCATGATAATGGACACTAATTAGTAGATCACATAATCATCTAATTATTGAAACTAAATGATATTTAGAAACTAATTGGATGAGCATGGTTATTAGAGATAAAGCAAGACCGATAACTATAGAATATAATCAGAAATTGATATTGATTTTGATGAATCTTATATTCCTGTTGATAAATTAGAAACTATTAGATTACTTCTTGCATTTACATCTTGTATGATTATATTAAATGAATGTTGAGAGCACTTTCCTTAATGAATATATTGCTAAACAAATGTTCCGGGTTCAAAATTCTTATGTTTCCAAACCATGTATTCATATTAAACAAAGCTTTATATGGTTTGAGACAAATACCTTGGACGTGGTATGATAGGCGTATTAAGTTCTTAATTAGCAATAAATGTATTAATGAAAATGTTGATGCTTCATTATTTATTAAAAGAGAAAATAATGATATGTTGATAGTGTAAATTTCTATTGATGATATTATATTACTTTGTGTCAAGACTTTGCTAAGTTTATACAGGAGAGTTTGAGATGAGCATGATCGATAAATTCAATTATATTCTCGAACTTCAAATCAAGCAATCAAAGAAGGAAATCCTCATAAGCCAATCCATGTACATCAAGAAATCTTGAAGAAATTTGGCATGAGAAATTAAATGTATCGGTACCTCTATGAGCTCATCATGTAGATTAGATTCTAATGGTACTGATGAAATTATTAATTTGAAATCTTAAAGAAGCATGATTGTGCTACAATGGTATCAGCAACTATTGATATCAGTTTGATTTGTATACTCCTTGCTTGACATGATTCTATTGTGAGTCTTGGATCATTAAATGCATATTTTTAAATTAGTATCATTTCTTGATCATATCTTATAATTAATTGTTTATGAGTGAAATGAAAAGGACTTGATAGAATTGATACAAAATATCTTATGTGATATGTGGTAATTGCTAAAATGTCTATGTATTGAGATTAGCATGATACATTTATAAAATGCTTGGATTATATGATATTGGTATCATTTGTGGCATGAAACTCTTATTGCATATAGAACAAATTTGAAACATTTAGGGGGAGAACAATGTAAGCATATATGAAATCAAACATTTTTTTTTTGGTATCTGTTAACATTGTATCCCAACATGTTTTTAAATTAGTAAGGGGAAGAATGAATTTATTTGAATAATTAGATACTTTGAGCATTAAGCACTTTGATGTACTGAATATTAAATTTCTTAATTGGTATCAACTCTTGTATGATGCAATGATCTGAATATATTTTCTTATTGGTATCAAACTATAAAACATGCTACTCTGCTCTGATATAAGAAAGTGATATTTTGATCCTAATTTTTTAATTGGTATGAAAAAGTGATATTTAAGAATTATGAATGATGATTGTTATTAAATATTGAATCTCTTTATGCTTTAGTTATGCTACTCCTTGTTACTTTTGAAGAAAAGACAAATAAAAAAATTATGCACATTCTTTCATCTCCTTTTGATTGATGATAAAAAGGGGGAGAGAATAGTATACAGTTCAATTATGGGGGAGAGAATTCAATCATAGGGTGAGAGAGCATACATTTCACTCATGAGAGATAATAGCATTCATAGGAGAGAATAACATGCATTGTGATATTTTAAAAGGAAAGAAACACATACATTTAAAAGGAAAAAAAAAATATCATGAGAGAAATGCATACATTCATGATATTTCAAAATAATGCATATATTCAAAACTAAATGGGGAGCTATGCAATGTATTTTTTAAAATATCATATTTTAAATGTTCTTGAAATTTAGAGTTTAGTACGATACGCTAAATTTTGGCACGCTCTATCTTATACTTCAAATTGTCAAGGATTGGTATGATGGAAATTTTTAATTTCTTATTATATACTTAATAGTTTTGTCATCATAAAAAAAGGGAAGATTGTTGGCCTTATATTGATTTTGATGATTACAAAACAATTAAGTATGATACTAATGATCTTGTGGTTGAGTTAAATGAATTTCAAATGAATCATCAAAAAGATGGTGTTACTTCAACCCAAGGTAAATTATGATTCAAAATGAAAGGTAATATATTAATTTTATAGATATGCTTTGCAATTTAAATTGTTTTTCAAAGGATTGGAGCTATTAAATTATTTTTTCAAAGGACTTGGATTTTGTAATAACTGGATGATTTTTATGTGTTTTATATTTGGACTATTCACTTGACAAAATGACTTTCAAGTTTAATTATATTTGCATTGTTTTAAATTGGATTTAATTATTTTACAAATCATTCTTACAATCTCCGCAATCAAATCTTTATTCTATAAAGTTTTATTTAGCCTCTACGTATCGTGAATATTTTCTTGGAATTGATTAAGTGCTAAAACTATTTTTCAAGTATTTATTTGATGACCGAAATTTTGTGTTGGGCTGTTAGATTTTTTAATAACCTTTAATTGAAAGTTTAAGAGCCTTTTTATTTCTGCCGATTTCAAAGATTGGAATGCTAATTTTTGGAATGGCCTCTTAGCTCCCTGCCAACTTTTATTAGGATGCTACTTTCCAAAAATTAGAATGCCAATTTTGAGAAGCTCTCTGCGGCTCCCTGTCACCTGTTTTTGGAATGCTAATGAATGATTTTGGCATACTAATTTTGAAAAGCTCTTTGGCTGATTTCATGGCTCAAATTGTTGAGATGCCAACTTTTCCTTGGCATACCAATTTCCCGTTGTTGGAATGCCAACTTTCAAAATCCATACGGCAGGCTTCTTTTTGGCATGATAAATTCTAGAATACCGATTTTAAAAAGTTGGAATGCCACTTTTATCATTGCTTCGGCTGGCTCCTTATTCCAAATTCTAGAATCCCAATTTTAAAAAGTTGGAATGCCGCTTTTATCATTGGTTCGGCTGGCTCCTTATTCCAAATTCTGGAATGCCAATTTTAAAGAATTGGAATGCCGCTTTTGTTGGTGTTTTGGCTGGCTCTCTGTCTGAACTTTTTAGAATACCGGTTTTAACAAATTGGAATGCTATATTTTGAAAACACTCAGCTGGTTCTTTGTTTCACATCGTTAGAATTCCAGTTTTCATTTTTTGGAACGCTAATGCTTGCCACCAATTTTTATTGAACAGGATTTTCTAGAACTTCTCTTGGCCGGACTCCTTCCTCTTTCAATGGCTATATCTTCTCTATTTCACAACGGTAATGTACAATGGCTATATTTTTGTTCTTCTATATATTGAGTTGTTGATTGATTATTCGTGAGCAAGAAAAGAGGGAAGAAAAAGAAAGAGAAAAGAGAGAAAAATCTTGTGAAAAATCTTGTTGAAAATCTTTGTGAAAAGAATCATTTGGAAGGAGAGTTTTATTGTTTGTAAGAGAGGTTTATTGGAGAGTTACATTCATTGTTTCAAAGCCACCAAAGTGCATTTACTTTTCTTGGTGTGGTGATTCAAGCTCTAACAACCATTCTTTGAAGAGTATTCAAGCTTCAATCAAAGGCTTCATTGGTGCTCCGGTGTGCTCAAAGGAAGAAGCCATCTTGAGAAGTGTTCTTCAATATTTGTAAAGTATTTCATTGCTTTATCTGCTCATTATTAGGAGCTTGTTGTATAATCTTGATATTATTGTGCTTAAACTTGTAAGGCTTGCTTGTGCCTGTAAACAAGTGTGCTAGCCCAGAAGGCTAGAGTGTAAGGCCCCCTTGTGCCCGTAAACAAGAAGACTAGCTTGGAGGGCTAGTGTGTAAGGTTCCCTTGTACCCATAAACAAGAAGACTAGCTTGGAGGGCTAGTGTGTAAGGTCCTCTTGTACCCGTAAACAAGAAGACTAGCCCTTGCTTGTACCCGTAAATAAGAAGACTAGCCTGGAGGGCTAGTGTGTAAGGTCCCCTTGTACCCATAAACAAGAAGACTAGCTTGGAGGGCTAGTGTGTAAGTCTTGATTGCTTGTGCTCGTAAACAAGTTTGCTAGCCAGGTAGGCTAGCGGTGCTAGTGTGTTGACCCAATTATTTATTTTGATGATTAACAAAAGCCATAGTATATTCATTGTGTTTCTGACAAATTTGAGAAGTGTTTCAGGGTTTAAGAATGTTTAATTATTCAAATGATACATAAAATCAGTTTTGAATTAAGTTTTAAATAAAAAATATTTAAGTTCAAAACTTGGAATCGACACCTACAGTGTCTGGAGCCGACACCAGGGCGTATCAGAACAATTCTAAGTTTTCGGCATGGTTTGGAGTTGACACCTGAAACTATGGAGCCGACTCTAACTGAGATATAGAGAAGTGCTTTTTGCATCAGTTTTTGGAGCCGACACCTAGAATTCGGGAGCCGACACCTGGAGTTCAGTGGTCGACACCTGAAATTTCTGGAGCCGACTCTAACATGAGAACAGAGAGCGTATTTTTAAGACATCGTTAGAATCGACACCCTCAGATACTGGAGCCAACACCTGAATGTGCCGAGCCGACACATCACTTTTTCAGAGCCGACTCCCCAACGAACTTTTTATTGCTATTTTTGGAAACCCGTGTTGGAGCCGACACATGCAAGTTGGAGCCGACTCTAACCTGTCAGGAATGGATTTTAAAATTGTCAGAATGGACTCTAACGGTAATATTTTTCCACCTAATCTCTAACGACTATATTTATTTTGTGTAGAAGCAATCCAAGTACCTTGTAACGGCTATTTTCTCACCTAATCTTGGATTAAGAAATCTATAAAAAGGTGATTCGACTGTTTGAAAAAGGGGGACTAAAAAAATCAAAAAAATCAATTGAAAAGAGAGAGATTTTCAAAGAGAAATCTCTTTGTGCATGCCCATTATCTGAAGAGAGATTCAAAAGAAATCCATAGCTCTTAAAGATCAATTTCAAAAGATTTTCAAAGGAGAAAAGAAGAAGCTCAAAAGCCCCTTTTTCTTCAACTTCTCTACAACAAATTTTTGTGAAGAATCAGAGCTGAAGCTTGATTCAACCATTCAAAAGAGAAGAGGAAAAGAAGAAAAAAAGAAAAGCTGTTGGCCCAGATGACAACCCAAGAGGGGGGGGGGGGGTGAATTGGGTTCTTTAAAAAAATTTAAACCTTTTGAAATATTTGTTTGCTTAGTGTGAGTGAAAGTGAATGCAGATGCAAAAACAAAATACAATCAATAGAGATAGAGATAGAGATAGAGATAAAGGAGACACGGCAAACACAAAGATTTTATAGTGGTTCGGTGTATCCAACACCTACGTCCACTCCCAAGATTCACTTGGGTCCACACTATAATCTTCCTTGATTACAGCCGAGTTGTTTTACAAGCTCACAACTCAAACTTGTTGTTTTCCCGGGATCACAACGAACCCAGCCGGTTTTCCGGGCTCACCAGCACAAAAACCCTAACACAAGCTATACCAAGCTTGTACCGAGGTAAGACTACCTCCACTAGTTCAATCCCCCAGATTGAACTAGACACAAACAAAAGAAATATTGTTTTTCAAGTACACAGCTCCTCAATGAGCAAATAATCAAGTAAATGAACAAGGTTTAGAAAAGCCTGATTTGTAGTTGGTTGGCTTTTGAGCTTTTCTTCTTTTCTTCTTCTCCTTGCTAGATTGAATCAAGCCTCAGCTCCGATTCTTCACAGTTGAAGCAGTTGAGAAGGATTGAAAAGCAAGAAACTGATCCTCTTTCTCCAATTTGGGAAATCCACCAAAACTTTGATTTGAATGCCTTGGATTCCTCTTGAGCTTTTTGGAGTGGAGTGGATTTGAGCTAGAAGGTTTTTCTCTTGAGATTCAGGCTCTCTCTTTTTCGGATTTTTGAATTGGGATTTCTCTATTTCCATTTTTCTTCTTTGTTTTTCCGTTTTTGTTTTTGAATGATAGTCTTCCCTTTTTATAGATTTCTTTCAAACCATTTTTGGAAGAAAACTATCCGTTGGAGTGTACCTTGCAACAAATATATCCGTTAGAAATAAAGTAAAATAGAAATATTACCGTTAGAGCTGATCTGGCAATTTGATTTTTCGTTCCAGGTGGGTTGGAGTCGACTCTAACTTTTCTGGAGTCGGCTCTAACTCGAAACACTTTAATCCGTTAATTCTGGAGTCGTCTCTGACTTTTCTGGGGTCGACAAGAAACTTTTCTGGAGTCGACTCTAACAGACCCGGAGTCGACTCTAAGTCGGGGCCAGAAAAATCAACGTTCTGTCTTTTCTGTTGGAGTCGGCTCTAACAGTCTCGGAGTCGACTCTAACTTCCGTGCCAGATACTGGAGTCGGCTCTGTGATTCTCGGAGTCGACTCTAATGTCTGCAATCTTACCTAGACATTAGATTCGATCCAGAACAAGATTTAACTCCTGATTTTGATCATTCAATCGACTTATAATCTGAAAAACTTAATCAAAATCATTAGAGCCTTCAATTGTTATACTCAAATAGTTTTGTTAATCATCAAAATCATCAATTGGGTCAACAATCTCCCCCTTTTTGATGATAACAAAAACTTTGAGTATATGCATTCAAAAAATTCATTCGAACTAAAGATTATAGTCATTTTAAAGCTTAAAACATTTTTAATGAAGGATTTGATGCCAATATTCAAAGTGAACTTTTAAAATTATGCATGAGTTCTATATAAGCCATCAATTATGAACATTTAAACTAAATGTACAGAAAATTGCAATTAAGCTTGTTGTTAAGCTCCCCCTGCATTGAATAGCTCCCCCTATATATAAAAATCGAATTTTAATTGAACTGATTAAAATTTCAAGTCTCTTTCTTTTTGCATAAACAATCATTTCTCCCCCTTTCTTTCTTTCTTTTTGCATATTCAACCATCTCTCATTAAAATTTCAAGTCTTTTTTTTTTGCATATTCAACCATCTCTCCCCCTTTTTTGTTATCAGCAATAAGGAGAGTATTAGATAAAGAAAGTTATTAGAGAAAAATTGTTGGTTCAATAAGACATAGGGATTCAAGCAGTCAATCATAGACAGATTTGAAAATGTGTAATTGCATTACATAAGTAAGAAACATTACATAAGTTGATTCAAGTACATTCCAAAGTGAGATACATTAGATACTCAAAATTCCTAATACAAACTATCAAGATAAAGTAAACCTGGNAATAAGACATAGGGATTCAAGCAGTCAATCATAGACAGATTTGAAAATGTGAAATTGCATTACATAAGTAAGAAACATTACATAAGTTGATTCAAGTACATTCCAAAGTGAAATACATTAGATACTCAAAATTCCTAAATACAAACTATCAAAATCAAAATCAAGGTCAGATATGTTTGAATACAATTTTCTTCAAGTGACCTATGATTTCCATTACATCATCTTTTTGAGATTTCTTAAAATTTTCAAGACAAGCTTCAATCTGTGAGACTGCAAGGTCAATGTCCTTCTTCAGTTGACCAGTTGCATGAACATAAGATCCCGAGCCATCAGCAATGCCTTCCATCCTTTCAAAGATTTTGTGAAGTTCAGCACCAAAGGATTCAACAGAATTGCTTATGGAAAAGGAAATCATGTCCAGTCTCGAGTTAAGTTCTTCTTTTAGCTGATTGAAGTCTTCTTTTAATTGATAATCTCATGAGATCTCTGACTATCATATTCAGCAAGCAAGGCTCTCAACTGACCAATCTGCTCATCAGAGAATCTCCCAGAAGCAGTAACAGACTGATGTGGAGGAGAGGGAACTGTGCTCGGTCCAGCTCTGAAGGTCCAGCTGTAGATGGTCCCGCAATAAATGGATCAGGGACTGATGGTCCCGCAGTGGATGGTCCAGGGATATCTTCTACTCTGGCCTCTTCAGTTCTATCTCTCTCAGCTCTTTCTTCTCGTCCTCCTTTCATCCAGATACCATTTAACTTCTTGAAGCCCATCCGATGAATAGTAGAAATACTATAATAGTCAGTGTGCCTTAATTTCCTTAGGGGTTCATTATCCATAATAGCACACCTTGGCTTCTAAAGATCAATGTCAGAACCATACCATATGGCAGTGTAGATCTTTTCTTTGTAGCAGCCTCTGCCATATACCAATCATCATGCCAGCTAGGTTGACTGGCCTTCCAGTTATTATACAATCCATCAAAAGAATGTCTCGCTCCGAGACGTACTCAAATCTACCAATTTTGGGAAATAAAATTCTTCCACATATGTTGTGTAGTAACCTGAGCTCCAGATTTAATTGATTTGCAAGAATTTCCTCAAACTCGGTTACATCCCTCCCTAACATTCTTGACAATGCTCCACTTCTATCATCATGTTGATATTCCATAATACCAATTGTGGGCATTTCCAACAAATTTCCAAGATTTCAGCAGTTATTACAACTCTTGTTCCTCTTACAATACTGATTAAACCGCCTTCTCCTCTACTTAAATCATTGTAAAACTCTCTCACTAAGGCTGGATAAGTGGGGATATCTAATGAACAAATCTTTTCCCACCCCATTTCTTTCAAACATCTTCCTATTGAGAAGCCCTCCGACTCAAAGAAATCAAATTGACCTTTCTTCCAGTTGTGATAGTCTTACCGGCTAGTTGATCTACTTTGGGTGAAGAGGGTGAAGGAGGGGAATCTTCTTGAGTGGCCGAAGAGGAGGATGGCGAGGGTTGCCTCCGAATCGTGCGTCGCCTCGTGGGAACGGACGCTCCACCGACGAAACCGCGCCTCTTAGGTGCCATTGAGAAGATTGGAATGTGTAATCAAAGGTTTTGAGAAGATTGGGGAAGTTGGAAAGGCTTTGGAACTCCTTGGAGGGTTTTGGGAGACGGATGGAATGATTTGGGGTCGACTCCGCCTTTTTATTTTTGACCTAGTTCGACCTAGAGTCGACTCCCGAAAACTGGGTGTCGGCTCCGAACCAGAAAGTCTGTCAGCGCTCGAATTAGAGTCGGCTCTACAAAAGCCAGAGTCGGCTCTAATTGCTTAGACAGAACATCAAAAACTAAGGTGTCGACTCCACAAACTGTTAGAGTCGACTCTAACAGTTTCAGAGATAAAAAATCAAGTTTCAAGGATCTGAAACTATTCAAATTAATCATCAAATTCTAGATAAATGTTCCTTAGCAATTGGGGAAACAATGAATCAAGATCTAGATAGATTTCCTTATTGAATATCGAGATTTTTCAAGAAATTGATGAAATCTAGATAGTTGTCTTAAGAGTTTCAGAAAATTATTCCAAAGGATCACAAACTCCTAATTCTCCTCTAAGATAACAAAATCTCTCTTCACTTAAGGGTTTTGTAAATATATCTGCCAGTTGTTCTTCAGTATTCACATAATCAAGACAAATTTCATTATTGGCAACATGTTCTCTTATAAAGTGATATCTAATTTCAATATGCTTTGTTCTTGAGTGTTGAATTGGATTTTTAGTTAGATTGATTGCACTTGTATTATCACATCTTATAGGTGTCTTATCAAGTGTGATACCATAGTCTTCAAGTTGTCTCTTAATCCATAGGATTTGAGCACAGCAACTTCCAGCTGCAACATATTCTGCTTCAGCAGTAGATAATGCAACCGAATTTTGCTTTTTGCTAAACCATGAGATTAAGTTACTTCCTAAAAATTGGCATGCACCACTTGTGCTTTTTCTATCTAACTTACATCCAGCATAATCAGAATCAGAATAAGCAATCAGATTTAATGTTGAGTCTCTAGAATACCATAAACCTACATTTTTTGTTCCACTAAGGTATCTAAGAATTCTTTTAACAGCAATTAAATGTGATTCTTTAGGTTCAGACTGAAATCTAGCACATAAGCAAACAGCAAACATTATGTCTGGTCTACTTGCAGTTAAGTAAAGTAGGGATCCGATTATACCTCGATAATATTTTTGATCAACCTTCTTACCTTCTTCATCTTTGTCCAGCTTGCATGAAGGACTCATTGGTGTTCCGAGGGGTTTGATTGATTCCATACCAAACTTCTTTAGAATTTCTCTTGTGTACTTTGTTTGGTTGATAAAGATTCCCTCTTTGCTTTGTTTGATTTGGAGTCCAAGGAAGAAATTGAGTTCTCCCATCATGCTCATTTCAAATTCTCCCTGCATTAACTTAGCAAACTCTTGACATAGAAGATTGTTAGTAGCACCAAATACAATGTCATCAACATAAATTTGAACTACAAGTAAATCTTTATCTTTTCTTTTCAAAAACAATGTTTTATCAACATTTCCTCTTGTAAAATCATTTTCAATCAAAAATTTACTTAGTCTATCATACCAAGCTCTAGGTGCTTGTTTCAAACCATATAAAGCTTTGTGCAATTTAAAAACGTGATTTGGAAATTCATGATCTTCAAATCCCGGTGGTTGTTCAACAAATACTTCTTCATTTATTAATCCATTTAAAAATGCACTTTTGACATCCATTTGAAATAAATTAAGTTCATGTGACATGCAAATGCAAGTAATAGCCTAATGGCTTCTAATCTAGCTACAGGTGCAAAGGTTTCATCAAAATCAATACCTTCTTCTTGATTATATCCTTTTGCAACTAATCTAGCTTTGTTTCTAATTACTATGCCATTTTCATCTAGTTTATTTCTAAAAACCCATTTTGATCCTATAACAGAATGATCTTTAGGTCTTTCCACTAATGTCCATACATTATTTCTAGTGAATTGGTTTAATTCTTCTTGCATAGCTAACATCCAATTATTATCTTTTTCAGCTTCTTCAATGGTTTTAGGTTCAATTTGAGAAACAAATGCAAGGTGATTACTAATATTTCTCATAGATGATCTAGTTCTTATTCCTTGAGATGGATCACCTATAATCAATTCCTTGGGATGACTATAAGCGTATCTCCAATCTCTTGGTAGATCTACATCATTATGATTAGTATTAATAACATCAGCATTAGGCGAATCATTATCTTTAGCTTCTTGTTCATGATCTGAAGATACATCAATATTAAGTTTTTCAAGATTGTTTTCGAGAATGTTTGTATCTTCCTCATCATCAATCCTTTGGAACTTGATGCTAAAGATTCATCAAAAATTACATGAATAGATTCTTCAACAATTAAACTTCCTTTATTGAACACTCTATATGCTTTACTAGTTGTTGAATAACCTAAGAATATTCCTTCATCAGATTTTGCATCAAATTTACCTAAGTTATTTTTACCATTATTATGAATAAAACATTTACAACCAAATGCATGAAAATATTTAATGTTGGGTTTTCTATCATGCCATAATTCATAAGGTGTTTTCTTTAAAATAGGTCTTATTAATGCTCTATTTAGGATGTAACATGCTGTGTTAATAGCTTCCGCCCAAAAGTATTTCGGGAGTTTACTTTCACATAGCATGGTACGGGCCATGTCTTCTAGAGTTCTATTTTTCCTTTCAACTACTCCATTTTGTTGAGGGGTTGGTGCAGAAAAATTATGATTAATACCATTTTCATTGCAAAAACTTTCAAATAAGTGATTTTCAAATTCAGTTCCATGATCACTTCTTAGAGACACTATGGTAGTGTTTTTCTCATTTGTTACTTTCTTGAAGAATTTCAGGAATATCGAGAAAGTCTCATCTTTGTGAGCTAAAAACATTACCCAAGTGAATCTAGAGTAATCATCTACTATCACAAGACCATATTTCTTTCCTCCTAGACTTGTGGTTCTAGTTGGTCCAAAAAGGTCCATGTGAAGTAGCTCTAATGGCCTAGAAGTTGAAACAACATTTTTAGATTTAAAAGAACTTCTCGTTTGTTTTCCAAACTGACATGCATCACATATTTTGTTATTTTCAAAATCTATTTTAGGTAGTCCTTTTACTAAATCCATTCTAATTAGTTTTGAAATCAGGTGTGTGCTTGCGTGACCTAATCTTCGATGCCACAACCAACCAATCTCATTCATATTAGCATTATTAGCAACTAAGCAATGATTATTAGTAGACAAATTGTCTAAGTCAATCAAGTATACATTGCCATTTCTATTTCCAATAAAAACAATGCTATTATCAATGGGATTAGCAACTGTGCATATAGAAGATTCAAATGATACTTTAAAACCTTTGTCACATAATTGACTAATGCTAATTAAATTATGTTTCAAACCATCAACATAAAGACATTTTCAATATATGTGGAGGGAGTTATTTGAATGTTACCAAACCCCAAGATTTGGCCTTTGCCATTGTCGCCAAATGTAACTACTCCTCCTTTCTTTTCTTCAAGGGTGATGAATTGATCTTTGTCACCCGTCATGTGCCTTGAGCAGCCGCTATCAAGATACCACTTTCGCTTTGATCTTTGGCCACAAGACACTCCTGCAAAGATGATCAGACTTTATGTTTAGGTACCCAAGCTTTCTTGGGTCCTTCATGGTTAGTAGCAAAAAACTGTTCCTTTGGAACCCATATTTTCTTTCCTTTAATATTTAAGTTTTTATTAGGTTTTAGAATTTTACATTCATAAGATTTATGTCCTTTTTGATTACATTTAAAGCATGTAAAATTACTTTGGCCAGCACGCACAAAAATATTTTTCAGTGATTTTTGTTTTCTTAAAGTGTTATACCCTAATCCGGCTTTGTCAAAAACTGCTTTTTGACTATTTAATAACATGTCTAATTTAGTTGAGCTTAAGGTAAACTTATCAACTATGTTCTTATATTTTTCAACCTCTTTCCTTAGTTTATCATTTTCATTGAAATTAATTCTTTTTCTTTTACCAAAATTTCATTTTCAGATTTAAGTTTCTTAACTTCATTATTAAGATCTTCCTTTTCTTTAATGAAAGTTGAATTTTCATTTTTCAAAAGCTTGTATTTCTTTTTCAAAACCTTGAAATCGCCGACAAGTTCATTAAAAGCATCAAATAAGTTCATCAAATGCAAACTCATCGCAAGGGTTATCGGAACTTACCTCATCGTTGTCGTCCGCCATAAAACATACATTTGCGACTTCCTTTTGTTCTTCTTCTTCGGAAGAAGATTCTTCGCTATCACTCCAAGTCGCCACATAAGCCTTCTTTTTCTTTTTGTAGGCTTTCTTAATTTAGGACATTCATTCCTAAAGTGCCCCGGTTTATTACACTCATAGCAAGTCAAGGGGTCTTTCTCTTTTTCTTTGTCCTTGTCCTTGTTCTTATCCTTTTCTCCTTCCCACTTTGCTCCAAATTTCTTCTTGTGGAAGGGTTTCTTTCTCCTCATGAATCTTTTAAATTTTTTGCTAAGAGAGCAGTCTCTTCATCATCATCATCATCATCGCTGCTGCTCTTCTTCTTTTGCAGCTTTGAGGGCAATCATTTTCTTCTTCTTTGTGTCCTCCTCTACATGCTGCTTCATAGTCAGCTCATGGGTCATAAGTGATCCTAGAAGCTCCTCTAAGGGTAAAGTGTTGAGGTCCTTTGCTTCTTGGATTGCTGTCATTTTTGCTTCCCATGATCTTGGTAATGACCTAAGAATTTTTCGAACAAGTTCTGAGTTAGTATATGTCTTACCAAGACTTTTTAAACCATTTACAATATCTGTAAATCTAGTGTACATGCATGCAATGGTTTCAGATTGTTCCATGCTAAACAACTCATATTTATGAACAAGAATATTAATTTTAGATTCTTTTACTTGGTTGGTACCCTCATGGGTAACCTCTAATCTATCCCAAATCTCCTTTGCGGAATTACAAGTGGAGATTCTATTAAATTCATTAGCGTCTAAGGAGCAATATAAACATTCATGGCTTTAGCGTTAAGCTGTGCCATTTTCCTATCATTATCATTCCAGTCCCTTTCGGGCTTAGGAACAATAGTGCCATCAATAACATGTGTGGGTGTACTAGGTCCATTAATTATAACACCCCATAGTTCATAGTCAGAAGCTTGAATGAATATCCTCATTCTAGCTTTCCAATATGAATAATTTGAACCATTAAACAGTGGAGGTCTATTCGTAGAATGACCTTCAGCAAATGATCCAACTTGTGTTGCCATTTGGATCTTTAGCTCTTGATCGTGTGATCAAAATCTAATGAGCACTAGCTCTGATACCAATTGTTGGCCCAGATGACAACCCAAGAGGGGGGGGTGAATTGGGTTCTTTAAAAATTAGCCTTTTAAAATAGTTTGCTTAAGATGAATGAAGGAATGCAATGTAAATACAAAGTGCAGTGAATAAAATAGAGATAGAGATAGAGAGTCAATGAAACACGGCAAACACAAAGATTTTATAGTGGTTCGGTGTATCCAACACCTACGTCCACTCCCAAGATTCACTTGGGTCCACACTATAATCTTCCTTGATTACAGCCGAGTTGTTTTACAAGCTCACAACTCAAACTTGTTGTTTTTCCGGGACGCACAACGAACCCAGCTGGTTTTCAAGGGCTCACCAGCACAAAAACCCTAACACAAGCTTTACCAAGCTTGTACCGAGGTAAGACTACCTCCACTAGTTCAATCCCCCAGATTGAACTAGATACAAAAATAGAAATATTGTTTTTCAATTACAAAGCTCCTTAATGAGCAGATAATCAAATATAAGAATAACAAGGTTTAGAAAAGCCTGATTTGTAGTTGGTTGGCTTTTGAGCTTTTCTTCTTTTCTTCTTCTCCTTGCTGGGTTGAATCAAGCCTCAGCTCCGATTCTTCACAGTTGAAGCAGTTGAGAAGGGTTGAAAAGCAAGAAACTGAATCCTCTTTCTCCAAGTTGGGAAATCCACCAAAACTTTGATTTGAATGCCTTGGATTCCTCTTGAGCTTTTTGGAGTGGAGTGGATTTGAGCTAGAAGGTTTTCCTCTTGAGATTCAGGCTCTCTCTTTTTCGGATTTTTGAAATGGGATTTCTCTATTCCGAATTTCCTCTTTGTTTTTTTTTTGTTTTTCTCTCTTCTCTTTTTTTTGAATGATAGTCTTCCCTTTTTATAGATTTCTTTCAAACCATTTTTGGAAGAAAACTATCCGTTGGAGTGTACCTTGTAACAAAATATATCCGTTAGAAATAAGGTAAAATAGAAATATTACCGTTAGAGCTGATCTGGCAATTTGATTTTTTGTTCCAGGTGGGTTGGAGTCGACTCTAACTTTTTTGGAGTCGGCTCTAACTCGAAGCACTTTAAAATGTTATTTCTGGAGTCGTCTCTGACTTTTCTGGGGTCGACAAGAAACTTTTCTGGAGTCGACTCTAACATACCCGGAGTCGACTCTAGGTCGGGGCCAGAAAAATCGACGTTCTGTTTCTTCTGTGAGAGTCGGCTCTAACAGTCTCGGAGTCGACTCTAACTTCCGTGCCAGATCCGGAGTCGGCTCTGTGATTCTCGGAGTCGACTCTATCTGCAATCTTACCTAGACATTAGATTCGATCCAGAACACGATGTAACTCCTGATTTTGATCATTCAATAGACTTATATCTGAAACACTTAATCAAAATCATTAGAGCCTTCATTAGTTATACTCAAATAGTTTTGTTAATCATCAAAATCATCAATTGGGTCAACACTACCCCTTCCATCCTACAACTACTAAATAATAATTAATATTGCCATAAAAAGGTAGCATAAAGATAAATAATATTTATCATTTATTTGATCTTTTGCTATCTATCTATCTTTTATTATGTTGATTGCCATATACCATTTCCTTTTCATTTTAACTTTTATATGTTATAGTTTTTACATTTCTATATTATAGTAGTATTATTTGTTATATTTTTTTTTTCTCTCACCAAATCTATATTTCAATAATAATGTTGGTATAGTCAAGAATAAGAACCCTATCAAAACCATTTTTATTTATTGTTGTGATGAAAATAATTATTATCTTCTATATCTTGAAGCTTGATAATATAAAGGCTTTACTAGTAGGTCCAGAAGTAGGCCCGAGCCAAGCTAGCTTCAGATTAAGCCATAGGCTAGGTTCATTATTTTCGATATCGAGCTTTAGTAGATCATTAGTTTGACTAAGCACAGCTCAATTATTGGGTCCAATTGAGGCTTGGTTACTAAACCTAACATCTTTTTTCATTTTTTTGGAATGATCAGTTTTAACTGAAAGTAAGCCCACTTATAAAACCTAGTTCCATCCACTTCTAAAACCTATTAGCTGGATATGGCATAGATGGTATAGCATATCAAAGTAAGCCTAGCTTGAAAGTTTTTTGCGGGGTTCTAGGTCAATTAAGGCTGAAAGGTATTCTAAAACTCAAGCTCAAGCCTAATCCAAGCAACAGAAAGCTCATCAACCTAAAACCGTCCGTGGTCAATTCCAATCAAGAAATTAGGGATAAGAACTTAAGATTTTACGAAGATTAGGGTTTCTAATAGAGCATGATGGAATGATCTTATCTCAATGGATTTGTCAAGGCGATGGATCCATTCTATAATAGTGATTGAAGGTCAAATCTTTAGCCAACAAACAAACGAACCCTTCCCTAATTTGATGATATTTGAAGAGGAGCGACCTTCTTCTCAGGAGAATAATAATTATAGAATACTTATATGTTGAAACCTAACTAGGAGATGATGATTATAAAATAAGAACCTTTAGCTTGCTATCATAATTAAAGTATGTCATGCAATATATATATTTCATTAATTGAAGGAATAAAAATTTTTCATTCTTTTTCCTAATTTCATCGTCTACACAAACCTTGATACCTATATGTGAGAATAAAAGGAAAAATGCATCCCAGTATATATGTGCTCAAGAGTGATTTTCATTAACTTACTATTTTTTACAAGGAGATACAAGCTTTAATTATGCTTCATACTAGTTGATTCAATAAATACATTGTTACTATGATGTATTTAACTAAGAATAGAGATCATATATTATAGTCAACATACAAACACTAATTTTTTGGAGTGTTCATTGTTAATTTCAATCACTTTGATTTATTGTAAGATACTTCACATTAATATACATATGCAAATATATTATACTTTATTGATTATTTTAGCGCATATAAAGAACTATATCTAACTCTTCCATTTGTTTCTGTTAACAAGATTAGCTCATGGCTTCATATCCTTGCCATATTGAATGACATACAATTCATGGCTTGATAACAATAGCTTTGATTATAGTTTTTATAAATTATAATTATATTGGTAAGGCTTTTGTGAAAATCAAGAATTTAGGTCAACTATTATCTTGTTTAATATAATATATCAACGCTATTTTGCTAATGATAGTGCAAGGGAGGAGAGTGGTCTAAGTATTTGGAAGATGAGAGAGAGTCAAAGAGAGAATGTACTTTTATATTCTTATTTTTAAAGTCATGAAGGTGAAGCTTAAAAGTTGTTTGGCAGGTAATTTTATATTTATTTTTTTTTAGAAATCATGCATTATCTAGTTTTCATAAAATATTTTTGAATACTTTATTGTCATGACTATCATCGTTACTATTATTGTTACTATTACTATCACTCTATCATTACTCTTACTTCCATCATATTAACTAGCATCTAATAGAAAGTAACAATAATAAAAAATAATTTATACAAGGGTAAGGATGGTAATTTGTTGCTAGTAATTAGTTAGCCCATTGTGTGACGTGAGGCAAAATTTATAAAATATATAAAAGTACAAATGATCTTACTATTGGGCTATTTGTATAATATATAAAAGTAAAAAATTGTATAATTTATAGATAATTTTTTTGTATACTTTACTCTTTATAAAGTAGCATCTATATTCATTAAATATCTTGAAAAATATTTAGTAATTTGGAAATGTAATCAAAGTTCCACTATCAATTTGAAATGTGATCAGAGATGTGTGACCAAAAGCTTAGTCCACTTTTACAATATTGGTGGTCCTTAGTGGAAAAGGAAGATTGAGGAATCTATCAATATTATTCTTTCATTTGTCCTCTTATTAACCTAAACTTCCATCATTTTCTCTTTATCATATAACTCCTATTAGTTTTGCAATCGACCCAATTATCTCACTATCAAATCAAAATAGAAGTAGTACATTAGTTACCACCTCCAAATTGGGAGCAATAAAAACTTGCAATCCATGTTAAGGAATCATGCCCTATGGCATTAAAAAAAAAGAAAAGAAAGAGGATGTGAACAATATTCAATAATAAAATACGAGAATTAAATTACTTGTATAAAGATTAGGTTAGTAAACTAGTTACGTGTCCATATGCACATGGGTTACTGCATAGCATTAGATATAATCTTATATGATTATAATTAAGGAAGAAGGCTGGGCATAATCTCATGTAACCATAATCAAGGAAGAAGAATATATAGTACAATATCGTGTGATCATAATTAAGATAGAAGGACACACAGCGCATTTATATGGTATAAAAGGCTTGTATGTATATATGTATGTGTGTGTATATATGTATATGTATATGTATATATGTATGTATGTATATGATGAAATTCATTGCAAGTTCTTGATATTTGATCTTTAAATCTAAGTTCTGATAAGGAACAGCGCTTAGCCTTCTCAAGAAATTCAAAGAATTTTGCAAGAAAGGAATACTCTATTTTTCTCAATATTAAAAGTAATTAAATATGATAGCACATATGACAGCGCAAAAGTGAAAAAACTCTATCTTATTATATATGTAATGGAGTAATACAAAGATTCTATTTAGAAATTGTTGTGACTCTAAACATAATAAAGAATAGATGCACCATAATAACACCACATATCTAATTTTTACTCCAAGACTACTCCTTGCAAACCTTCAACTACTCAATAATAATATTGCCAACAAAAAAACAAAAACAGCACCAAGATGAATAATTATTACTCTTTATTTATCTTTTATTTGCTATCTATCTACCTATCTTCTATTATACTAATATCTAATCCCTTTTCAATCCTACCAAGACAAATTAAATGGTCATGGACTTGACCTTTAATAGGTTGTATTTGAATTAGTGTTTTGAATATATGCATAAAGTTTATACATGTGAACTGCAGCATAGATGAGATAAAGTCATTTCAACCTGCTATGTGCTACATGTATTTAAGGTTGGAATTTTAGCATTAATTTGTCATCGCTGCATGAGAAACATTTTCCACTCCTAGTAGAGGAAGATTATGTCTTTAAAAATTGACAATCCTCTTACCTTCTTCCAAATTTAACTAATATGTTTATCTAGTATAATTATCTATTATTCTGTTTGCCTCTGTATTGTCTTATAAAAATTTTATGTTTCAAAGATAAATATAGTTCAAAACGATAAACCTTGTTATCTTTTCTTATGCCTTAGAACAAATTTAAACTCTAGGATGCTCTTTGCTTGTATGAGCTTAAGCTTCAACCAATAACTAAAGTAGTATTTTGAGGTCTATTGATGGATCCTCCACTTTCCTCAAGTCTCAAAGTTTAGCTTTAGGTTAATAGCTGATTGTAGAAATCTATTCAAGTCCTTCAAGGGGCTTTTTCAACTTAGATAACCCCATGATGATGAGAGAAGGCTTGGATTGTGAAGGTGCTTCTATTTGGTGGAGACTTTTTTGTCAACATGTTTGGATATTTGTATTGGAGCGTATCATTTTCTTTTATTGCCCCATCAACACACACTTGCATAAGTTGGATGGAAAAAGTTTTAGTTCCTTCATGCACATTGTTGTACATGGGTGCTATATCTTTAATGCGTGGCATTTATATATGAAATCCTATAATTTTAAATATGTTTGACAATTCCAAAAGTCTGCTTTAGAAAATTTTCACTTAATTACCAATTTTCTTAATTTTGTCTCCCACTGACAATTTTTGTTTCAATATATATCAAGAAATCCTAAATGCATTGTCATCTAAAATTTTCACTTAACACTTGCTCTGCTCCAAGCTCCAGTGCTCATGAAAGAAAAAAGATTCCAAAAGTTGAAGAGATCCTGGTGAATTTTCTGAATTTCGCTGAGAAATCTAAACCAGTTCTTCTTACTCGAGCTCAAATTGTTGCTGCTGATCATTTCCAGATTTTTTCTAAGTCCTTGTCTAAAATACACGATATCCAACACATGCCTACCACCATTGCCACCATAGTTTCTTTAAGAGAGTGCATTAAGGATTTTTGAGATGCTGCTGTAGTGCTTGACTTTGCAATCCAATGATGGAGGAATGCAAATAACTAAAGTAGTCTGTAGATGTACTTGAGGAAAGTGGAGGATCCAAAAGAGATATCAGGAATAACTAAAGTAGTCTGTAGATGTTTTTTCTAAGTTTCAAGACTACTTTAGTTATTGGTTGAAGCTTAAGCTCAAGCAATAAAGGTTGTCCAAAAGAGATCAAGTATAGGCCCAAGAGGGGGGATATGAGAGCTCAAGCAAGGGGTTTTCAAGGAGCAGTTGTTAAGGAGAAACATGATGCCACTGTTATAGCATATACCACTGGTTCCTCAGGTAGTGTTCCTAATTCAAAATCAGGCCAAGGCAATGCTGGCTCATTCATGAAAGGCAAATGTTAAGATGTAACAAGTTCCAAGCAGCCCAAAGCTTCTAGCAAGAAGTTAAGGAGGAAAGTTAGGTGTTAGGACAATGAGACACAATTATAACATTTATTTATTTTTTTAATTTCTTTTTGAATTTTAACTGTCACAGGTTTGTTTTGGCATTTTTGAGACTTGGCTGTGTTTTAAACTCTAGTCTTTCAGCTTTTGTTAGGTGGAAGCTCACAATGATAGAATGAGGCATGCTGATTCTTGTCTTTTTTTTTTTTTTTTTTTTTTTTTTTTTTTGTACAAGCGGGCGATCATATAACACGAGTATGAGTCAGCCCATAAAAGTCAGAATACACTAATTGCTGTAAGACAAAAGGGCAGTGATCACCCTGCCTCCAACTCCAAAACCCTGAATGGTGAGCTACACTCGAAGCCACCCAATCGGCCGCCGAGTTAGCCTCGCAATAGATTTGCCGGATCTGAACCCCCTGGAGCTCACTCAGAATAGCCCGGATATCCTGCAGAAGAGGGTTGGTCGCGGGTTGGGAGTCACTATCCCTCCGCAACCACCGAATAACAGTCATAGAGTCGCCCTCAATAATGAGATTATAAACATGCAGAGTCCTGACTGCGAAGGAGATGCCCGCTCAAGCTGCATATAGCTCAGACATAGGGACCAAGTAGTCCAGACTACCAAAGCCACCGGCCGCCAACAAGACTCCCTCCGGCCCACGAATGACAAAGGCGGAGCCAGCTAATCGCCCACGGACACTTCCGTCAAAGTTGATTTTGACAAACCCTGGAGGAGGGGGCTGATTATAAAATGCTGATTCTTGTCTTTTAACCCTCTTTGGATTCAAATGTTAGAAAATTGTTTTGTTTTTGTAAAAAATTCTTTCTAGAAAATGCTAAAAAATTAAACTAAAAATTTAATTCAAAAAATAAATGAAATATAAAAAAAAATCTTGTAGCTCGAGGCGTGTTAGACACTGCTCTAAAGACAAGTTTTTGCTCCCTCGTGCGGGTTATAGGCGATTTGTCCCCAAGGTACAACGATCCAGCTCGATCCGATTCTTCTATCACGAGCACGATCGTGTGGAGATGCAAACCCAATAAAACCTTCATATGCCCAAAAATATAATATAAATATAACAATACAAAAACTAAATAAACCTTTCACCAGTAGCTTATTAAGACACAAAACTCAAGCTCTTGCAATAGTAGGATCTCCAAAACAATAAAATAATTTTTTTTAGATTTAAATCCTTCTTTTTATCTTTTTTCTTCTCCTCTATATATATATATATATATATATATATATATATGGCTGTTTGGCATTTGTAATGTTCCTTTTGGAACGTTCAACGCTTGAGCATTTGCGGAAGAACGCTCAAACACAAGCGTTCGCTAAACGCTCGCTGGCAGCGAGCATTTTGCTCACGTTAACGCTCGCATGGGGACCTTTTTTTATATTTTATTTTAAAAACTTTTTCCAACATCAAATGCTGCTGCTTGTCTTTATTAACCCTCTTTGGTTTTATGGGTAACATTGCAGCAGTCAAGCCAATTCTCCCAGTCTTGTTCCCTTGGAAAAAAAATGTTTCAGCGTTTAGCTATAGGTCTTGCCATATGTTGCTCTACAGTTGTTGAACGATTACTGAAGTGATTTCATTTTAGATCTAATTTGAAAAAAAAAATTATCAGTTTTGAAATCGTTTGCTCTTAATTTTTTTGTTCTTTCTGATGTATTACTTTCAATAGTCATGATGATTACTATAGATGAAACATATCATTCGTAATGTATAGGTATGTGTACATAGATTTTCATTTATGATGGTGTTGTATAAGTACTTATATTGTATAGATAGACATCTATTTATGATGTATAAGTGTATATATTATGTAAATAAATGTCCCTACAACTTGTACCAACCATTTGATGGAGTCAAGTCTCAAATTTACGAATTAATTAAAAAATTTAAAAACAAACGATTCAACCATACAGTTTAAATTCCATTTAGTAGGATATAATTTTTAAAGCCCCATGAATAACTTAAATTAACAACAAATACAAAACTAATGCCGGCAACTCTATCCCTCTCTTCACTCTAGGAATTGTACTCTTGTGGACTACTTCAGTTCAAGATTCCAAGATTCTAAAGATTGTCCATTAATTGTAGATGATATATTTAAGGTTATTAAAATTGTCTAGAGGCTACATATGGGTTTGTGTAAAGTTGAAGATTATATGTGTAAAGTTGTTTGGTTAAATTTTCACTTAAGATGCATCATGTACAGTATGACCATTAATTTACCTTAGTATCAATCAAAATGGCAAAATACAAACAACTATATTAAAATTCTGATTATAACATATTTGGAATGACAAAATGCAAATGGATGTATTCAAATTCTGGTCATGACATGTTTGGAATGGCAAAATGCAATAGGATATATTTAGATTCTGATCATGACACATTGAAAAAGTGAAAGTAAATATGCTCAAATTTTTATCATAAAATATTGAGATCACCATTATTGGAATAGAAAAATGGAAAAGAATATGTTTATAATATGGTTATGACATATTTGGAATGGTAAAATGTGATTGGATATGTTCAAATTTTGATCATAACATATTGAGAAAATGGAAACAAATATATTAAAATTCTGATCATGGAATATTAAGAAAATAAAAAAAGCCATGAGTGTAGTAGTAGTAGTAATAATATAATAATACCAATAAAAATAATCGAAAAGCTATAATATGCTGGATATTATTCAAATCTCAGTTGAAATATTAATAGCTATATTAATGTAAGTATATTGATCGATCAAGGTGTTGGTATGAATTTCAAAAATAGTAGTTAATGATAGTTAATAAGTAGGGTGGAAATGGACACAAACCTTATCTTGGATAGGTTGCTTGAGTTTGATCTAGCGAGAATTACTTGTTGCACAAAGATGGTCTGCACTTGTATAAATTTGTATGTATACTACAAAATGTTTGTCGATCTATGATCTTCTTGACCCAAGCATATATTTTCAAATCCTATCAAACATGGTTAAAAATTTATTTATCCATAAAGTGAATAGATATATAAGAAAACAATTAATGAAGTGACCGTATGCCTATGTTGTTAATAGAACTTATAATTTATCCATAATTTCAAAATGGTACAACTAACATTACTACCTCTGGTAAATTATTGATGGATGCCAAGCATAGTAATGAGAGGTATCATGCTTAAATTAAAATGAAAAAAAATTGATGTAAGATTAAAGAGGAGGTATTTGTTGTTGGTGTCTCAATCTTTTACCTACACTTATTATAACAACAACAACAACAAACAAACTTAAAAAAAAAATCCATGTGTAATTTTATTTTCTCTTTTAATTATAACTTGCATAATGTAAGTTGCAAATATATATTCATCATTTATCAATTAATTTTCTTATCTCTTCCTATATAATCATATGAGTTTGGTCAAGAAATAAAATGAAAAATGATGCATGACATTGAAAATGTAGTATAAAAAATAAAATTTATTTATAAAAAATATTTGTTCATAGTTAAAATAACAATAATCTTATAATATATAATTGAAGTTTTTAGAAATGCCCTCTTATGTTTTTATTCAAATATTCATATTAATATCAAAAACAAATATTTTATGAATTGTCTAAAATATAAATTTAAGTTAATTAATAATAATAATTAAGAAAAATGATATACTATTTGTAATAAATTATTTTCAACAAAATTTTTAAATTTAAATTAGTACCATAAATATTTTATTGTTTGAAACTTAAATAATTTCACATGAACATAGCTAAAGTCATCCTCTTATATTTGAGTTAATTTATTCCAATATCTTACTAAAATTAGATGATCATATCTGGTATCATATCAGCCCAATAAATAAATAAATAATTTTAAAATAAATTAAGACTCAATTATTAATAAAATTTACATAAAAACGAGCTATCCTTTGCAATAGAATCATTTATAATAGACAGATATTATGTTTGATATTTATTGTACTTTCAAAGTCATGAATTATTTTCTTAGTACACTTGTTTTATTTGAAGTATTTAATTTATAATATCAAAATGCAATTGAAAGATATAATTTCAAATAGAATAACAATGAATATCACATATATTGTGATTAACCCATGCTTCAACCCTAGATGCTTGTCATAACATGTGCATTTGTTAGCTATGTTGTTGAACTCGAGTCAAAATCAATAAAATTAAACCTCTAGCTTGGTTTTGCCAAGCATAAAATTAATATTTATTGAAAGTCGGCAAAAATTCGTTTCAATCATGATGATATATTTCGTTAAGTACATATTTGGATAACTATTAAGGCATATTAAACATTATAATTATCTTACTAAAAATGGTGTCTCAGGGATATATCATTTTTTTTAAAATATATGATTCATGATTAAGGCTTTAGATTATTTAAATTATCATAATTAAGTTTAATTATATTTGACTTTAAATTAAGTTATTCTTCAAAGTTAAAGCCAAGCTGATCTAGACGGAAGCATGATTATTTCCGACTTGATTCAAGATTATTGAACTGAGATAATTCGAGCCAGAAGCAAGTCATGGAGCTATCACATGTTGGCCCGAAAATTTATAGCCATTTAATCTTCTATCATTGCTTGCAAACCGTGTTATAAACGGCAGAAGAAATAAAGATTGTGATTAATATATGCAACCATCTTAATTACAGGAGGCATCCAGGAAGGAGAGTGACCCGGTGATTCCACCAACCGTCGCGCGTTACAGATGTCTGTGGATGCGATTTTTCTTCTCAAACCGTTAGAGAGAATGCGAGCGGATAATAAAACTTTCTTCCTCTTCTTCCTTCACGTCATTACCTTCTTGTCGGTAAGAGGGATAGAAAGGAAATGATGTCAAATTAATAGCAGATACAAAGGCAGCGAAAGGTATAATCCTCCATTTATTTATTTTCTTTCTTTTTTTTTTTAATATCTAACGTTATATCCGTTAGGATTTTATCTAAAGAACGAATGTTTGCAATTCTGTATTCTTGAATTGTTTTGAAGAATGATAGATTTTTATATCTTCTTGGGAGACTCTGTTCTGGAAACAGAGCCAAGGGATACCTTGTTTTCATGTCCTCACTGTGAGGGTGATGAAACTTTTTCTTTCCATAGATCAGACAATATTTCAGTGCCAGGACGGAGCACATAGTTGTGCGCTTAATCATGTCGAAAGGTCCAAGCAGCTCATGCCATCATTGGGAAGTGACTCAGAAAACGTATTTGAGAGTGAATCGCTAGAAAGCGGCAGGCTTTCTATTGTTGTTTTCGGTGCTTCTGGTGATCTTGCCAAGCGGAAGACTTTTCCAGCACTCTTCAATCTTTTCCGGCGGGTACGCTTTTCTAACTACGGTTTTTTTTTTCCCCCAATAAAATTCATGTCTTGATTGGAGTCACATAATGTGTGTGTCTATATCTATCCACACACACACATAATATATATAACACATATGAAATATCTTCTTTTCAATGCAAACGGTTAGGAAAATAGATAAAACTGACTTACTAGTATCATAACTCAAATTTAGTCCCACTTGAATGGAAAAGAAAGTATTATATGCTTATAACTCAAGTACATTTGCTACCTTCTAATTTTTACTCGAGCTTTTGGGCATTACAACTAGGTTACTATGAATTTATAAAATATGAATAACATTTTTATCTATAATGATTAGAAGGGCATTTCATGCAGGAGTTCATTATACATGATTTATTTTGATAACACCTTGGGAGTTTTTATCACTATAAATAATGGCCATTTAAAATGCTTTCTGATAATTAGCTATCGTCTGAGCCAATAAATATGGCAGAGTCATAAGACCTACAAACAAAGCATTTAGGAATTCTTACAGAAAACTCAGATAAAATGACAGCTTATGGGAGGATGGTGTTCTCTCGTTTGTTATTTTGTGACAGGCAGAAGATTATGTCAAATAGGTGCTGCACTGTGTTGTGCCGTAGAAATGAGTAGCAGATGTCACTGCAAACTGTTGCAAAACAGATGATGGACAATATCAAATTTGTTTTCCTAACATTTTCTTTTTCTTGGGCAGAAAGCCCATTATATATTGGCTAATTTATCTTACAGGCACATTATGATTGCTGAAAGTGGGTCAAGTTCAATCTAGACAAAAACAATTATGAAGCTCTTTCCTGTGCTTTATATTTGTTAGACTGAACAATGCACATCAACCATAGAAATCTGCTGGCATATAGGGGAATGAGTGTACATTTCTTTGATGTCTTGGAGGTGGGGATTCATGTTCTCCAACTAAGGTGCAAGAGACATAATTTTACTTTGCAGTTTTGCCATTTGCATCTTGTTGGCATAAAAGCAAGTTTCAATATTTTTGTTTCTATTGAAACTTGAAAAAAGCTCTAAAGCAAACTGTGCAATTTGATTGAACATTCTTCCTTTTGACTTAACATGAAGAAAATCCTTCGATTCACTTTAATTACCAGTGAATTTCTAAGCTATTGGATTTATGATTTTTTTATATGTGGATATTTTGGTAAGTAAGTTTACCCTTTGGAGACATAAGATAAGGTTTAACCCTGTCTTGCATCATTTGATGGTAGTCTGAGTCCCAGATTATTTTAACATATTTGGGTGAGCATGGCTTTTCTTCTTGGTGGTTAATTTGAGAATGACAACGGGAGCACCTTCTTTCCAAGAAACTTGGGACTTCTTCCCAGTGCAAGCACCAAGGACTCCTCTGCTAGCTGGCAGACCAACCCATTGATGTGGACAAGGGATTTGTGTCCTTGTGATTCTTGCGCTGAGGACTCAAGGCTTCTAAGACTTATAACTCAACATTCATAGAATTTTTTTGCCAGGTCGCATAGAATATATTGCATGACCCACAAGACAGGCATCCTACTTGCAAATTGATCTTCTAGATTTCATGGCTAGCTCATTTTAGACAGTAGAATATATAACTGGAGATAGAGACTGTTGAAGTGTCAATATCAAGAATTAAGGCAGTGATGTCTAATTCATCATCATCATATATATATATATATATATATATATATATACATACTGCTGTGTTATCTGCATGATGGACATGCCCAAAATTAATGCACTTTGAGCTTTATTTTAGAACATTTGCATGTTTATAGTGCAGACATGCTACAATCATTTTCCTGAAATCACTTTTGTTTTAATCAAAATAGTTATTTTACCTGGAACTATAATAATTATATAGGAAGAAATACATTGAAAAAAACAGGGCATCACATGTTGATTGCCAACCTATAACATATCATAATTCCATGCTGGGTCAAGTTGATTTGGCAAGGTTTGTCTTGAATTTGGTGATTTTCGGCCATTTTTGTATGGCAAAAAGAGAGGGTGAGCATTTTTCCTTGATCTCAACTTCTTCTAGGCCTGGAATTGGCTAGATCCTTATTGAATCAGCCTGCCCTGAGCAATTCAAAATTTCCCTCACTGTCTTTCTCCTTCCCTCACTCTCTTCTCCTTGTTTGAAAGCAGAAGTAAAATAAAAAACGTAGCTGGGCTGCTTTTGTCTCTGTACATACTAGTCCTTAGCAGCACTGGCAGGTGCCTGCCTATATTGCTTAATACCGATTCGTAGTTGATACTGATTGATAAAGATTGGGACAGATCAGCTGAGCCAGGAACAACCTACTGACCGCATCCTGTGATCAGGTTCCTAATTAGTTTTGCTATAGTATGCCCTAGTTCATGAAATTTTAATCCTGTGCCTTTTTTAATTTTCTTTTTTTCTAGGAAAATAGTGAACTTTCTTTAGAAACAACTATGTTGTTTAGTGGTATCTGGTCAATTTATTCCTTGCTTTCCCAATATATTTCTAGAGAAATTTATCTTAAGTTGCCTTCATATTAGGAGAATAATTTTTATGTTCATTAATCAGGAGGGGTGACCTTAACTTGATTTATATTCATGAGAGCCAGTGGTTCAAAAATGGAGAGAGTATTAGTTTGCTTATTACTTCCACTTATTCATCATTGCTGCATAAAGTGTGTGGAATCTCTACTTCTTGAATTAAAATTTTAAATATCCTGCAGTGATAGGTTCACTTATCATCATGTTAACACCCTTCTACTTCTTGCAAGTCATGGAAGAATGGGTTAAAGGTTTAGTGGCTACAAATTTCCATGTTGTTCGTTTGTGAATTGGTGAGATCAGCATTTAGAGTTGCTTATGAATGTCCTTGCTGGAATCCTCCTTTGCTGGAAAAACATTAAACCCGAGAAACAGCCAAAACATACCCAAGAAACTACAGATAACTCAAGCATGCTCTTTTATTTTCCAAGTCCCATATTCTTCTAATCTGAAGAAGATTACGGTTGTATTCCATCATGTAATGAAAAATAGCAAGAATATATACTCTCAGCGTTGGTATTTTGGTTTGTTTACTATTACCAGGTCTTATATGAAATTTCCATATCAAATTAGTCATGTAGAGTAAAAGTGGGCCATGTGATATAAAATGCTGAACTTGTCATAATATCATGGATTTAAGTGCTAGTTGGCATGATATGATAAATACCAAGCCAGTGACTTATTGATGCATGACATTGGTGTGACATTGGCTGCATGCCAATTCTTGGCAAGTTGTGGTGCCAGTGTTTCCCGAGCACTGGCATGGAATGACATGGCACAGCATATACCTCAGGCCAGGCTAGCATGTCATTGGCGCATGATAGTTCAGTCCTTGAGTGTTGTGGAACATTTGGTAGGAAAATTGGCATTTTTAGTGGATTATTGTTGATTATGATTATAATGTTTCGTCAAACATATCAACTAAGTTTTCTTAGGGCTATGTTATTCAAACATGTTCCATATTTAAGCTTGTTATAATTTTTCCTATAGTATATGAATATGACTCATTTGTGTAATTGTAATATCTATAGGGATTCCTGCAACCAAATGAAGTTCATATATTTGGATATTCACGGACAAAGATTTCAAATGATGATTTTAGAGATCGCGTTCATGAGTAAGATTTCTTCTTTTCATCTTCATAGATTTTAACAAAACATTTGGGCATTAAGTTGGAAAGATATTAGATTAGAATGTCTTTTTACCAATACATGTTTACATCTATGTCAGAAGAGAGAAACTTTCTATTGTTATAAACATATAATATTAGTTTATAAGTTATAGAATTAAGTTATTAAATCTGGTTTATGACAAGAAATTTTACTCATGCTTTAACCTAGCTATCTAATTTGTTTAGGTAATGTTAAAGTAATAAAGATGAATTTTTTTATATAAATTCTTCTACATTCAGTGATTATTAGAAAATAATGGGTATAAAAAGCAAGTTATCGGAAAAAAATATTGTAGAAGGTTCCATGGTATGCCACACCCTTGCATGCTACCCCATATCGGGCATGCCATACTGGCATGGTTTTAGGACGGGATGTCTCGTGGGATGTTGGGATGGGTTCTCATCCTAAGTGTTAAGAAGGGACTATCTCACTCATCTCATCTTATCCTAAGCGTCAAGATGGAACCATCTTGCCATTATCCAAGTATCCTAATTGGTATATCTTGGAGGATGGTATGTTTTGAGACACCCCTGTTCCAAGTGTTGGGATAGGGCAGGATAACAACACATCCTATTTCATAGAAAATTAGAGCACCTCTATTCGGCTTGATTGAAAACCTTACGTATGGATACTAAATCGAGACTTGATATTGAACCAACTTGCATATTGGGTGTATCAACACTGTACCAATATGGTATCGGTATGAAGTTGGTACCAAGAAGTCTCCTTTCTTAAACCCTCGAAACATATAAAGTGATACTTAATTTGTTCTTGTACACATCTCTAGTCATTATAGAGACATTTAAGTTAATCAACAGCCTTGATGTGTCTATTTTGCACTCAAAAGGCTTATTATGTTAGTTAAAATCATTTGCATCTCTTTATTTATGCAATAAAGTTCACAAATTTTTTAATTTACTATGAAATGGAATTTTAAACAACCCTAACTGGCATGGAAGTTAAATAAAAGAGAAAATTGTGATTTCAATTAAACTGAGATATGCAATAAATCATTGGATTTAAAAACTTTGTTTTGCAATCATTTTTTCTTGTGATTTCGTGTTTCCAATAACCAGTATCTTGGGACATAATTCTGGCATCTTCAATAATAATGGATGAGATAAACTAGAGTCATCATCTAATGGACATGATGTAAAGAAGATGTTTGTTAAAGTCCATCATCAAGTATTGGAGATTCATGGTGGTTCAAGTGTCTGGGCAAACATCTAGGATGACATCTACACAGCAAAAGCATCTGATGCATTCTGGGTTTAGGTTAGCCTTAGATCTAGACTCTTCATTGCTTTGTACATTTATTGTCTATTATGTGCGCTGATTTTTGATCTTATATTGTTGGTATGTCAATCCTAGTGTTCAAGTTGGTATAAAGTTTTGATTCCTTTGGCTGCTGGCTCCATGTTTGATATTTCTTGTTTACGGCTATCTTTTTTTTTTTGGATTTTTGAATCTATTTTAATTAGGATTAATGTATCAAAACTTTTCATAGGTATAGATAGATTGGCTTAAGAAAATTTTGAAGTCATCAAAATTGGGCTTTGAAGTGATTATGATGTCTTCCTATAGAGTTTCAGAGAAAACCAAATTTTATTAATTATTATTCTTAGAAGTTTGTAAAATAGCTTTTGTTAGGACTTAGGAAAAGCTAAAAGTGCAGTTGAATCTTAGAAGTTAGAAGTTAGAAGCAATCTAGACTTATAGCTATGTTTAAAATAGAGAAGAAGAAGAGAAGAAGAAGAAGAAGAAGAAGTGGTATCTAGCAGATATTTCAGTGGATTTATCTCTTTTCTACTTTTTATCCTTCTTCCATGCAAGCTTATCCTTCTTTTCAGATGACATTGGAGCATGATGAGAAATGGCTACCATCTTTGGATTTTGGTACCTTTGTTTTAATAATAGATTGATGTCTTTTGCTATTTAGAGGTGAAACTTTGCACATGAGGACCTTTTCTTCCCCAACTTGTCCTATTTTTTCCCTTTAGCAGTAGCCTGCAGCATCAGTCCTTGAGAACATTTCTTTCCAATGATGTCTTCTTTTTCTTATTTTTTACAATGGCATATTCCATCTATATGTAATGCAAGAAAGATGTCCATTGGGTCTCATGGTAAACAGGTACAAAATCATTCTTTTGTATCCAATTAAATTTCATCTTTTCTTTTGCAGTTATATGGGTTGGCTTACTTTACATTTGATATGCTGCCAGATCATAATTTTAATGTGGTGATTCGACTTCATTCTCCACCATTTTTCCTATTAATACAATATGAGATTTGATTCACATAGAAGTGCTGATTGTGCAGATTCCTTAGCCAAGGGAAGGGAGATTCATCGTTCCAGTCACAAGATTCGTTAAATTTTTTCAATTGGTGAGTTAATCATTTTATGTTAACCTGTGACTTTTTGCAAGTTTGATAAGTTGAAGATTGTGGACATGAACTTTGCAGATCAAATATATTAGTGGTTCTTATGACTGTGAAGATGGTTTTCTGTTACTGAACAAGGAAATTTCCCAACATGAATCATCAGAAAACAGTCAACCAGGAATTTCTTGCAGGCTTTTTTATCTTGCACTGCCTCCTGCTGTCTATCCTTCTGTCTGCAAAATGATTAGACAGTTTTGCATGAATCAATGTAAGCTTCTCTGATGGATATTGTTTCACATACCTGTTCATTGATCCTTTAAAGTAACTTTCTACTGTAGATATTGTAAGTATGATTCTTCTAAAAGCACCTTCAACATGTACATAAAGTTCTATCTGAAGGCTAAGGTTACTTGGATAAGGATTTTTGATGAATATGGAATTTGCTTGCTCACTTCTTATGTGACTTGATCATCATCATCATAATCATCAACACCATTTTTTGAATTTTGATCATCATCCTCTAGACTTGAACTATTTGATGATTTGCACATTTAATTGATGCATAGTGGCAAAGCAATTTGAATTTTTTCAAGGTGTATAAATATGGAACAAAAATAAAATGAAATAAATTTTCTAGATCCAGACGGGGAAATGGGTAATTCAGCTCTTGTTTGCTTAAAAGAGATGATGCCTGATTGCTTGGAATTTTCTTCCTCCAGAATTATTCCACAAGCAAGTTTCATAGTATGAATGTTCTTCCAGACCATGATGATCTCAAATTTCTTAAGGGGCAATAAATATTTATGATAAAATTTAGATCATTTAGAACATTTTGAATAATTCTTTTTTCACTGCAGAAAATTGCTACTACAGATAGCAAAGAAAATGCATTGCAGATGATCACTGAAATCTTTAGCAGTCCTTGACGTAATTACCATGAAAGCACAACCATTGGAATCACTCCAATGGAGGAGATGATTTTCAGCTTCCAATAACAATAACTTTTGTGAATGAATTATGCTATATAATGTCCATAATTCTTAATTCCTAAGAAAATCAGATCAATCATTAAATACCTTATCCTAAATAATTTATAAGAATTTTTATCATGAACCTAAAGTAGTCCTGACTCAAAAAACCAAAAGCTTGCATTTCCCACAGATAAAATGCATCCACGATGTAGCATATTAGCATATCTGCCATATGTTGTTGGTCATTACTGCAGAAATTGCAAATTCTTATTAATGAATTATACTTTTCCAGCTAATCAAAATGGTTGGACACGGATTATTGCTGAGAAGCCTTTCGGAAAGGACTTGAGTTCTGCTGAAGAACTGAGTGCACAGCTTGGAGAACTTTTTGATGAGCAACAAATTTACCGTATTGATCACTACCTGGGAAAGGAGATGGTGCAGAACTTGGTAATATGGTTGACTAGAATTTGAATCCATTATGTAACTCCATTGATCACCTTGTACCATCTCCACTTCTGTTGGCAGTTGGTTCTTCGTTTTGCCAATCGCTTCTTTTGCCTCTTTGGAATCGAGATAACATCGATAACATACAGGTAAGAATCTATTATTTTGTGTTGAATGAGTTAAAAATTAGATCAACATACAAGAGTAATTTAAAATAAATTATATCAAAGATGAACACACGACTATTATTAAATCAGAAAGATCTTTACTTGTTCTACACTCTTCTTCCTTCCCTTTTACACTGGTGAATGACATTATGCAAAATGCTTTTGCATCAAGAAAATTAACTCTTGCACCAAGATTATAGGGTATAGGACAAGAAGAACATGAAGTAAAACTGGAAAAAATATCAGATATCTAGTCAAAGGATTTTCTGCCCTTGAGCAGCCTTGTGGACTAGAGCACTCTCCAGCAATTTCAGATATGAGTATTTAAGTATATCTGAATAAATTGGCCACAAATCTCATATCTGGGAGATATTTGAACCAGCACTTTGATGTAGTATATTGATGAATCCTCAGAATTCTTCTGCTTATTGGGGATTCCGTTATTGGTTCTCCAAATTGTTAGATTTGATTGCAAATGGGGCTCTTTAAGAACACAAAATTTTTTACTCTCTCTCTCTCTCTCTCTCTCTCTCTCTCTAATCTGCAGGATTTTATTGGTTTACCCTTATTTGTTTCTATACCTCTCTTTTCTTTGCTAGTAGCGTCAATAACATCATTTGCAAATTTGTCCCAAGAAAATATTAATTCATATAAAATAAAATTACTTAACTTGCTATCATGATTGTGTGTTTAATGCTAGAATGGTATTTATTATTGCATAGTTTTTCTTTATGCCTAGTTATAAAAGATACAAGAGAACCTAATTCTTATATTTCTTCTACGATTGTAAATTATTTTTGACAATCACTATTTAAAAATAACAAAGGTTTTATCCTTAAAGAATTGGCATACATAATGCATTCAAGGCCTATGGTTTCTTGCTATTACTATCCTAGTCTATATTTTAGTTTTGTCCTTTGAAGCTTGTTTGCCTTATGATATGTTAAAATTTTCTGCAGATTGTCTTCAGGGAGGATTTTGGAATAGAAGGGCGCGGTGGATATTTTGATGAATATGGGTATGCTGAAAAATTTATATGATGAAGATGAAAACTATATCCTAGTTAATAGAGTCAATTTAATTATAAATACAGGACTACACTTTAATTATAAATATGCAAACCATTTGTGTGGCTGGCGCTAAGGTGCCAGAGGACATCATGGCCCGTCCTAGGATTTGGTATTTTAGATATTTGCATCAGTGCTTATTGGTAGTAATGCGGTCTTGGATGCTTCACAATGGGCTTGGCCCCCCTTGCAATTTATTGGTGCTATATTTTAACACTCCCACATTCTGTAAAAATTTAAATTCTTTCTTTGACGCTACTCAAGTTGCCACACCTTTGTTTCAAAAGATTCCCATAAAATCAAGATTAAACTAATTCCTTCGGACTATTCCCCACTCATATCAACTTGTAAAATACCATCCCTACACTTTTGGTGTTTCTGTACAATGGTACCCTCACTTCCAATAAAAAATTAAACAATTTCCTCTATGCTGCTTGAGCTGTGCTTGCTTTGTTTCAGAAAAGTCCTTTAAAATTAGGATAAAATTATTTCCTTCCCATTCTCCCACATAAACTAACTCCTAGAATATGATGTCCTTCCCACCCTCATATAAGTTAACACCTAGAATTTGTGTCTACATGTGCGTGTGAGAGAGAGATAGAGATGCCTTGGGTGTGGTAGTTGGTGGGTTGGGTTAGGTTTGAGCTAGGCTGAGGTCATTTATCAAGGCCCACAAGGCCTAGTTTGCACCTGACCAACACACTAGTGGATTAGAGGTATCCAACCTTAACTGACTCATGGTCAACTCGTTGACCCACATTCAACCCACAGGCCCATTTAGGTGGAAGAGGGAGTGACGGTAGAAGAAGGGTATGAGACACAAATAGGAGGTGGAAGAGGGATGGGCTTGCTTTATAGAATGGCAAAACATCAAACAAATAGAGTGGAAAAGGTCTTGGTGGAAAAAGAAACAATAGTGGTTAAAGAACCCTAAACCCTAATTATTGATGAAAGAAGTATTTGGCAAACCATCAAGCAAATGGACTATAGTTTTAAAAAAAGGAATAAAATTTAATTAATTTTCATTTAGGAACAAATATCAATTGTGATTTTTTAGGAAAGTTAATATAAACAGATATGATGAAAGCGGAAATCCTAGATACAGGTCAAAGAATGGGTGCAACATCTTAAAAATAATTTGGCATGATTGGAACCTAGTGATTCGATGAGTAGTGCTAGCGGTTATGAGTTGAACTTTCTAAGAAGCTATCAAAGGTGGTAGTGTTCTTCTCATTGCAGCATGCGACAAAGGGGGGGTTGAACAAGCCTATGCTCTTAGTGGCGAGGGTGTGGCAAGGGGAGTCAAATAGAGATACAAAGGAGTAGAACAAGAGGCCAAAAGATGTGAAGGATTGGAAGGCAAACAAGAAGAATGAGTTTTGGGGGTGGGGGGGGGGGGGGGGGGGGTGAGTGGGAGTGAGAGAGAGAGATCACATGGGTGGGAGGTAGCTAGGGTTGAGAACTCACATCCTTGCCCTGCTCTTATCTAATCATCTCTCTTATCTTGGTTTTGAGCCATTGGAACATTGATTCGATGACTCATATTAGCCCTTCAACCCTGACCTATGGGTGACCTTGATTGAACCCAAGCTGCCACATTGGTTGGTTAGGATTGGCTAACCCATACTTGACCTGCAGACCTAACCGGTTAGGTTGGACACATTGGGTCTAGGTTGAGTCGGTTGAGTAAATGGGTTGGGTCAGAAATTGCCATCTCATTTATAAAATGATTAAGGTTCTTGGATAGTAACTTCATAAATTAGTGGTGTGCAATGGAACGATTCATTTATTCAAAATCTAGTTTTACTTTGAGAACATGCATCGCCTTTCCTTTGGATATATCATCTAATACATATTTTGAGTTCTTCCTTATTATTATGAATTTATAATTATATCATATTGTGGCAAAGGTCCAAACCTTTGGTAATGAATACTAGTAGATTGTTAAGAGAATTGATAATAAAAATCAAAACAAATTAAATTCCATCAGGTAGAAAAGTGTTGCAGCTATCACATGCTAGGGCTTAACTTTTGCTCAAATAATGTCCCAACCAAACATCACAAGAAAAGAATGTGCAGAAAGTTAGAGTTGTCACAAAATACATGCATGTGGTGATAAATTAGGGAAAAAAATATGCCTTCTTTTGCTGCTTAAGGCCCCTATGGTATTCTACAATGGGCACACACATTGGGTGTCAATGTTGCTTTAGTGGATATATAGTAGTTAATATTCTTTTTTCATCAAATGGAAATTGAAAGGATCACAGCTATTGCCACATCTGCACTTTTTTTTACCCTTTGTTTCTTTTTTTATAATATAACAAACTTGTTTTGATGTTTTTGCAGCATCATTCGTGATATCATCCAGAATCATCTGTTACAGGTGAAGAAAATATTCCTGCAATTTAACATTGGTTTGCAACAACATGTTTCATATTGCAATTATTTGTAGAAGATAACTGTTGTTTATTCTTTCATTTAAACTTCTTTTAATGCTTCATTGATATTCTATCTTGACAACATCATTTATATTGTCTTACTATGGTTGAGAATCTTCATTTTTGGCCATGATATTTGAAAACAAATCGTAACTCTTAACTCCAGAGGTTCCTTCAAATTCCATTCGCTTTCAGTTCCAAAGGCCGTTGTGATGATTGTAATAATAGTGAATCTGGGTCAATCTTGGCTCCCTTATCTAATCTTGTATTTGTTGATAGCATTGATTGCAAAGTTTAATCAAAATTGAGCCTTTGCCTCTTAATTCACACAAAAAAATTGCAATTATCATGATATCCATTGTTAAATTGGTATAACTTAATGTCATGTTTCATTCAAAGCCATCCTACAGTTAAGTATGGAATCTGACATAGACACCATCACGCCATACTCATATGATAATAAATCTCTCTTGTGAAGTTTGGCAAAAGAACAAGATATGTGTTTGAATAAATTTTATCATTAGATATGGATATGTATATCTTCATGGGAAGAAGTTAAATTAGGGAGTCAAGTTCTGTTCATACAATTCATCAAAGTAAAATAGAAATGGCTTTGAAAAGAATGCAAAAAGATAGGATGTTAGGGCCAAATGAAGTATATATTGACGTTTGAAACTAGGTTTTAAATCCTATGGAATGGAGGAAATCCAATTTTCCCATGGAACGAGATGGTCATGTCATGCCCCATCTGAGTAGTCATGATCAAGCATCTCGACACTTAATTTGAACACCTTTTTTGGTGTGTGTGTATGTGTTTTTTAATTTGTCTTGGAAGTTCTATTATTTTTTTCCTTTTTAAATATATTTGAGGCTCAAAAAAGCAATATACTTAGGGTAAACTGGCCCTATTTAGTGTACCCTAAAACTGGCCCTATTTAGTACACCCTAACATTTGAAGCCATGTAAATATACCTGTGTCTAATTTTCTTTTTCTTTTTACTGATTTCTTAAAATTTTCAATTATAACATTTAATAAACTTTGATAACTATGTTAGCTATTAAGATATATGCTACAGTGCATTGGTGCCTACATGATTATTAACTTTGGTCATTGAAAAAATTGTCAAAAATGGAATAATTAACTGAGTATTTCCTAATAGATTGTATTTAAAAAAATATACAAAGTGGATTCATGACTTAAAGATAAACATGTCAAACTCATTGTTAATCCCATGTGAATTTTCTAATAAACTGGATTTAGAACCCGTCCTCCTTACCTATATTGTGTTTGGTACTGCCTGAGCTAAGCGCCTTGATAGTAAATATGTAAAAGACCAATTATCCTTACTTTAGATAATGAGAGGCAGCACCTATTGTGACTTTAGAATATATCCATATTAAAGTGGGTAATGTGTATGGTTTACCTCTTAGGATATGATGATTTGAGGCAAACATTTAAATCATATATAGAAGAAGAAGGGTCATAATTTGCAGTTAGACTATTTGATGTGCCATTAAATTTTGCTCTAGTTGATAATAATGATTTAACTCTCTTAGACTCCAACCTACCCCTTTGAGCTTTGTGTTTGGTTGCTTCATCCATGCCATAAACTTCGGGTATTCTCAATGCTGACGTTCCTCAATTATCCTCAATTCCTCAAAATGATCCATATATCAATGATTTATTTGCCTCATCTAATAACAATTCTAGCCCCCCTCCTATAAGCCAACATCTCCTCTTCATCTTGATATATAGATCTGGATCTAACTTTATAGTGTTGGTCTTGTGTACGTGGGTGAACCCTATTAGTGAATGGATTGATCTCTTGCACCTCATCGCCACCTTTACTTTGACCATTGTGATCTTCAGATCCACTATCACTCGAGCGATTTTATCATCATTGCTAATATCACAAGATGATTTAGGCAAACTTGTATTTGATGACTTAGACATTTTATTTGTTGTTGTCTAATATTTGCACATTATCAACTGACTTTATCGGATCAACTAACACCTTCCCCTTCGACTTGGAGTTGTTATGTCTTTCTTGATCCCACCTCTCTGATTCCCTTAAGGGATGAGGCCCAACTAACCTCCACTTGTTGACGTGCCCTCTATCCCCTATTGATCTCGATGCCCTAGCTAGCCTTGAGGATCACATGTCATGCCTTGAAGCAAGCATCTTGCATCAAATTGTTGATAAGAATCATCAAACTAACTACTGCTTGATCAACTATCATCCCCTCTAGTCCCTTATGTGTCACTTTGGATAGGAGATAAGTAAAAGCCTACTCACTAAGCCACATCTTGTACTACTGCCTTTTGAATGTAGCTCATAATTGTTGCATCACTAACATGCATTCAATGCTCTATTAAGGATGATTATTGCTATGTAACTATGTCTCTCCTTTCTTGTTGTCAATGAGGGTCTCTATGTGGAAAGATGTCATCTTTTCCTTATTTACAATTTTGTAAGCATTTTAGGCAACATTTAATTAAATTAACTAATGATGATAATTCAAGTAGCGTTAAATACTACTTATAGAATACTCAACTCAACTCATCTAAGCCTTTTCCGAGCTACATGGGGTCGGCTACATGAATCTGCTTCCTCCACTCTGCTCTATTCAGGACTAAGTCGACATTCAAATTACAAATAGTTATATCTTTTTTAATTATTTTTATCCATGTTAGTTTAGGTCTACCTCTACCTCTATCCTTACCATAAACACTGCTTATAGAATATAGCGCCTAATTATCAAATATTGATCTTGTATTTTTTTGAAAATTCTTTTGATATTTTAAAATTAATTTTTAAAATTAAATTAATTTTGAAAATTTTATAAAATTAGATTATATTGGATTCTTTGGAACTACATATAAAAATCACACTAAAGAAAGCATTTGGTTGGGTCAGTTTGGAAAATATGCTAAACTCGGGCTTGAAACAGGCAAAATTTTGCATCATTGGGTCAGTTGAGTCAGTACTTTGAAAAAAAGGACCAGCTAGCTCAATAGAGAGTGGTACAGTTCCATATCATGTGTGCCATTTGGCGCAGGAAGATGATGGCTGATGCAATGCGGTTTGGCCCTGTATGGGCCAATGACTGGTGCCACCTTAGGTTTGGTGTGGACCAGCAAAGGGAAATACCTCAATCCTTGACCGTTAGGAAGTAATTCCTTTATCTATACAAACTTCAGAGATTGTAAATTCCCTTATCTATTACATTATTTGCAAGTTACCATTACTTAGACTTGTGTGGATCAATGATTTTCCTTGTGTGCCATGCAACCAATCCACTGCCAACAATATCCATGTTAAGCAGACAAAATATTGTCTTTCTGGACCATCTCTTAGTAAATTTGAAATTGTTAATAGATTTACACTTAAAGTAACTTCTGATGACTGCAGTAGCATTATAAAATGCAATAACTTTTTTGTGGTTAATTTACTATTTCTCTTGCTTTGGTGTAATGAGTTTAGTCTAGCACAACATAATAGTTTGACAGACTTGGATTCCAACAGTTGCTTTTGGCACATTTTCATTTCCTTTTTCTGTAGGACCTAGACATTTTAAGGTTTAGTTTGCTGGGCAAAATATGAAAGTATTTAGTGATAGTTGATTTCTATTCTAATGCTTGCAGGTTTTTTGTCTAGTCACCATGGAGAAGCCTGTTTCTCTTAATCCTGAGCACATACGGGATGAGAAAGTGAAGGTTCTGAATTATATTTACCATTAAAGAAGACATTTTCTCTGTTCTACCATGCTGTCATCTTCTGAATGACTGTTGCACTTCATGCTAATTATTTAGATATTCCTTTTTCTATGCGTATACATAGGGGCATGAAATGCCCAAATACATTAGCACATGTCCTACTTCAAAGTTATGGATTTTTTTTTTTTTGATGCTGGCAGATCAGTTCTATATAACAAATTTAAAAAAGAAGAAATTCTTGTATGCAAGGAGAATGTTCTTCAATCTCCAATAGAACTTTATGTCCTTGGAGAATTGTGAGAACAAATATAAGCATTGGGAAGACTAGGTTGGATTATGCCCACATTAACAGATTTTTCTAATTGTTTCCATTTCCTTTGCCTTGATTTCTAAGCATGCTAAAATAGACTAATAGTAAAGGCGGTACAAGATCTTCATTCATTGTGTTAAAATGTAGGGCAAGTGTATGCTTCCAATTTTGTAGGTCTATTGCCAAGGGAACCAATAAAAATCCAAACAAGCATAGCTTGGAGAAAGGTTGCTATGTTGGTATTGACTACCATTATAATACCTACAGGTACAATATGTTACTATATTCACACTTTACAGACATAATATTTTCTCATGCCTAGCCATGATACCGTCCAAACCTGGGCAGTACAGGTCAATACAACATAGAACCAGATGGTCTTGGGTGGTTCACTTTGTTCAGACTAGTTTCAATCGGTTCTACTGATATCAAACCAAACTTTGGTACCATATTGATACCTTAATAACACGATGATGCTATATGCTCAATATAAGGCAGCAAGGGTTGGTACCTCAAACCTTGGCCTTGAGCATGTCCAAACTCCATGAACAAGATGGCAAGTGCATTAACATTGCTACTAGCTATTTGGACATGGCTTTCTCTTTTAGCTTTCTATCTAAAAAGTCAAGGAAAAGCAGATAATCTTTTTATTATGTAAACTGTCTGAATTCATTAGTCTATTCCACTATATAAAGGAAAAAGATGTGATGGGTGATGTTGGAAGGACAAAAGGACATTTTCACTCCCCAGTTATTACTTTAAGTGGAAAAAGTAGATGACCAAATATCTTTTCTAGATGCTATGACGTGTACATATTTATATTTCTAGTTTTAATGTTAGGGAATAAAGAATTATTAAACAATGCATGTCTTCTTCTCATCCTCATTCCCATCTCCCCCATTGTGCACATTCAAACACAAACGCTGGAAGTTATTGGATCCATAACCATTGTTTTAGCTTGTTGTCTAAGGAAAGATAATTGGCAATCACACCTTCCTTTATCAAGTCTCTTTAGACTTCATTTCTCAAACATTTCTGGATAGAGTAAACTGAAACGAAACTAATATTTCATATTCTACAGTCAAGATCTAGGCATTGCATGATTCTCCTCAAGTTGTACATGACAGATAAGAGATTGCATTTATCAGTAGGAACATTATTTTTTTTAGTAGTTCGCATAGTTTTACTTGGTTAACAGGCTTAATTTCTTCTTTGAGAATAATGATATTTGGTTGACCTAGACAATAGAGCCATTTGTTTCAATAGAACAATTCTTGCCACCTGGAATGATCATTTATATATTATTTTAACTATTACTGAGAACCATAATTTAATTCTCATGCTTTGTGCACTTAAATTTTTACGAAGTGCAATGACTTAAAGGCTTATTTTAGCTTTTGTTGCCTCATGCTTCAAGATAAGACTCTCCAAAAACATCTTGAGGGCCATGTGTGAGGCTGCATTAAAGCATGTGTATTGCACAAAGAGACTTATCTGCACCTTGCATCTCCCTTCTTTTATGGGAATGAGACATTTGCTTTTGTTATTTTTCCACTATTGGCAGAAGTAGGCATATGGTCTTCATTATAAATTTGCACAGTGCTGTCTATGGAATAGAGCTCCAAATATAGGTATATACAAAATAATTTTGTTATACATGATAACTTTGCACAAGTATTGCAGTGTTAATGTGTTACTAAACAAAATTTTTACCTCAATATTTGTGAACATTAACTCAACAACATGGTGTCCTTACCAACCTTTTGCAAGCTAATTATGTGTAAACAAACACTTCCACTTTGCCTTCCATTAAACGTGATTTTTGTCATGTTTTCTTTTGCATGTACTTAGAGATTTATAAAAGGTCCATGAATTTTAACCCTTGTGCCTTGAGATCATGCCTTGCATATCACCTTTTTTATGCCATATTTAATTGTATAAAACTATACCTTCTGTTAGTTTACGACAAATTACAGGTACTTCAATCTGTCTTACCCATAGAACTTAAAGAGGTCATCATTGGACAATACGAGGGCTATAAAGACGACCCAACAGTTCCAGACAATTCAAACACTCCAACATTTGCAACCGTGATTCTACGGATAAACAATGAAAGATGGGAAGGTTTATCTTCTCGATCATCTCTACTAAACAAAATTGCTTCATGTTATTATCCCAAAATTTCTCTACAGTTTCTCATTTCAAGGCAGACTCCCTTTGATCTTACATGTAAAATTGTAGAAAGTAATAGATTCTAGCTTGAAGTTGTCCATATACATTCAGTTTTCTGCATCCCACTTTCCTAAATTATCATCTTCTGTTTAACAATATTTTTTCTAGTGATCCCAACTGTTGTGCTCTGCAGGTGTTCCATTTATACTCAAGGCAGGAAAATCTTTAAATTCAAGAAAAGCAGACATCCGTGTTCAATTCAAGGATGTTCCTGGTGATATCTTCAAATGTATAGCTTTTGGCATTTTTCAATGACATAGATGGAGTCTATGGAGTTATTTTTCTAAGATTTTGTTGAGATGGTTATATAATTTTGACACCAATTGGTAATGGTATATAGAAACTTTGAAATTAAATAGTTGTGGGGTTGTTATCACATAAAAGATAATTTAGGGACTTTGTATTTGACAGCACTTCATCCATGACAATGTTTTAGCATAGAATAGATATTTCAATTTCATTAAATATTATACAAAGAGTTACATAAAAGTTAATATTATTTTACAAAGATTTAAGTGCTGCTACCATCATGCATCCTTGCCAATAGCTGTTATGTGTCTTGCTCGGCCAAAACCCTATATATAAAAAAGGACCGAAGAGTTCTTTTGGTTGGGACCAAATGGTACAGAACAGTATCAACCTGCACCATGCTAGCGCAGGTCAATATGGGCCAGCAACACTCAAATCTGAGTCGCTTGCCTGGTACGTGGTACCAGCCCAGGATGTCTGTATTGGCCTAGCATGGTACATGACAGCCCACATGGTCAGGTGCTTTAAATCCTGCTACATCATGGTGTTGGCCATTTTTTTAATTGTGAAAGACATTAACCATAACTATAATGATTAATGATCACTTCTTTTCTTCAGTTTTACAATTCCTGGTTCACTGACCATTTCCCATGAAGGGGATTATCAAAAATGTTAGTATCCTCCAACATCTGAGAAAGTTTGAAATGGATCCAAAGTATCTTAAAAATTTCACTTTTGAAAATCAAAAGCTTTAATTACAAAGTGAATCATAGAGTTTGTCCATTCAAAGAGAGAATAGCAGTAATAATAAATGGATAAATCAAAACATAAAAATTCTGTAAACATAAAGGATATGTACAGGACATAATAGTATTAATTAGAGAATAATAACAAAGAAAAATAAATCACCAAATTCCATTGATAATGGTAATTCACAAATTACTAAGACTGAGGCAACAAGATGAAGAAAGTTAGACATAGCCAATTTAGAAAAAGGATATCAGAGGGTATCTTTTAAGAAGTTTATATAAGCAATTTGCCTGGGTAGACTGTGCTGCAGGAGGGTTGGCGTGTTGGGGGATTTGCAGTCTGGTTTTGGGAAAAAAATAAAATCAAATAAACAGTGGGCTTTCTTTAAACACCCGAAAGACATCCTGTTAACTTTATATATAACAATCATATTCTTCAATGGAGCTTATAGTTTATGAATCATATGGCTTTTTCTATTCATTCTCCGATGTATTTAATTCATTCTTTACCATTGAGGCTTTGTTGAAACAAGGTTATAAATACTTCATCTTTTACGTTACCCAAGTATAATGCAATGGAGAAATGAATTTGTGATATGCTTGCTAGTCTTATGAACCATCTGACCCTTTTTCTTGTAATCAGTCTCCTATTTATTGGACTCTTTTTTTACCACTTTGAAACTTTGTTTAAACAATGTAATAAATACTTAAGCTTTTTATGTTATACAGGTAAAAAGCAAGGGAGAAATGAATTTGTTATACGCTTGCAGCCTTCAGAGGCCATGTACATGAAACTAACAGTAAGTGCCTAACCAGTAAGATATCCCTAACAAAACTAATGTTTGGAGCATCGGAGCACCAATAAGGATGGGATTTAGGATTCTCCTAACCATATGGAAGGAAGAGTGAATTATGAAATTTTTGAATGATTCCCATTGATATTAGTAGTTTTGTGAGAGGAATCTGTGGTCTGAAGGTTGAAACATGAAAGAGATCACACATATGGTGGAAATGGATGAAAAAAATAATTTTCAATATGAATGAATATTGTGAGAGACTTTCTTTTTGAGGAACATATTTTTACTTTTCATATTTTTTTTGGTTAGCTACACAGTCTGGTGAATTTTTTGCCGTCACTAATAAGAATTTAAGTTTCTTGTGGTAATAGAAAGGGGAACTTATCACTTGGTCCTTTTGTTGACTACTATTTTATGTTTAGCCCTTATTAAGGAATGCAAGACTATGCCAAACCACCTGATTTGGTTAGTTTCATACCATATTGATCATGAATTGGGATGGTTTATGGTCTTGGTAATATATTCTTATCGGGCTGAACCACCAGAAATCGTTTAGTTCGAAGCGGCTCAGCTCAATTAGAGCCCCATACCAGTTTGGGGCCTTAAACTAGTGGAGAAAGGGATCCAAGACCCTTTTCTCTATATATTTCAAGGTTAAGGAAGGAGAAAGAGAGGAGAGGAGAAGAGGGAGAGAGTGGAAGGTCACATGTTCCACCTATTCAGGTTTTCCCTCTTCAATTTTCTAGTAAAAGTTGAAAAAAAGTGAGGAAATCAAGCCAAAATTTTATATTTTAGCATGATTTGTTTTATGCTATATATCTTAGTTAGAACTACTAATGATATAACTTTTCTTATTTTTGATATTTATTTATTTTTACTGAAAAGTATATTATATAAAAATAAAGGCCATGTTATAATTATATTTCAAAAATTAGTATTATGCTCAGGGTCTAGCATGTTTTTTGTTCTCTTTTCGGACAACAATTTGAGTAATTTTTGTCACATTTTACTTTTTGAACAAAAGCCCAACTTTTAAGTAATTCCTAGATTAATTAGGCTATTAGTTAATTTAACAGATATTATATAGTCACACCATTCTTTAGACATGTAATATAAAAAATTAAAGTAAATTAAATTTTAACATTAAAAATAAACTCACAAAATCCTTTTTTCCACTAAAAACTAAATAAAGGAAGCTTAAATACTTTTGAAGAATTTGAAAAATTGTATCCTTTAGTGTACTGAAATGGTTTGGTATGTATAGCTTTGTATGATACTGTACAGTAATGGTAATGTACCATACCGATCTTCTATTGGTACTCAGATTAGTAAGAAGACTGGATATTTTGGTCCTTACATGATTAGCATTTAATGTTTAGCCTTGCACACACTTACAGTTGTTTTTGCACACACTTATATCTGTTTTGGAATGTGTGTACAGTGCCAGAAACTATGCATTAAACTAGATCAAAATCAAGGGGTGGGAATAGAATTCATTCATCATGGTTTCATTGTAAAATGTCCATCAAACCAAGGAACGGCTGTCAATTATACCCTGAACACAGAAATCTCTGCAGTGCAAACATTGTGATTTGGTCAACACACCTAGTCTTTTTTTTTTTTTTTTTCCTGATGTAATGACTCATCTATTAGCTGTCCTCATCCTCCTTTTTTCCATTCCCTTTTCTTTTAAGGAGCAGTTCCATTTTTTCTTTTCTGAGAAAATGTTTGATTCTTTTATATGAATCCTAAGGTTATAAACTGTGTTTAGATGCAAGATGATGGCCTTATTTTTGTCTAGTCATCCTTTCTTTTGGTCGAGAAAGGTTCTCTGTATGACTCTGTGGATATCATAAAATCTATTGGTTGAGGCACTAATCCCTTTGGGTATCTGATTTGTCAAATAGTCCATTAAATTGATACATGAAAATGCCATATCTGTTGTTTGCTTCAAAAATATACTGCCTGTTAATGGAAAACTCAGACTTATATGCCCATTATGAGAATTAATAAGTTTCTGGATCTTTTTTCTTTTTTCTAGCTTTCTGGACTTACATAATTTATGTGCTGGAGCAAGGCTTACAGTCACGCCCCGGACCCAAAAAGTTTGAGCTAGGGTGACAACCCGCCGCATGCCGGGCATGCAAGGCGTCCCAAAATTTACACATCGATCATTATAAGGCAATAAGTATAATAAGTCAATCCAAATCCATACTTTATTACAAACCACTGATATAAGTTTGGGCTACAAGCCCTACACACAAATATTACTGGGGTTACATCAACACTATGGAACTATTTTATTTAACTGAAGCTCCATCTACCCCATAATTTCATCTTCAATCCCGAGGCTCTGAAAAACATTGTGAGATTTACATGAGCTCACACTCAATAAGTAAGCCTATAATAATAACATAAAATAGTCATATATCATCTTATCTCTCAAGATATTATCAAGTCATAATTTTCATAGAAACTTCCAATTTAATTAACATGCTATCATAATCATGCATATCATTAAGTCAAAATAATCATGGAAGCTTATAAAACAAATACCAGAATATGCATTGTAAACAAATCCACTGTTTATATTTAATCATTATTATATTATATCATATGTGTCCCACGGCCCTGCAATGCCTCCATCAATCAGCACACATCCTCTAGATGTGCGTGGCCTCCACATGCCATATCAATCAGCACACACCCTCTAGATGTGCATGGCCTCCACATGCCATATCAATCAGTACACATCCTCTAGATGTGCGTGGCCTCCACATGTCTTATCAAAGGAGAACCGTGGCGACACATATAAATATAATTCAAGGTCATTTTACACATGCATGTCACATATTATGCGTCATCATAAGCATAATTTCTCTCATAACACATAAACAGTGGTTTGTACATTTTTAACCATTGCATATAATCAATTTACTTTGCAAATAATATTAACTATTATAACAAATATGCAATTAGATACACATGGTACAACTTACCAATTTCCAAAACAATCAATAAACTCTATTTCATAAATATGCATAAAACTATAAATACAACCATTTATAATTTATGAAATTATTATATTTGGCTTACTTACCAGATTATGCAATAAATACCAGATTATGTAATGTAAACAAACCCACTGTTTATGTAATTATTGTTTTCGTATGTGTCCCACGGCCCTACAAATTAATCAGAACACATCATCTAGATGTGTGAGGCCATACATACTCAAACAGAACACACCCTACCGATGTGTGAGGCCAAATGAGAACCGCGGCGACACATATTAGTCTATCACAATGTTATCATCATACTTGCATGTCACTCATCATGCACCAATTTCTCATATTACATATACAGTGGTTTGTACATTATTAGCAAATGCATATGGTCATCCCAACATATTTTGCAAATCAAAGAATTTATATTTTTGCACATACACCAAGAAACTATTTCTTTCAAAATATTATCAGCTACTATAGTCATAATAAATGCTCATTTGTAGATTTATGGTACCATTCAAAATAATCAAACCAAATAAACTTCCGTTTTCCTTATCTCATATATATACTTGCAAACTATAAATGAGTTATAAATTATTAATTATAAATAGACTTACTTACCTCGGTACGCTAATCCCAAATGGTTAACCAGGTATTTAGACATCTGGGTACTTGTATCCCAAAAACTGAAAAATATGGATTCCCAAACTTCACGTATGGGAGCTTTCTTTCACGCATCACTTCTTCACAAGTTATACTAGGAAGGTTGAATTCTGCCCTCAGCATAAACTCCTTACCACAAGGAAAAGATTTTATTTTCCAGAGCAATGCATCGTTCTCGGGTGCATAGTTAGCAGATCCCATGGAGGTATGCACGATAGGATTTGTAGCATCTGAAGGTATAGGCACTTCGATTTCAACACTTGTTCCAGTGATCCGTTCCTTGAATCGACTTCTTGCCTTTACCATGAGCTCTATTTGACTTCTTGCGTGCCTCTTAATTTGAGCTTCCACCTAGATAATAGGCTTTACCTGAGTACTGAGTCTGTATGACATCAAATCAAAAGATCCATCAGGTGGTATGAAGGATATTGTCTTGCCATTCTCAAAACGGGCCAACATACAAACTGGTGAAATTTGATATCATCTAGATCTATGGCTTTCCCTTCTGTGGCCCGACCTTGAGCCTCCAAAAGCACCGTCAACGAATACCACCGGATCTTGAGTTTTCGGATCACCCTGTATTTCGATGAGTTAGGCGAAGAACGTTCGGCTTGGAGGGCGGACACGTCCCATCGATAGTCTCGCCATACGAGGACGCGACCCTAGATGTCGAGGAGGAAGAGCGCCGAGACGGCTCCCGCCATGCGATGTTTGGATTCGGGCGATCAGATCAGAGGAGGACGAGAGGCACGTGATCAGGATCTGGCCACCACTTCCTCCCTTGCCGCCACCAAAGATCTCTCGTTCGAAGGCGGTGGCTCAAATGCTGATCCTTCGCCTACACAAAAGCGAACGCTAACCTCTCTCCGATACCCGGATCTTGTCCTAAGGCTTTTCTCTCTCTCTCTGGCGTTAGAAGGATGGGGCTGGGCAGGGAATTATCTGGAGGAGGTGTGCTAGGGTGAAGGAGGGAGTCGACCTTCAACTCCTTTTATTCTTCCACGCAACGCCTCGGATCAGAGATATTAGGAACCAATCAGACACACGACGACTTGGGTAACCAATCGACAAGTCGGGAACCTAAACGTCCGAATAAACTCTAGGTACCAGGTGTCCTCAAATAAATGCTGGGGTTACCTTCCCCACAATTAATTTACCGGGGGTTACACTTACAATATTGGTACATATATCTTGTCTTGGGTATACTATATTATATTAATACTATACCGATATTTGGTATGAGGGGTGTACTGAATGTCGGTATGCCAAACCAAACCCTATACCAAGCATACTATTATTGCACCAACATGGTATTGGTATGGGATCCGATACCAAAATTGCAAATCTTGTGATGAAGTTTGGTTAGCATTCTTCATTTATATGAGCTTAAAGAAAGTGAACTTATGCAATTTTATTTTAAAGAAATTTTTGGATAAAATCGTTATGGTAGCCCAATGAACAACTTCACACAAGATAGATGATGGTCAAATCATGAAACAAATATAGTCCATAGAAATAGTTTAGCTGACAAATGTTTTGATTGTAGAGTTGAATGTTTTTGGCCGATAGCCAGTATGAAGGATTAGCTAGTCATCTGCCTCCATGTAGTTGCTTCTTTTCCTTTATGGCTGTCTAATTGCCAGATAAGGTGTCAGGTACCCTTAATATTTTGTTAAGTAGAGGGATATTTTTCCAATTTGCTTTGATTTGGTTATTAAAATAAGGAAATCTCTAGTGCTGACCCTCCTAATTTGATTCTTGTCTCTTTTTGTGCAGGTCAAGAAGCCTGGATTGGAAATGTTGGCCATACAAAGTGAACTAGATTTATCATATAAGCAGCGATATCAAGGTGTTAAAATTCCTGAGGCATATGAGCGGTTAATTTTGGACACGTATGTTTTGTCCACTTATATTTCCTTGCCCTTTGCCATTGTATGTGAATGAACGTAACATCTCTGCAATTTTTGCTTGATACATGCCATTTATTATTCTGGCTAGAAGTTGTAGTTATTTTGTCTTTCATATTTTTTCTTTCACAATTCTCTCTTCTGCCTAAGAAAAGTTTATTTTCTTTTAATAGACTATATATATATATATATATATATATATTTCAGCCATGCTGTTATGAGGGAGGATTGAATTGCACCATCAAGAATGATTATTAGTAGTGTAACTTAATCAGTCACTAATTTTAGAACTTGTGATTATTTCTTGGGTTCAATTGGCTTTAAAACCTAGCTAACATTATTGAAGTTTTTCTTCCATGCATTAAGGTGGAAGGCCTGTCATTATTTTATCTTCATGTTGTTTGCATCTTCTACAAGGCATTCTTGTATTAGTACTTAAGTTTGTTTCTCTTCACTGCCTAATTTTTGGTACCTCTGTTCAAAAGATGTTTTCTCTGCTTCTCATTAGTTCAACAATTGTTTGAGGCCTTTGTATTAATTTCAAAGCTACAAATAACTAGTTATTTCCATTGGTAGTTTTCAGAACAGATTCACAACGAACATTCGACCTGTTGTTTTTCTTTAAACTCCCAATTAAACAAATGTTGGCCTCATTTATTGATCAACTTACTTTCAAACTGAAATTGAACTATGCTTTATTTTTCTTTATGGCATTTCCATTATTTTGTCATCAGGGTAATCAAAGAATATTCATGTTGCACAGAAGTTCTGTGCTGTCTGTCTTTTTTTAAAATTTTCAAATAATATGATTTTGCACATTGCAAAGAGCTGTTATAAACAGTGCAATAATTTATCCTTTTCTCATGCATTTAGTTAAATAGGAAAACTGCACATGCAAATGTATTTGGAAAACTAATTTAAAAAATTGTGAATAATTATTATCCATGTGCTATAAGTGACAGTAGCTTATGTTAACTTTAAGTATTGAGATGAGGGCCATGGAAAGTAAAGCCAAGGTTTTAAGTCCTGGTGGGAGAGGAGGAGTCTTGTTCTTATCCTGTTCTTGTAGAAAACAAGACCAGAACAAGGGCGGGACATTAAAACCCAACCTTGTAGGAAAAGAAGGAGAAAGAGAAAGAAAGAAAGGAATAAAGAAGAAAAAGAAGGAAAAAGAAGGAGAAAGAGAAAGAAAGAAAGGAATAAAGAAGAAAAAGAAGGAAAAAGAGAAGGAAGAAGGGAAATAAGAAGAAGAAGAAGGAAAAGAAATAAAAAAAATGGAAGGAGAGATGAGGGTACTGGGATGGCTATCAGGATAGGGAGGGATAGTGTGTTGTCCCATTCCATAGAAAATCAGGACATCCCCATCCTATGAGATTTAAAACTTTGAGTAAAGAAGCTTAAAGTCAAGTATGATGTGTGAAATTATGAAAATAGATAGTTTATTTTCTCGAGTAACATGCAGGTTTTACGGTAGATACATTTCTCTTTCAGTAAATATATTCACTATTATATAAATAATTAGGAAAAAAGAAAGAAGAGTAAGTAATATGAAAAGGAGTATTTTTATTAACTTTAAACCAAATAATCATGGATTCAAGATGGATGTGGTTACAACCATCAATTGAATACTTTTTCCTTTTGATTAAAAACTTGCACACACGGGTGAAAAATATTTTAAGCATAAAAAATAGTGTACTGATATAACAGGAAAGGGAGATAAAGACCTGTCATGGCAGTCTTTAGGCCATGGATTCCCATTTTGAAGAACCAGGTATTTTGAGGTATTAACTATCTGCATTCCCAAATAATTGAAGAGGCATAAGTGAAGGTCCATTTTCACAAGGATCCGTTGAACAAAGATGAACTTCTTAAAGCTAATCTCAGGACTGTAAATGAAGGATCTACAAGATTGCCTATTGTGGCAGTGCATCAATTGTACAATGATCCATTCATCAATGATGAGATGAACTCACCATCTGCTCTATCTATTGGTTGATCAAATACATTGTTGGGATTTAGAGAACAACTGTGGGATACCTTGCTGGATAGGAACTTAGGCTTTGCACCTTTTTCCATTGCAATCAGATTGGTGTAGCGGTTGCTTGCTTTGTCCGTCAACTTGAAGGTAGTTGGTTCGAATCACTGCTGCCCTCCTTTTCAGGATTTTTCTTTTTCTGGGATCTTGCCAGATGCTGGAACGCCCCACTTCCCTCCCGTACTCCTCGTCACAGACGTGGATCCTCACGTCTTCCTGCCCACGAATCTCAAACTCATGGAACTCCACGTGGAAGACACCCATCGAGACCTTGTTTCTTCATGTCACGCACGAAGGCACGAAGCCGTCTCAATCACATCCGTTGGCTGGGATCTTCACGTCACGGACATTGATGTCTCTTCTTATGCGCGACTGGATCTTGATCGGCCGTGAGTAGGATAAACAAGGGAGAAGAGGAAGAAGGAGAGAGAGGAGAGAGAGAAAATTATCTTGGGAGAAAAGAATATGTTTTCTATGTCCATAAACCCTAGAGACTAGAGTTTAAATACATGACCAAGTCCTTGTCCATAAACCCTAAGGACTAGAGTTTAAATCCATGACCAAGTAGGATTGGCCCAGACTTCATAAAAACTCCCATGGACTAACCCAATGAGATTAAACTAATTCCCAAGCCCGTGTACACCTATGACCTGATTTAATCTCAACCCTTGGACCCACACCTAGCCCAATACAAGTTAGCCCAATCTGGGCCTTAATAGCACCACACTAGGCCCAACAATCTCCACCTTGGTGCTTTTAAGGCCTCAACACGTCCGCCGTATCCATTAGCTGCATCAACGAAACATACTTTTGAAAGCTGTCCTGCGGAAGAACCTTGGTCAGTGCATCTGCTGGGTTCTCCTTGGTATGTATCTTCACCAACTTCACTCCATCTTCTTCCACCAGCTCTCTGTAGTCGATGCCTTCATTCTGAGAGTATCCTCTGGCCACTAGTTTTGCTTTGTACCTGATATCCTCTTGCTCCGAAGCTCTTTCTTGCGTTGATAAATCCATTTGTAATTAATGGTTTCTTTCCTTGTGGCAACTGGACCACCTGCCACGTGCCAATCTTGTGGAGAGACTGCATTTTCTCTGCCATAGCTTGCATCTCTACCATAGTCTGGACCCACCTATCCCTGTCCTGGCTCTCCATAACCTTCTAATAGGTGTAAGGGTCTTCATTCACTATCACCAGAGCATATGACATCGAATCCTCGAAGCCGTATCGAACTGATGGTCGCACATTTCTCCTGGGCCTGTACAGTGTGATTCTAATATTAGTCCCCTACCCAGCTGCGTCCTTCTGAGTCCTTTGCTCAGCTGTATTTGCTGAACTTTCTGGCTTCTGACCTCTCTATCAGTTCTTTTCATCTAAATCTCAAATCCTCCTGATCCACTAGTAAATGGTATGACTATGTAGGAGGTCATCTGACTAGTGTTACCGTATTCCACCTTCTGCAGTCCCTGCTGTGCATCTGTACCATCTCTGCTCTAAAGGATCAAGCTCTCATCAAAGATCATATCCCTGCTAATGACAACCTTCTTTCTCCAGGGGGTTCCACAGTCGATACCCTTTGATTTCACGTGGGTAGCCCAGGAACACCATCTTCTTTGACCTGGCGTCCAACTTACTCCGCTCCCCAGCACCAACATGCATATATGCCATGCATCCAAACACCCTCAGATAGTTCAGGCTTGTCTTTCCTTCAGACCATATCTCCTCTGAAATGCCTTCATCCAACCTGGTGTGCGGTGATCGATTGACCAAGTAGCTGGCTACATCTACTGCGTCAACCAGAACATCTTTGGAAGCCTTGCCTGTAGCCTCAAGCATCTTGCTTTTTTCAAAAGTGTTTTGTTCATCGTCTCAGCCACCCTTTCCTATTGAGAAGTTTCCATCACCGAGAAGTGCCTTTTAATGCCCCACTCCTCATAAAATCTCTGAAACTCCCTGCTGGTGTATTCCCCATCCTTGTCTGACCTCAGACACTTCACACTCCTATCCTGCTCCTTCTCCACCTCAGCCTTTTAGATTCTGAACTTAGTGAAGATCTCTGATTTCTTCTTCATGTGGTAGACCCACAGCTTCCTTAAGATATCATCTATCAGGGTCAAGAAGCATCTGGCCCCATTCTTTGCAGAAACCGGGGCTGATCCCCAGACATCCATGTGTACTAGCTCCAGGGGTTCTGCACTCCTAGCTGTGCCGACCAAGAATTGCACTCTCTTCTGCTTTCCATCTGACATGGCTCATAGATCTCCATGACTCCACCACTTAGGTCCGAAAGTAGACTCTCTTGCTCAGTTCTTTCATCCCCTGTCTCTCATATGGCCTAGGCGGTAATGCCACATTCTGTACATATTCCGAGGATCCTGTTCCATAGTTGTTGCCTCAGATTTCATAGTCACCACAGAGCCCTCCATCATGTATAGGTTGTTCTTAGGGGTGTAATCGAGCCGAGTCGAGTCGATACAGTGCCAAGCTCGAGCTCGACTCGACTCTAAAATTTGAAGCTCGAAACTTGACTCGAGCTCGATCGAGTTTTTTATTTTGAGCTCGAGCTCGAGCTCGATGAAATACTCGATGTACTCGAGCTCAGCTCGACTCGACTCGAATTTCTGTATAAAAAATTAAAAAATAATCTTTCTGCATCAGGGTATTGGATTTTTTTATAAGAAAAAATCTTTTATTTTTTTTATAAAAGATTTTTTTATAAGAAAAATCTTTTATTTTTTTATAAAAGATTTTTTTTATAAGAAAAAATCTTTTCAAGGTCTTACCGTAGGTTTTATGAGTGTGAATTCGGCTTCAACGAAGAAGGCTCCTTTCAACCTCTAATCCACCGCAAGTCAGCAACCTTCACAGTTCACACCAAATTTTTGAGCCAAAGCTCTAAAGATTATCATTATCTTTAATGAAGATAGGGCTTAATGGTGATAGGGCTTACCAGTTAGGCAGTTACTGCTTAGAGATGAGCCCTATCCTCTCGCTGATAATAGAGAGTTAGGGACGAGATGAACGACGGTTTTGTTTTCCCTAATTTTCTCTTAGAACCCGCGCTAAATCGCTGAGAGCCTAAGACGAATGGCATAAAAAGTTGAATCGCCTGAGAGGCTAAGAGCCTGAGACTGAGAGCCTGAGACGAACCGTCGTGACTCACGAACCATGGAAAAACTGAGACAGTTTGTTTTCCCTATTTTGAATCGCTAAGAGCCTAAGGAGGGCTGACTGGACGAATGAGTAACGACGGTTCGTTTCCTAATTTAAAGCTTTAAAGTTTTAAACTTCATTATAATTACAACCGAGGGCTGACCGGACGAATGAGTAATAACAGTTCGTTTCCTAATTTAAAGCTTTAAAGTTTTAAACCTTATTATAATTATAAAGATAAAAAAAAGTAAAATTAAGTGATAAAGCTCGCGAGCCTTTCGAGCCGAGTATTTTAATACTCGAACTCGATTCGATAATTTACTCGAGTAGCTCGAACTCGAGCTCGACTCGATAAGCAGCGAGTCGATTTCGAGTATTTTTTGAGTCGATTTCGAGCTACTCGCGAGTTGTCTCGACTCAGTTACACCCCTAGTTGTTCTCCAGTCTTTTTTCTCTCATCACTACTATAGCTCCATTGGAGATATTCAGAACTCTACTCCTGGCATGGCTGCTGAAGCTGTATCTAGTCCGCTCTAAGTACCCAAGTGACACCACATTCTTCTTGAGTTCTGGGACATGCTTCACGCTGGTAAAAGTGCACACCATGCCATCAAACATCCTCACCCTCACTGTATCAATCCCTGCCACCTTGCAAGAGTGATCATCTTCAAGAGTTATACACCCCTCATCAACCTCTATGTAAGTGCTGAACCACTACCGGTTGGGAGTGTAATGATGAGAACAAGCTGAATCCAAGGTCCACATCTCTGTGTTGTGCCTGTGACCATCTGATACGACCAAGAGATCATCCTTCACCTTCCGATCTGCAACTGTACTTACTGATTCAGATCCTCCCTTTTCTTCCATATGATTTTTTCGCTTAGGATAATTCCTCTTGAAATGTCCTACCTCACCATACTTGTAGCACTTTGCCTCTCTCTTGCCTTTCCTGGACTTTGACCGTCTCCTAGGCTTACTCCTGTCCCTGCCTCTGCTTAACCTTTTTCTAACTGATAGACCCTCCTAGGGAACTGCTTTCTTAGTCATCTTCTCCCTCTGCTCATTCGTCCGAAGCACCGAGACAATATCCTCATAGAACAATATCTCCTTTCCATAGAGTAGCATCGTGACCAATGAGTTATATGATGTGGGCAGTGAATACAATAACAAAAGTGCCTTATCTTCCTCCTTCTTCTTGACCCCGATATTCAGCAATTCATTGCTCATCTGGTCAAACACCTGGATGTGGCTCAACACATCTCCACCTTCTGACATTCGAAGGCTGTATAGGCGCTTCTTCAACATCAATTTGTTGCACATGTTCTTCCCTATGTAGAGGGTGTGCAACTTCGTCCAGAGTCCCATCGGGGTCTTCTCTTCTAGCACTGAATAGAGGGCTGAATCCGCTAGACATCCCCTAATCGCTGCACATGCTTTCTTCTCCAACGACATCCACTGTTTGTCTGTCATCCCATTTGACCTTTTCTTTAAAGCCAGATCTAAACCCTACTGCACAAGGAGGTCCTCTACCCGGACTTTCTACATGAAGAAACTTTTCTTTCTATCAAATTTTTTAAAATCTATTTTTATGCTACTACCCATGGTCAGATCTTAACAAAAATAGCACAAAAATAAATTTTAGAAAATTAAGAGGTACTTTGATGAGGCCTTGTTGAAATTGTTTCAACCCCTTGAAGATCTCCAAATTACTCCTTCCTAAACCAAGCTCTGATACCAACTGTTGGGATTTAGAGAACAACTGTGAGATTCCTTGTTGGATAAGAACTTAGGCTTTGCACCTTTTTCCATTGCAATCAGATTGGTGCAGCGGTTGCTTGCTTCGTCCGTCAATCTGAAGGTAGCTGGTTCGAATCACCGTTGCCCCCCTTTTCCCGTACTCCTCGTCACGGACGTGGATCCTCAAGTCTTCCTCCCCACGAATCTCAAGCTCATGGAACTCCACGTGGAAGCCACCCACCGAGACCTTGTTTCTTCACGTCACGCACGAAGGCATGAAGCCGTCCCGATCACATCCGTCGGCTGGGATCTTCACGTCACGGACGTTGATGTCTCTTCTCACGCACGGCTGGATCCTGATCGATTGTGAATAGGATAAACGAGGGAGAAGAGGAAGAAGGAGAGAGAGAGAAAATTATCTTGTGAGAAAAGAATTTGTTTCATATGTCCATAAACCCTACTTGGCCCAGACTTCATAAAAACTCCTACGGATTAACCCAATGGATTAAACTAATCCCCAAGCCCATGTACACTCATGACTTGATTTAATCTCAACCTTTTGACCCACACCTAGCCCAATACAAGTTAGCCCAACCTGAGCCTTGATAGCACCACACCAGGCCCAACATACATCATGCTAAGCAATCAAGGTTTTAAGAGTGCAATCACTTGAGGTCTCAATATTGGCCTTAACCATCAAATCTCAGATATGGGGAAATGAATGCTTGCTTAACATTCTGACTAGATCCATGCAACAAATAAACAACTTGATGAAATTCCTTGATGGAACCATAATTTGTTTTCTTTCTTTATTTTGTCTTGTCAAAATTATTTCAAAATACATGTTGGTAAGCCTTACAGGGGCTATTTCATTACTTGGATTAAGTTAAAAGCACAAAGGCTTGTTTATCTAAGAAACATCTTAGATCTGGGGCTCATTATAGTTACATTGTGAATTTGAGATAGTTAAGACAAGGAGTCATTCATATTGGCTGGTCATGGAACCAATGATTCAAATCTTGCATATTAGCATTGTATTGACTATTGATGGCTGGCCGGTATGATGCATCATGGATACAGGTGGCAGTATAAGTGTCATACCTGTGTATACTGGCCTCTAACTCACCAGCTTCTGGCTATTGGCTAGTACGGTACCAGGGGCTGGTGTGCACTAGATTTTGACCCTCGTGTTGTGTCATGGTTTGATTACTCAAAACTTATGGTTGGATTGATACGGTAACAACAACAACAACAACAAAGCTTTAATCCAACTCACAGTTGGATTGATAATGCCAAAACTTTCTTCTTGGTGCTGTCCATTAAGATGCATTGTAGTTAGTCTTGCACTTATGGATAAAGTTTTTTTTTTTTATAAAAAAAAAGTACTTAGAATTTAAGGTTTGGTTGGATGCTATTATAATCATGAAGGATGCTTAAAAGTTAACACATTCTTTTCTTATGAAATTCATGTTTTTGATATGAACAATAAATTTAGATAGACCCAAACAGAGGTCGAAGGGTCGGAGGAGAGAGCATGGAAGACCAAAAGTCTGTTACGGGGATTCTCAGGCTCCTCATTCTTTGGAGACGCAGGACACTAAAAGTTTCGCTCTCTCTTAGCAATAGAGCCCCTAACTCATGGGGCTCTGTGTGGATGCTTGACCTGGCACCAAAGCTAGGTTAGCTCACAATCTCCCACTCGTCCACCCAAAGCCCTATGAGTCGGGGGCTCTGTTCCTAAGGGAGAGTGGGACTCTAGTGTATTTTCATTTGTCTTCTGAATTTGGACGTTTACAAGGATCTTTGGGAATTGTAAAAAAACAAAAAAAAACTTCAATGCCAAACTATGGGAACTTTTATGATATTATCAGAGCAAAGGGCTATCATGAATTATAGAACAATAGCCACCTTCTAAAAATGCCGCAAAGCATTGGTCCAAGTACCCACATAACATTTTGCATCAAATGTCCCAAACTTTCTTTAAGGTAACTTTGATTCTGCATTCAAAATACTTGATTCTGAATTCAAAATTGTTTTGATATGGTCTTCCATTTCTTCAAAGTTCAAATGAAGGTAAGAACTGGTAAAAGATCAAATCAACAATCTAATAAGAAGAACTCAAAAGATGCTATGGCATAAAGCTACAATTCTATTGTGGAAATATATTTGATATAATTTCATTGATATGAGTGTTGCTTTTCGTATTGTTTTGCAGCTTCTTCAATAAGAAAAGCAGGAACCATTTTGTTTGTCATATAGAAATTTCTAATATTTCTTCTCACAAAAAAAAGGGAAAAAAGGGAATCAAATCACATGCATATAATACTGCCATGCATAATATAAAACTTCAAAATTAATGAAAATCACCAATATCTAATAATGTTGCAGAAGTGTTGAATTATATTAGCAAAACAAAGCAATATTAAAATTGAAAAATGAATAGTCTTTATTTGCAGTTTGGCCAAACACTTCATCATGAACATCAAATACCCAACAATATTTTAATATTTTAAAAAATATTGTTTTAAAAAATATTAAACAGTTTGGCTAAACCAATATTTTAAAGTTTGAAAAAAAAAAAATTTTCAAGCCATGTTTGATGGAAACCCTTGACGCCAAGAGTTCTTAACTGAAAATGAATACAAGAATGCAAAATTTCATGCAACACAATTGATTTTTGGCTCTAGTTTCCTTTTCCCTGTGGAAGTGTATTTTTCTATAATGTAGCTAGTATATTTTGCTTTCTGTCCATTACTGCATGGTATCTAATCAAAACCAAGGGGTTCTCTTTTTTTGTCTCTCTTATATAAACATATGGTTCTCCCTGAAATAATAGAGTAAATCTTTGTGTGGTAAAAACATTCACTGGCAAATGAATCTTTGTGTGGTAAAAACATTCACTGGCAGCCTGTCTATTGAAATTTTCCTGATGTGGCCATTATCACATGACTGTACAATAAAATTCTATTGATCATGCAAATGGCTTAGAACCATCAGCTAAGTTACTACATATCTCTCTTGCAGAATAAGAGGAGACCAGCAGCATTTTGTACGTAGAGATGAGCTGAAAGTATGTAAGCTACTACAGAGATGTGCCAATACCTGTTTTGAATTTAATGAAGTTTTATCTAACATTTTGAATATCAGGAAGCATGGGAGATTTTTACTCCTTTGCTACAAAAAATCGATGCTGGTGAGTTGAAGCCTCTTTCATACAAACCAGGCAGCCGTGGTCCAGTAGAAGCAGATAATTTGCTTGCAAAAGCAGGTTATGTTCGAACACAAGGCTACAGATGGATACCACCGTGCCTTTCAAACTCAGGTAAATGTGCATCAGCATACTTGTGGTTTATTCAAATGGCATGCAAGATATTTGAATGGCGAGCTTGTCTAGTCCATATTGCGTAGTGTAAGCAGATGATTGTTTCTATCATTTGCTGCCTCTTTTTCAGCCATGATTAATTTTCTTCAGGAAATTTTCTTTTTATTTTCTCTATCAGAGATGCACTATTAGACATGGAAGAACATGAGAAATGAAGAACATATTGGGACATTCTAACCGGTGGTATCATGCAAAATGCAAAAGCAATATGTGAATAAAGTTGACTCATATCACTAGAATTGATTTGACTTTTTGCTGAGGTTAAAGATTATGTCAATCTAATTTTACAGTTTTAAATAAAGGAGATTGCTTTATGCTATCATAGGCCAGTACTCAATCTCAAATCAATTGTTTGCTGATTTTGTCTAGATGAGCATGAACTAGAAATGCAGGAAATTTAACTATCAAAACAGTAAGTAAACCAAAAATATGTGGGAAGAAAAGTTAAAGCAACACATGCTGGAATAATCAATTATTTGAAGTTTAGAATCCAGAAAAACAACTGAAGGTTAAAATGGAAGGGAATATGAAAGAAAAGGACTAAAGGAAAGGGGAGTTTGACCTGTTTAATTTATCTGAACAATTTAAAGCTTACCATGTCGCCAGGGCAATCACATGCGACTGACTTAGATAATCTTAAAACTTGTTGAAGTCTATTTAGGATTAAATACCTAACATAAGGCTCAAACAGGATAGTTGTATCTTGCTCAAGTCTAGAAGCCTCTAACATTTTTTTTTCTTTTGAAAAATGTCATTAAAACAAAAAGACTGTGCAATCATATCTGATTCAAACGACCAGAGTACCATTAAAACTTGTTGCTGGCGATAGCATGGCCCAAAAACAAACAGCCCCTTAACCTCTATAATTATTACATAGGGGCCATTAGCTGTTTAAGACACATCTTGATCAAGCCATTCAATCTTGAATAATTATGTTAATAAATTGACAGGATTATGATCTTATCCATCTGTAGTGCTCAGCCCTAATGGATCTACTTAATTAATGATAAGTATAAATGAAAGGTTGAGATTTTAAGATATTAGAAATTCAAAGAAGTTGGTGAGACTATTTAAAATTAATGATGGTTGAATATAAATATGTTCAACATAATTCAATTATAGAAACTGTGAAAGCTTGAAGTCAAAGGCCCATCTAAGAATTTTTTAATAAAACAACAACAATAACAATAATAAAGTCTTAATTCCAAACTAGTTGGTGTCAGGCATCTAAGAAATTTTTCATGCATGACAAGACAATATTCAATTGAAGAAAATTTGCAATACTAGTTCAGTTACCGAAAAAGCCATGTGTCACATGGAGACATTACATCACATGAAGCAACAAGGTAATTAGCATTTATATATGCTTGATTGGTAATTGAAGTTTCACAGGATAAACAGTGGATCTACATTAATTCTGAAATTGAAGTTGCAAGAATAGTGATAACAAAGCAGAAATTGTGCTAAAGTATATAAATATAAAATTTCAACACATCTTTAGTGTGAAAATCAAGAAGCAAATCTATACCCAAAGTTAATCAAAATATGGATTTATGACTTCCATAAAACAAAAGGGATCCCAAAAATGAAATTCAACAAAACTTAAGACAAAGGAAAAGAAAGATCGAATGACATACAAAATGTAGTTAATTTTTTCATTTGTAAGGAAAAAAAAAAAGAAAAAAAGGGGAAAGAGCAATAATTAGAAATCCAAACAACAAAATTTTAGCCTTTCTAGAAGTTTTGGCAACTCTTTGAAGAAAAAGGAAAAAGATATATATTCTGTCGAGCATCATAGTGTCTTCCTTTGCATCCTAGACCCCATCTTGCCATGCACGGTGGATTATGTGCATATAATGTCTGGGAAGAATGTCCCCTAAATGGTTTATATATATCACCTTCATGCATAATTGGAGAAGCGTTTGCATCGGTCATCAGCATTGTTTCACTTTGAGTATCTCATTTCTGTTCATCTTCATAGGATTCTCTTAACAGATTTCACCTTCCTCATCTTAAACTGTCTTACCTGCTTAAAAGTCAAATATGCATTTAATTCTCATGTCTATTCTTGCCCATTCATAAATCTGTTATAATTCAGCCTATTACCAGTTCTGGTACTCTCTCGCAGATGCTAATTTGGCAATCATATTGAAAATTAAGTTGTCTTGCACTATAAGATCAAGACAACTGGTAATAGGCTGAGATATTGTTCAGGTCTTCCAGTTGAGTTTATTTTTTAATACTGAAGCCAAATCTAGGGAGAAGAGGGGGGTATCTCTGTTAGGTACAAGGTTATTGCGAAGTAAAATTCTGCAGACTGTATTTCCTAATAAGTGGTTGAGCTGTCAGTGATCTAGGTTAGGCTAAACTCTTTCATTGTCCTATGAAATACAAGCATCCAATTTTTGAAAGAAAGGTTCCTTTCTTTCTTTTGGTTCATCTCTGTTTGGGTTTTCTTATGGCCGAATCTCTTAGCTGTGTGGGATCCTTTTTTTTAACTCTGAATCAGTAAAGATATCAAAAGTTCAATGCCTCTCTCTCTCTCTCTCTTTCTCTCTCTCTCTCTCTACTTATGGCCAAATCTTTAGCTTTGCTGGGTCCCTTTTTTTTAACTCCTGAATCAGTAAAGATATCAAAACTTCAGTGCTTCTCTCTCTCAACCAATGGTTTTGTTCTCCGTGCCAACACAATAGGCCTAGGTGTTGAGAATCATGGGCTGATATCCATTACTTCACTGTTTGTCTCTTTTGCAAAAGTACTTACTTTTATAAAACATGGCCCATCATGTTGGATTGCATTTGCCCTTAATAATATAATAAATAAACAGATAGAAGTTCAGTAGATAAATTGTTGAGTTTGTACCTTAAGTGGCTTCTATTTTGGCATAAATAAATAAGACAGTTTTCAAGACATGTTTGTGTCTACTTTAGAAACCAAAGGCTTTTCTTTCACTCTTTTCGCTTGGTTTAATTTACTCAGTGACAGAACTAAATCTTGATCAAGTCCTTAGATTCTATTCTTAAGATTTGATAAAAAGATTACCTTTGTACATATGAAAGTTATATGATGAAATAGATATTCATGCTGAAAGTTATATGATGAAATTATATTATGTGTAATGAAGTAAATATTGGAGTACATTACAAAGACTTTGACCATGCATGCCACTCCAGTCAACTTTGGAAAGCACAGTGAGTTTACTTAACAACTAGACCTATGAGGATCAAATATTGATATCACCCATTGAGTTGATTCGAAATATGAAACTAGGTCGAGTTAAAACTCGATTTCAATGTTTATCTCGAAACTTTTTTAAGAAAAAGTCATTAAATCCCTGATTTGATGCGTTAGCTATGTGACAATCTGATTGATAAAGAAGTTATGTTTATGTTAAAATGTTCCTTCCATAAGTACAGGAAATGACCTCAGAAAGTTAGGCCTACCGAATGTCTACTATTGATGGACATCTATTGAAATAAAGTTGTGATATGCTATAAACTATGATTAACTATTAGATTGCTGAGCAAGAAATAAACACATGGGCCCTCAAAACGTGGAAAAGTGGGAAGGCAAGGCACAAAAGGACACAACCTCACATGGCTAAGCAGATGAAGAGCTCCTGCAGAAAGACAAGAATCTGGCAACTCACCAAAATGTCCCCACCATTGGCTTGCGTGTTTGTGTATAAAATTAACAAAGGCAAACCTTTACTACTGATTAGTTTTGAATTAGGATTATCATGGGACTAGATACGCTCAAATGATTAATGCTGTAGCCTAATGAATTTTTTTTTTTTCCAGCTAATCAGTTTGGCTTATGTACTTTCTTATTGAAAATTAAGAGTTCCACATGGCTTTGTTTGTTTTGCAGTGGCAACCCACCGTTTTCCAAGGGACTCTTGAATGAGATGACAATCATGTGCCTTTCTCTCCATTTCATGAAAGCACCATCACTCCCACCAATTTCTTCTGAACTATAACTTGTCCTGAATTTTAACTTAATGGGTTGTTTAATGAAATGTTCTCCCTTTTTTAATTTTCACTTTTTCTATTGCAATCTTTCTTTAAGCTTCAGTGAGAGAGAGCCAGAGAGAATAAAACTGTAAAGTTGATGATGGAGGAGGAGTCTACTTGGTCTAATTAATAATATATCTTACCATTAATTAGAATGTTTAATCATTAATACACCATAGGGAAACGTTTTGATTGTGGAAATTATGTATGGCTCCAAAATTAACAAGCCACGCCACAAGTTGTCTCACATGAAAAATCCAAAACATTCAATTAGATCAATGGTCACTGTTTTGGTTGTTAAAAATGATGATGAAAATTTAGGAGTTTCTCACTTGGAAAGCATCAGTGGCTGGTGGCACTAAAGTAACCCCAATGGCTTCTTCACCACCAATGTCCTCTATAAAAGGAGCATCATGTGAACTTGTTCCCCATGCACAAGAAGCTAACATTGCTTTCAAAATTTAGTCCAAGGGAAAGGAAGGATGGTGTGCAAGGGGGAGTGCAGCAAGCTTAGAAGGCAGGAGCCCATGAAGATGAGGCAAGGTAATGAAGTGAGAGCAAAGGAGGCAAGCCAAGAGGTGGTGAGGCTGCAATGCAACAAAGGCAAGGCTTGCAAGTTCAAGAGGAGCTGCTTCAGCGAGGCAGAGGATGCTGCCTCCACTGCCATCTTCCTCTTAGCTTGTGTTGTATGCCTTCCTTCCTCCATTTAGCCACACATAACCACTTCCTTTTTCTCCATTTATGTTGTAATGGATCATTTCATGGTGTCCTTCTATATATTAAGGATTTTAGAGTTCTAAAGTAAACGGAACTACTCATCCTTTTCTATTCTCAACGTAGGCTGATATCATCTCAGCAATATTTTTTCATGTTCATCGTGTCAAATAAGATGATCCACTTATTAATCATCATAAAAAATATACTCGATAAATAAATTCTATGAGTTAATATACTTAATTTTTTTTAAAAAAATATATGAGAATTTAAATTGAAAATCTCAAGCAAATTAGTATACATTAATGTACGATCGCAAAAAGAAAGAATTAAAAGCATGGCATCTACAAATCCACTTTTATTTATTTATTTTTTAAAATGCGGTGGAAGTTGGGATTGCTCTTGTCAGGCTTTGGGAGTTGTTATGCCAGGCACGCTGCATTGCCAAATATACATAATCCGCCGGATGAGTTCTAAGTAATTCACAACTTTTAATGGTTGGAAAAACTTGTCTAAATTTATCTCTAATTGTTTTATCAAATTTTTGTCGTAAGCCAGAAAAGCAGTTATATAATTGATTTTAAATCTCACCTCAATCCAGACTGGAGTCATTGCTACGAGGTCGAGAGTAGTTTTTTAAACCGGTGCAAAAAAAGGCACCGGTTTTAAAACAAAAGGTGGAAATAAAAGTTTTTACCAAAATGATGTTAAAGTAGAAAACGCCATTTGAAATGGCGTTTTCTACTTCCACATCACCATTTCCTGGTTCGACCCCGTCAGCAGGGTTGACAAGAAATCGCCACTTCAAGTGGCGATTTCAAAGAGGTTGAAATCGCCACTTCAAGTGGCGATTTTATTTGGACTAGAAATCGCCACTTCAAGTGGCGATTTCAATTCAGTTTAAATCGACATATTTTCTTCCGATCACGATCCCTTCTTAAACGCTCGGAGCCTCCCAGCGATCCTAACCCTCTATTATCTATTATCTTGTTATACCTATTATCAAGATAATAGGTATAACAAGATAATTCTGATTATTATATCTATTATCTTGTTATAGATAATAGATAACAAGATAATATAGATATAACAAGATAATTCTAATTAAGAAGATAATAGATATAACAAGATAATTCTGATTAAACAAGATAATAGATATAACAAGATAATTCTGATTGATACTGAATCATTAACCGCCATCTAACCCTCTTTTAATTTGCTAAAAGATTATAAGAAGGGAGGGATTCGTAGCGTTTAAGTCCCTATAGAAAATTAAGTCCGCGAGAAAGTCATTACTTGGATGGCGAATTCGGGATAGAAATAAGTGGCGATTTCTATCCAACCCCGCTGACGGAGCCGAGCCAGAAAATGATGACTCAAATGGCGTTTTCTACTTTAACACTATTTTGATAAAATTTTTGGTTTCCATCCCTTTATTTTAAAATCGGTGCCTTTTGGCATCGGTTTAAAAAACTACTCACGAGGTCGACTACCCCACCAGTACCACTCCTGTGGTACACGAGTACATTTTCTATCCAGTTTCCATCTCATCATCAATCAAATCTTAAACTGGTCAACTGCTCTCCGATCCAAAGCCTACCATTCAGATCATAGGAAGCATGGATTAAGAAAGCACGGCCTCTCTCAAAACAAGTAACCATACATTTTAACAAAGTTCAGTCCACGTTACCTCTTCAAATTTCAAGCACAGCCATGGGAGGGGAACTTGTAAATACACCGCAAAAATTACTCTCTGCCCTGCTTAAATTTTTTTAAAAAAATTAATTTTTTAAAATTATTCTTAAATTCTCTTTTTTTTTTTCCGAAAGAGAAAGTGTCCGGAGCGAATAGAGAAGGAAGGGTAAGGATTTAAGAATAGTTTAGATAATTAATTTTTTTTAAAAAATTTAAAGATACGAAAAGTAATTTTTTTCGGTATATTTACATGAGAGTTTCTAAATACACTTCTAAATATACCTTAAAATTACTTTTCGTATCTCAAAAATTTTAAATTTTTCATGTTGCTCACCACACTCATAAAACTTCTTGGGAGCTTCTAAATACACCGTAAAAATTACCTCAAAATTTTAAAATTTTTCATGTTATCACGCTCATAATGTCTCTGTACCTCCTAAAATATAAAAAATACTTAAATTACCCTTAAAAACCCTCCCTATTTCTTTCCACACCCCTCTTCTCCCTCCGCAGCGCACCCCACCCAACATCCCCTTCCTCCCCGGCGGCGAGCGGTAGCGATCGATGAAATGGGACGGTTGACAAGAGAAAGTGTGAAACGATCCGGCCGCGCGCTCGCCTCTCGCATAGCAGAGAAGAGGGAGAGAGAAGCATCAAAAAGCCCTGCATCGACGTGGGCTTTTATGATCGAATTCCACTGGAACGTATCGAGATGGCATTGTTAAGACCATCGAATCCAGCAGTTGAATATAATAGTCCTTTGTAAAAGGTGAAAGTTTTTGCAACGATGTAGGATGGACACAGAAGAGTAGGGATTGAGATCTATGGGATGTTAGAGGGACCTAAGATTGGTTCTCAGGTGATGGTGGCGAAGCGGAAGAGGAAATCTGGAAGCAGGGATAAGAGAAAGGAAGCGAGGGGTCCCGAAGAGAGAAGGGAAGCCTTGGATCCTAAGAGGAAGAAGGAGTGGAATGATGACGAGGGAAGAAGGAAGCTTCGAAGTCGCTAATTCAGAGGCTCTCTGTACACGGGGCCGAACAGAGGCTCCGTTCGGGCACGATAAAATTAAAAAATTAATAAGTTAGTAAAAATATAAACTTTTGATGGTTGCTTATCCATTAATGAAATGAAGGTTCAAATCTCTTCAAACAATGAGTTTAATTTAATGGATTGAAAGGAACGAGGGAGTTTAGATGGGTTTTCAAAAGCTAAAACGGTGAGGGAAAAGGGAGGGGGCGATTAAGGGTAGGATGTGAAGAGAAATCATATAAAGGTCATTATATATATGGATCAAAAATATATATATATATATATATATATATATATATATATATGGAAAACACTTTGTACACCGGCCCCGGTGCAGCAACGCTGACGTGGACTGCACCGCGTCTTCCGATTGGTCCACGTGGATCCGACGTGGATGACCTGACAGGCGGTATGGCTGGGCTTTGACGTAACGTTCTGAACGTGACGGACATTTAATGCTGTTCGCTTTTTTTTAAAATTTTCATGCGGACAAAAATGCCCTTTCGCTCCTTCATGGCGCAATTTTACGTTTTCTGTCATCTGTGCAAGAAGAACTCTGTTTTTTCCCCAGTAGAAAGAAAATACTTCAGCTTCGAGGCTAGCCGATACCTAGATCTGTGTAAAAAACTTCTGGAGGAAATGTCAACCGCAGCACAAAGTAAAAACTCTTTCTTCCCACTTCTTTATTACATCAACAGTTTTTTTCTGGTTAGAGTTAGTTAATGCGTTTAATGCGCGGGTAACTACCTTAGAACGAAATAGTTATGACACTCTGAGAGTCATAACTGTTTTGTAAGCAACTCTTTTAATGCGGCCCTTTCGCTCCATCCTAGCGCCAATTTATGTTGGATTTCATTTCTGCAAGATGAACTCTTTCTTCCCCTCCCTCGCTCTGAGAGTCCGGATGCTAAGAAATCAGTTGAGAAGGAACATACGCCCTCGCTTTGAAAAACCTGGCTACTGGAGTGTACTGGAGGTTTCAAATATAAAAGTTTATCCAATGAGTTTTTCCTTGCCAAAACCTCACGTAGACGTTCGCTTCTCTCTCTGAATTCGGCCAGGTCTGTAAGATTTTCCTTGCCAAAACCTCAGCTTAGGCCCATCTTACAGACCTGGCCGAATTCAGAGAGAGAAGCGAACGTCGACGTGAGGTGTTGGCAGGGAAAAACTCATTGGATAAACTTTTATATTTGAAGACTCCAGTAGACTCCTGTCGACCGGACTTTCAGACGAGGGCGTAGGTTCGTGCTCAACTGAATTTCATCTGTGCAAGAATAACTCTCTTTCTTCCCCCCCCCCTCGCTCTGAGAGTCCGGATGGTAAGGAATCCCCGCGACACCCTAGTTCGAAGTCGGCCGTAAGTCTTTCGCGACACCCCAGATGAAATCCCACGACACCCTAGCTTTAGGGCGATGACACCCGTCTTATAAATGTGCACATAGAGAGAACCCGGCGACACCCTAATTGAATTCGGCAGAAAATCAATCGCGACACCCCTGTTGAAATCTCACGACACCCTAGCTCTAACGAGACGACACCCGTGCTTATAAATGATCGCATAGATAATCCCCGCGACACCCTAGTTCGAATTCGGCCGTAATCCTTCGCGACACCCTGTTGAAATCCCACGACACCCCAGCTTTAGGGCGACGACACCCGTCTCATAAATGTGCACATAGAGAGAACCCGACGACACCCTAATTGAATTCGGCAGAAAATCAATCGCGACACCCCTGTTGAAATCTCACGACACCCTAGCTCTAACGAGACGACACCCGTGCTTATAAATGACCACATAGAGAGAACCCGGCGACACCCTAATTGAATTCGGCAGAAATTCAATCGCGACACCCCATTTGAAATCTCACGACACCCTAGCTCTGGGGCGACGACACCCGTCTTATAAATGACCACATAGAGAGAACCCGGTGACACCCTAATTGAATTCGGCAGAAAATCAATCGCGACACCCCTGTTGAAATCTCACGACACCCTAGCTCTAACGAGACGACACCCGTGCTTATAAATGACCACATAGAGAGAACTCGGCAACACCCTAATTGAATTCGGCAGAAATTCAATCGCGACACCCCATTTGAAATCTCACGACACCCTAGCTCTGGGGCGACGACACCCGTCTTATAAATGACCACATAGAGAGAACCCGGCGACACCCTACTTCGAATTCTGCCGTTAATCCTTCGCGACACCCTAGTTGAAATCCCACGACACCCTAGCTCAAGGGAGACGACACCCGTTCTTTAAACAGACCACGGAGATAATCCCAGAGACACCCTAGTTCGAATTCGGCCGTTAATCCTTCGCGACACCCCTGTTGAAATCCCACGACACCCTAGCTTTAGGGTGACGACACCCGTCTTATAAATGTGCACATAGAGAGAACCTGGCGACACCCTAATTGAATTCGGCAGAAAATCAATCGCGACACCCCTGTTGAAATCTCACGACACCCTAGCTCTAACGAGACGACACCCATGCTTATAAATGACCACATAGATAATCCCCGCGATACCCTAGTTCGAATTCGGCCGTAAATCCTTCGCGACACCCCAGATGAAATCCCACGACCCCAGCTTTAGGGCGACGACACCCGTCTCATAAATGTGCACATAGAGAGAACCCGGCGACACCCTAATTGAATTCGGCAGAAAATCAATCGCGACACCCCTGTTGAAATCTCACGACACCCTAGCTCTAACGAGACGACACCCGTGCTTTAACAAGGCGGGAATTTGACGTCACCGTAGTACTAATTCGACGACACCCTGGTCACTGAGCCATGCCATATTTTCGAGAAAAGTTTGTAAACGTGGGCAGTTCCTATGGGTTCGCGTGTCTCATTGATGTGATCGTGGCGATCCGGGTGTCCTTTCGTATTTCTCTTAGGTCGGCATAAACCCTAGAATCAATCGTCTGTTGCCCGAGAAGCCATCTTTTTGCTCAAGAAGCCATCCTTCGTCTCTTGCTCGAGAAGGCACTGGTCTCCTTTTCCCTCCTGAACTTGTTCCATAGTTCATTCTTCCGAATACGTCATTCATGGAGATGAGTGCTTTCGTTTGTGCATGAAGACCGCGAACAAAGAAGAAGCAGACAGAGAAAATGGCGGAAAAATGCAAGGACCTGGTACTTCGTTCGACTGAGGATGCGGCTCCTTCGGGTATGTTTAGCACTATATGAAATATTACGACATTCTATATTAAAATTTCATGACATGTATGTATTCTGTCTTACCCCCTGTTTCGTTGACAATAAAATTGTTCCAGTCCCCCCAGTGAAGGCTTCCCAGCTGTTCAAGAATAGCTGCAGGCCGGCAGTATACGTTCAGAAGGTTTGGAGGATGGGGTTCTCTAGACGTCATACAAAACTGATTCGAAGAACACCATTTGGTGCCTTCGTCGACATGCAGACGTTCACAGTCGATGGGCGACTGCTAGCAGATATCATAAGATGTCACAATGGAGGCGACGAGTTCATGTTTTGCGGAAAACGAGTTCTATTCAGTGCCGACGAAGTCGCACTCATTCTTGGACTTCCAGCTCATGGGAAGAAGATCGACACGTCCAGCCAAATGTTCAACGGAAGTTTGTTCAGACGGTTTGGCCAGGGTTTAGATCTTCACCAAGAAGGTTTGGAGAAGTTGATATTTTAACTCCGACCATCTAAAGTACAGAAGGATGTCGAGGACACCGTCCGACTTTGGATCGCATACATGTTGGCCATGTTTTTGGCTCCAAAGTCTAATCAGAGATGTCCACGATATCTCATCCAGCACTTGGATGATTTAAGTCAACTAGGTAGCATCGACTGGGCATCGGCACTGAAGGAATTGATTGTTCTGGCTCTCCCAGAAATAGCTGCTTGCTTGCGTTCCGAGGAGCCGGTGCACTCAAAGAATGCAAAAAAAGTTAGGAGGCAGCCTACCTTGTTCGGATGCTCGGCAGCACTGGTGGTAAGGATTATTGAGACACATTATTAGTGTTGAGACAAAATTTATTTCTAATATTACTTTATTTAATATCAAAAAAAAATTTATGTTCAGGCGTGGTTCCTCGAGCATACATCAATGCGAGAGCCGGCATACCTTGATAAACGGCCCCGGCTGTTGAAGTGGTATGACCACCAAATTAAGATCCAATCGGTTCGGGTTGCCAACTTGCAACCTCAGGACTTGGTAATCTATTTCATAGCTCCATTGCTCTTACCATTTTATCAACTTAATGCGTCAATATGTTCAGTTAATATTAATTTGTTATCATCTTGTGTTGCAGATGGAGGGAGCTACTGAACCATTGCCAGAAGAGCTATGGCTTCTCCCTCAACAGATAAAACCGTCCCCCCCTCAACAAACAGATACCTGCGCCCCTCAACCAATGGATAGCTGCACAAGATGCGCCGAGTTGACGAATGAATTGGAGTGTGTTAAGGATCAACTCGAAGATGTTAGGCGCAGGCTGTCCATTGCTGAGAGCCTCCTCAATTCTCTGGTCAGAAAGGAAAGTTATGCAATAAAGGAGGAGGACAAGGGGGACGAGAAAACAGAGAAGGTGCATTCGTTGGAGTTGGTCCTCCGCGAGCCTGGTAACGTAAATAGTGAGGAGAAGAAGATGGAGGAGGACCATTCATCCGAGTTTCAAATTGAGACAGGGAATGCAAAATCAGAGGACGACATATTGGAGGGGGATTCATTGGCTGATAAATAGAGCAGGGGAATGAAAATAAAGAAGAGTCCATATCCGATAATAAACTTGGCACCCCTGCGCCAAAGGATGACAAAATGGACTTAGAAATAATTGGAGTGCCGTCGCTTGTTAGGAGGATTAAAAAAGAGCCGAGGAAGCGTAAGGCATCCACGGTCCTCGGCAAAAGTTATGAGACAACCCGACCTAAAAAGTCGGCGAAGACAGTGGGCATTTCAAAGCCCAACACAACGGTCGAAGAAGACCAAATAATTATTCAAAATTTTTTGAGCGAGCGACAACAAACCGACGAGATCGTCTACACAAATATGTTTAATGGCGTTGCAACAAGAAAAAATCTTCAAGATCTCATTAACAATGAGATGATAATAGATGATGTAAGTATATCAAGAAACATGTTATAGTTGTTGATTTTAGAATTATATTAATCGTTTAACATTACATTGACAGATAATTGATTGCGGCCAGGAGTTTCTGATGCGAAACTGGGCAGAGCATCCTGACCGATATCATAAGTGCATAATTGCATCAGTTTTCGTATCTGCTCTATGTCTGACTTCCTCATCACCTGCGCATGAACTTGCTGGATCATCTGGGGCTGCGATATTTGACAATGTATCGGATGAAGATAAGTCCCAATTCCGGTTTCTTTTTACCATTGTAAACTCTGATAACTCGCACTGGCATTTGGTTGCTGTCGACATGGAAAGGAAGGTGTTCATGCACTTGAATTCAATAAAACGCAACCCGAAGTACAAGGCCAATGCAAGGAAATGGCATACAATTCTAGGCCACATATTCCATATCTACTGCGATAAGAAGGAAGTGATGGAGTGGCCGATGGAAGATATTTCGGATTGCCCAAGCCAACCGAGCGGATCGCTGGATTGCGGCCTGTACTGTCTGAGATACATGGAATGTCTTGCTCGATGGGACAATCCTGATATGAAGCTGGATTTCAGTGATGAGGAAGTCAGAGATTATCGGCGACACTTAGCTGCGACGATATTGAGAGAGGGCCTGAACAAAAGATTAGCGACATTGTCGAAAAATGTTCTTAATTTTTGTATTCGTCTTTGAATGAACATTGAATGTAAATTATTCATATTAACACTGATTATATTTAATGCAAATATTAAAAATTTTATCACTGCGAGCAGGAGTGTCCTCAATGTCTACGAGACATCCCAGACCAGAGCTTGCGAAACAACTCCGAAGATTTTAGCTCGACGACACCCTAGCTCATGGAAAATGACACCCTTGTCTTGCGCGGCGACACCCGAAAGGCGGAAACATAAGAGACATCCCAGAGCTTGCGAAACGACTCTGAAGATTTTAGCTCAACGACACCCTAGCTCATGGAAAACGACACCCTTGTCTTGCGCGGAGACACCCGAAAGGCGGAAACATAAGAGACATCCCAGAGCTTGCGAAACGACTCCGAAGATTTTAGCTCGACGACACCCTAGCTCATGAAAAACGACACCCTTGTCTTGCGCGGAGACACCGAAAGGCGGAAATATAAGAGACATCCTAGAGCTTGCGAAACGACTCCGAAGATTTTAGCTCGACGACACCCTAGCTCATGGAAAACGACACCCTTGTCTTGCGTGGAGACACCCGAAAGGCGGAAACATAAGAGACATCCCAGACCAGAGCTTGCGAAACGACTTCGAAGATTTTAGCTCGACGACACCCTAGCTCATGGAAAACGACACCCTTGTCTTGCGCGGCGACACCCGAAAGGCGGAAACATAAGAGACATTCCAGACCAGAGCTTGCGAAATGACTCCGAAGATTTTAGCTCGACGACACCCTAGCTCATGGAAAACGACACCCTTGTCTTGCCTTGAGCTAGGGTGTCGTCAAGCTAAAATCTTCGGAGTCGTTTCGCAAGCTCTGGGATGTCTCTTATGTTTCCGCCTTTCGGGTGTCGCCGCGCAAGTCAAGGGTGTCATTTTCCATGAGCTAGGGTGTCTCGTATGTTTCTGTCTTTCGGGTGTCGCCGCGCAAGGCTAGAGTGTCGTTTTCTATGAGCTAGGGTGTCGTCGCGCTAATTTCTTCGGAGTCGTTCGCGAGAACTGGGATGTCTCGTATGTTTCCGTCATTCGGGTGTCGCCGCGCAAGGCTTGGGTGTCGTTTTCCATGAGCTAGGGTGTCTCGTATGTTTCCGTCTTTCGGGTGTCGCCGCGCAAGGCTAGGGTGTCTCGTATGTTTCCGTCTTTCGGGTGTCACCGCGCAAGGCTAGGGTATCGTTTTCCATGAGCTAGGGTGTCGTTGCGCTAATTTCCTCGGAGTCGTTCGCGAGAACTGGGATGTCTCGTATGTTTCCGTCATTCGGGTGTCGCCGCGCAAGGCTTGGGTGTCGTTTGCCAGAATTAGGATATCTCGTATGTTTACGTCTTTTGGGTGTCGCCGCGCAAGGCTAGGGTGTCGTTTTCCATGAGCTAGGGTGTCGTCGCGCTAATTTCCTCGGAGTCGTTCGCGAGAACTGGGATGTCTCGTATGTTTCCGTCATTCGGGTGTCGCCGCGCAAGGCTTGGGTGTCGTTTGCCAGAACTAGGATGTCTCGTATGTTTCCGTCTTTCGAGTGTCGCCGAGCAAGGCTAGGGTGTCGTTTTCCATGAGCAAGGGTGTCGTCGCGCTAATTTCCTCGGAGCATTTCATTTATGACCAAGCAACCATAATTCAAAAGTTACGACACTCGTGTTTATATATGATCTTGTGTAAGTTGACTCAATACATAAGCATCAAATTCATCCATTAAAGTTTCTGACGGCGGAACAATTATCTCCAGGTCCTCTTCAGTATTAATAGACTGCAAACAAGTCTGCCTGCTACTTGAAGCAGCTCTTTTCTTGGCCTGATTTTTCCTTGATCTTTTTGCCTTCTTCTCGACTGCACTCTTTAATCTGTTCTCTCTCGGGCGACCTTTCGTCCTAATTTGTTCAGGATCTTGAATTACCAGCTCTGAACGTGGTTTAGCTGCGCAGTTGGCATCCACGGCAGTTTTGAATAGAGGCGGTAGACCATCCATCACTACATTAAATGCATCTTCAGACATGGAGGCTATCTCTGCGAGCTTCGTCATCCGATGAGACAGCAAACTATATCTACAAGCATAAACATAATATTAACGATAACAAATATTAAGACATTTCAATTAAAAATTGTCATTGCGTACCGTGAGTTTCGTGTGCTTTTATTATAACCCTCAGTATTGCAGTCGAATTCATCGAATTGGTATTTCATGTCCTTGCACCATCTCTTCAAGAAGTATTTATCTGGTAAACGAAATACGTCATTTTGATGAAGAACCAACAGGGCATGCCTACACTGGTACCCCTTGAACTGAAAGGATCGGCACTGGCATTGGACATCCTCAATATTCTATCGTATGACATGATATAATCTTTGATCATCTCCTTGCCAATTCCATCGACTTCAATCCTTTCATACGACTTGACGGAAATATACACGTGTTGCCAGCTTCGTTGATCAATTTTGTATTTGATGCAGCCATTTCAAGGATCTCATTCTGGAATTTTTTGAAAATGCTCCGTGTATACCTTCCTGCAGCTTGTCTCTCAAAAGGTGATGATGTCTTTAGGAAAGCTATCGTTTGCAAAGTCCTATTATCTTCCTCATTTTCGGCCTCGTATCGTTTTTCCAAGGCATCTTCGTACTTACTTATAAACTCCGTTAGTGTTGTCTTCGAATTTATAAACCCATCGAAGAAGTGATTAATGCCCTCGCTCCTTTGTGAAGATGACATCCCTGTTAAAAATTTTGTCAACCAAAAGTTAAAAAAAAAACGTTTAAATGAATCATGAACCAGAGCCATTGACATACAAACCTGCGAAGAATGTATCCTTGAGGTAAACTGGGACCCATTTTTTCCGACATTCGTATAGGACATTGAACCAATCTATAGACTTGCATTCTTTATATTTCTCCATAACATGTGCCCACCTTTCCTCGAATGAATTTATGGTCAATGAATCATATATTGCCTCATCGAAATCAACCATAAACTTGGGATTTGCCATGCAAATGTGGCCAATCTTTTCCGGTATCTTCTTCAATATATGCCAAAGACAAAATCGATGTCGTGTGTTAGGAAAAACTTCTTTGACAGCAGCCTCGATTGCCTTATCTTGATCAGTAATCATGGCAATAGGTGCTTGACCACCATTTGCATCCAGCCAAGTCTTAAAAACCCATTTATATGTCTCAGTACTCTCATCAGACAACAATGCGCATCCAAGCAAGGTTGACTGTCCATGATGGTTCACCCCAACAAATGGACAAAAAGGCATTTGATATCTGTTTGTCAAGTAAGTTGAGTCAAAGCTTAGAACATCACCGAAGTATGTGCATGCCAATCTTGACCTTGGATGAATCCAGAAGACAGACCTCAGATGACCATTATCATTGAGGTCTAACGAGTAGAAGAAATTGGGATTTTTGAGTTGCATTTCGGCAAAATGAATTACCATCGACTGAGCATCTCCTTCTTTCAGCTTAGATTGACGCTCGCGACAAATGAAGTTACGAGCATCCTTCTCGGTGAAATCCAATTATCCTCTGCCCCCTTTCTCCTTGCTATGGCAGAGTATATCTGAGTCATCGGAACATTCACGGCATGTAAATTGCTGATCTCTGCCTTCTCTGGTGTGCTGATCCTCCTATGCGACCGTAGATAACCAGCTGATGTTATGGACAACCCATGGTTATGTTCTAGAGAAACCTCATCCAAAATCCACTTACCACTTGTAGCATTCAGTCTTGCTTTTATGGATGCCATACAACCAACTTTCCCAGTATCCCTATGATTCATACTCTTCTCTGATTTTCTGGATTTTCCTTGCCTCCAACACGCCAGGTGCTTGAAGCAAAGTTGTTTTTGTTGTTGGCCCTGCTACACACTGTTGTGATTCCAAAGCCAACTCGTTTCGCGTATCCATTGTAGAACGTATATACATCATCGGCTGAATTAAATTCCATCCCAGTTTGAGGAATTACAATATCATCCACTGCATTTGGATCGACGGGTGAAGCTGCACGGCCGGGAGTGTTATCTTCTTCTTTCCGATCTACATTTTCAGCATCAATTGTGAAAATATAGGGACACATTAATGAACAGCAACTCCTACGCGACACCCCAGTTGAAATCTACTGACACCCTAGCTCCAATGCTACGACACCCGTGGCTTAGAACTGACCGCGCGGAGAATCCCTCCGACAGCACAGTAGAAATGGATTTTGGCCGAAACTCCTTCGAGACACCCACGTTGATAGCTCACGACACCCTAGCTTTAAGGCGACGACACCCGTGCTTAGAACTGACCGCACGGACAATCCCCATGACACCCTAGGAGAATTGGTTTTCGGCCGAAACTCCTTAGAGACACAACTGTTGAAAGCTCACGACACCCCTAGCTTAATGCGACGACACCGGTCCTTAGAGACACCACTGTTGAAAGATCACAGAGAGACACCCGCGACAACCAAGTTACTAAAATTTAATTTTATTTATCAAAAAAAAAAAAAATACATTAGCCCTCACTGGGGCTTGTCTCCTTCGGTCGCTGCGTCGGCGATCTGGCGATGGAGGGACGCTACTCTCCCCTCCAGGTGGCTATTGGCCCGACGCAGGACCTCTATCTCTTTTGTTGAAACATCCTGGTATTCCTCGACCGCCAGCCTGAGTCGCTCGCTGATGGCGTGCGACTCAGCATAAACCACCGCGTCGATGGTGATGGTTGGGCGTCGGCTGCCATGACTGCCAGTAGATCTCACCTCGCCTCTGGAAGCCATCTTGTGGTCAGTTCAAGCTGGAAAGGTGAGTAACGATGGCATTCCCCCATCCTTATTTAAGGTTCCCCTGGCGGGTGTTTCGATTGCCACGCGCCACCATCTCAGTCGTTGTTCACAGGAATCGAATCGGTGTGCCACCACGCCCCGCCCTCCACGTTGAGTTTCGAGGGATGGGGAACATAACAGAGTTTCGGGAAGCAAACCGTCGTAAGTTTAACGTCGTCCCAAGAGAAAATTCACGACACCCAAGGATGATTTGGATTTCGGCCGAAACTCCTTCGCGACACCCACTTGAAAGCTCACGACACCCTCGCATCAATGCTTCGACACCCGTGCGTAGAACTGAACACGGAGAGAATCCCCGAGACATCCCAGGGATGAGTTGGATTTCGGCCGAAACTCTTTTGCGACACCCCTGTTGAAAGCTCACGACACCCTAGCTTTAAGGCGACGACACCCGTGCGTCGAACTGATCACAGAGAGAACCCCGCGACACCCCTTCTCGAATTCGGCCGAAACACCCTCGTGACACCCCAGTTGTAAACTCATGACACCCTAGCTTTATGGCGACGACACCGTGGGTTCACTGTTAATGCATGGGTGTCGTCCCCTTAAAGCTAGGGTGTCGTGAGTTTACAACTGGGGTGTTACGAGGAGTTTCGGCCTAATTCGAGAAGGGGTGTCGCGGGGGTTCTCTGGACGCACGGGTGTCGTCGCCTTAAAGCTAGGGTGTCGTGAGCTTTCAACATGGGTGTCGCGAAGGAGTTTTGGCCGAAATCCAAATTATCCTTGGGTGTCGTGAATTTTCTCTTGGGACGACGTTAAACTTCCGACGGTTTGCTTCCCGAACCTCTGTTCTGTTCCCCATCCCTCGAAACTCAACGTGGAGGGCGGGGCGTGGTGGCTCACCGATTCGATTCCTGTGAACAACCACTGAGATGGTGGCGCGTGGCAATCGAAACACCCGCCAGGAGTACCTTAAATATGGATGGTGGAATGCCATCGATAATCACCTTTCCAGCTTCAACTGACCACAAGATGGCTTCCAGAGGCGAGGTGAGATCTACTGGCAGCCATGGCCGCCGCCGCCGAACCGTCACCATCGACGCCGAGGTTTATGCTGAGTCGCGCGCAAGCAGCGAGCGACTCATCAAGACGGCCGAGGACTACCTGGCCGTTTCAACAAAAGAGACAGAGGTCCTGCGTCGGGCCAATAGCCACCTGGAGGGGAAAGTAGCATCCCTCCAGCGTCAGATCGCCGATGCAGCGACTGAAGGAGACAAGCCCCAATAAGGGCTAATGTATTTTTTTTTATTTGGATAAATAAAATTAAATTTTAGTAACTTGGTTGTCGCGGGATCAGTTCTAAGCACGGGTGTCATCAGATTAGAGGTTGGGTGTCGTCAATTTTAAACTGGGGTGTCGTCGCCCTAAAGCTAGGGTGTCGTGGGATTTCATCTGGGGTGTCGCGAAGGATTTACGGCCGAATTCGAACTAGGGTGTCGCGGGGATTATCTCCGTGGTCTCTTGTCCAAGCACGGGTGTCGTCTCGTTAGAGCTAGGGTATCGTGAGATTTCAACTGAGGTGTCGCGATTGATTTTCTGCCGAATTCAACTAGGGTGTCGCCGGGTTCTCTCTATGTGCACATTTATGAGACGGGTGTCGTCGCCCTAAAGCTAGGGTGTCGTGAGATTTCATCTGGGGTGTCGCGAAGGATTTACGACCGAATTCGAACTAGGGTGTCGTCTCGTTAGAGCTAGGGTGTCGTGAGATTTCAACAGGGGTGTCGCGATTGATTTTCTGCCGAATTCAATTAGGGTGTCGCCGGGTTCTCTCTATGTGCACATTTATGAGATGGGTGTCGTCGCCCTAAAGCTGGGGTGTCGTGGGATTTCATCTGGGTGTCGCGAAGGATTTACGGCCGAATTCGAACTAGGGTGTCGCGGGGATTATCTCCGTGGTCTCTTGTTCAAGCACGGGTGTCGTCTCGTTAGAGCTAGGGTGTCGTGAGATTTCAACAGGGGTGTCGCGATTGATTTTCTGCCGAATTCAAATAGGGTGTCGCCGGGTTCTCTCTATGTGCACATTTATGAGACGGGTGTCGTCGCCCTAAAGCTAGGGTGTCGTGGGATTTCATCTGGGGTGTCGCGAAGGACTTACGGCCGACTTCGAACTAGGGTGTCGCGGGGATTCCTTACCATCCGGACTCTCAGAGCGAGGGGGGGGGAAAGAAAGAGAGTTATTCTAGCACAGATGAAATTCAGTTGAGCATGAACATACGCCCTCGACGTTCGCTTCTCTCTCTGAATTCGGCCAGGTCTGGCATTCCCAAGTAGATGGAGGAAAAAAGGAGCTTTTTAAAAGCAATTGACGAAGAGGTAACGAAAATCTTACAGACCTGGCCGAATTCAGAGAGAGAAGCGAACGTCTACGTGAGGTTTTGGCAAGGAAAATCTCATTGGATAACTTTTATATTTGAAGCCTCCAGAAGACTCCAGTAGCCAGGTTTTTCAACCTCTAAGCTGAAATATTTTCTGTCGACCAGACTTTCAAAGCTGAGTTGCTTACAAAACAGTTATGACTCTCAGAGTGTCATAACTATTTCGTTCTAAGGTAGTTACCCGCGCATTAAACGCATTAACTAACTCTAACCAGAAAAAAACTGTTGATGTAATAAAGAAGTGGGAAGAAAGAGTTTTTACTTTGTGCTGCAGCTGACATTTCCTCCAGAAGTTTTTTTACACAGATCCAGGTATCGGCTAGCCTCGAAGCTGAAGTATTTTCTTTCTACCGGGGAAGAAACAGAGTTCTTCTTGCACAGATGACAGAAAACGTAAAATGGCGCCATGAAGGAGCGAAAGGGCATTTTTGTCCGCACGAAAATTTTAAAAAAAAGCGAACAGCATTAAATGTCCGTCACGTTCAGAACGTTACGTCAAGCCCAGCCATACCGCCTGTCAAGTCATCCACGTCGGATCCACGTGGACCAATCGAAAGACGCGGTGCAGTCCACGTCAGCGTTGCTGCACCGGGGCCGGTGTACAAAGTGTTTTCCATATATATTTTAAGTGTGGGGTAGACTGTAGTTTTTGTGGTGCATTTAGAACTTCCCCACAGCCATGGGCATCAAAACCCTGCCTCTAATTTTAAGGGCACAATTCTGTGTGCTGATTCTGGTATATATTTTGATGCATAAGGTTCTCGAGAATATCTATTTTGCAGATCAATTCGATGATTTATATTTGCAATTTTCAAACCTAAACAATGAATTTCATGCAGGTGCGATGTCCTATTCCCCCTATACATGCATGTATTGAAATAAAGAAGAGAAAAGAAAGGTCAAAGAACATAACTACATAAATGCATAAAATTCTGAAGCCAATCACACTCACAAACGTGCTTGTTCCAGTTAATTTGTTGGGTGGTATGTCAACCACCCAACAAATTAGACCTGAATTAGAACAACACTTCTTCTACCTCGGTGACATACCACCCAACAAATTAGACCTGAATTAGAACAATACTTCTTCTACCTCGGTTCTCCTCACCCACAGGTCAGCGGAAACAAACATGTCCAAATACCCAAGTAAAATTTGAAGAACACTGGGTTAACAGAGAAAAGTAACATAATGCCCAAACAATATAAACTATAAAGTAGGATGAATCAATAAGTCTCAAATCGTCTTTGCATAGGCACTGAAACTTAACGTAGACAAATGTTTGCATTGAGCCTGTTACATCAAACTTTATTCATGACATACTAATATAATACGCCAACAATAATAACAAGAGAATCCGGGAGGAAACAGTGGAGCGACCAGGCACCACTCCATAGCCACATGACCAGATCCAAATCCATCCGCTGAGGTCCACTTTCCATTTTCAGTCACATACGGACATGAAATTTCAAATGCAAAGCTTAGATATCCACAACAAAGCGCAGATTGACTTCCCTTCTCTTTTTTTTTTTTCCTTCATTTTTTTTCTCTCTTTTCTTCTCTATTTTTTTCAGAGCATTCAACTCTTATAATAAATTCTCACAAGTCTGATATTCTTTTTCATTTTTTTTTCAAATAAAAGATAGTAGGTCTTGGTATTGATTAAGTGGGAGAAAGAGGCAGGCTCACTTACAATAATAAGCTTTTGAAGCCGTATTCAATTTCCTGCCACCACAATGAAATGCTAGCACCACCAAGCTAGTGTGAAATCCTTCGATAAGAGAAAAGCCAACGTGCCAAATAACTTCAAGAAGGGAACGCGTCTTCGTAGCCCATTCCCTTTATTCTCTATTGAAACTAGAGTGGCAGCTTCCCACAAGCTGAACAAAGATACTCAAGACAAAACGTCTCCTCATACCTGTTGTTCTTGATGCAGCTCCCACACTGTACGCACCTAGCAATGCAGACATCACAAGCCCTGCACTGCTCAGGCCCTTTTTCTTGGCAGCTTTGTTCGGGGCAATCATAAACAAGCTTTAACTTCTGACACATTGGGCAGATTTCGATATCTATGGCTCCCTCATCATCACAAGACAAGAAAGGGAGTCCACTATGATAATACCGAGGCTTGCAGACTTCAGGATGCTGGCGTTGGTCTACACCTAATAATGACCTCAGCTCTTCATAGTGTGCATTTGTTATCTTAAAAAGCCTGCCAAGTTCTAGGTGCTTTAAACTCAATGCACCTGACAACTTCAAAGCCTTCAAATGGTTGATGAGGGCCTCAACGGTAAGCCTCACACATCCAGGAATGCTAAGCTGCATTAACAAAAAAAAAAAAAAAATAGAGAGGTAAGATCGCCTCATTCATTTAAAACACAAAAAAAATCAATTAAATAGAGATATAATTAAAAAAGGTAAAGGCAAATCAAACACTACAAGTAATGGATGTAATGCCATTTATCCAGACGCAGAATTTCTCTGAACACTTAAAAGCTGGCTCGTTACCAGTTTTGTTGAGCAACGAGCATCCGTTTGTGTGAATATATGTGCAAACATGTGTGCGTAAATATATGATTCAAGAGAAATATTTGCAGTAATATATCAGAAAATAGGATCTGCTTAATCACTACAAAGCACCTACAGGATTCACCATCGGTTGACATATACAATGCAATATGGACACCAGAAAAGAAAAGTCAAAATTATGATAAGCACAAAGCTCTCATATAAGGAATGAAACTTGGCATGATCTGGTATTTTCATTCGCATCTGCCAAAGACTCAAGAATAGTTACTCCCTGGAGTGCAACAATATAAGTACCTTATGCCAGAGAACATTCTAAAAAGCAATGCATGTAACATATACCATTATAGGACAATATTGAAGCTAAAGATTTCAAATATCGGCCCTTGCTGGTCTATGCCAGCCATACCAGCTAGCACAAGTACGGTAATAGCATCGGTCAACTTTATGCAAAACACCCTGGTTTTTTTGTATGGGCGGTACATAGAGGCATGCTATTTGCGGGTTTGATACTGTACTGTGCTGGTCCATACCGAAAAGCCATGATGGAAGGGCATTCCACATATTACTAACATTATGTGAGCACATATGCACCAATAGCAACAAATGCATGCACATGGACAAGCACACTTAAATAATTACTGATGCATTTGCGCATGCACCCATGCTCCCACAAGCACCACAGGAATACATTCAAGATGCAAGCTCACACAAATTTGTCTTACCCCAATCCCATAGCGGGATTTAATATCAGATGGGTCTACCCTTTATAAAGAAGGATATTTCAGGAAATTTCCTAATTTGTCCCCCCCACCCCAAGAGACAAATTTGAATCCTGCTTTCAACTTGTTAGAGGATGGGACTGTGCCAATAGATTATTATTGTTACCTTTTCTCATATTTGACAACTCACGCATGAGCATATGTTTGTATGGATGTATCCATTTGCATGTGTCCATTGTGGATATATGGATGGGTGGAGGTTGCATGTACCATTCTAAATTTTTTGCTTAATTTATAGGTTTTTTTATCGCTCCAAATGAAATTGGAGGATGGCTTTTGCCAATTTGAGGATAACAATGACTTTTTGTCAATCTAATTTGTAGAGATTTCTCTTATGGTTTAATGATAGACAAAACAATAACAACAACAACAACAATAAAAGTCTTATTTAAATTTTAGCTCTTTCTGAGTTTTATTTTTGTAGAATGCAAAAATTCTAAGTCTTTCCAAAGATAGACACAATAGCACCTAATTTAAATTTTGGATTTTACAAAATTTGGAAATGGGCATGGTTTTGTTTTGTTTATTTTTAAAAGAAGAATCTAACACTTGGTCCTTTCTCCTTTTTCTGAGAGAATACAAGGAAAGACCATTGAAATTTCATTAACATCATAAAATGTTTTAAGACGAAGATAGACAAGCCCCATCAAATTTTGTTGAGATCATGAAATGTATTAAAGGTCAGATTTGAACCCGAGTCTCTTATATCAAATACTAAGAATTGTTCCAAATTTTGGCATGCTGGCATCCTCTACAATCCCCATCAATTTCCATTGAGATCATGAAATGTATTGAAGGCCAAACCTCTATCAATACCAAGAGATTTTACCAAATTGGCATGATGGCACCCTCTACAGTCATTCAATTAATTAACTTTTGTTCTACTTCTAGCCCTTATGAGTTAACAATATTAAGATTAGTTCCTTGTACAACTAGTTTTATTTTTTCACATAAGATTGGCGGCAATGTTCTTAAGATCAAGATTGAATCATAAATCTTAGAAGAGCTACATCAGATCAGATCATGATTTGGATTTTAGCTCGTTAGATTTTTTATTTTTTATAAATTTTAAATATAAAAGAAATGTGAAAATTGAAATACGAGTCAAATACATAGTGGATGGATGAAGAATAAAAAGCATATGTACAACAAGTATAATTTCTGTCAATTTAGGCATCTATATGCTATTTCTGAGGAAATAAATGGTTTGTCTGGTTATTCAAGATGTTTATATACTATCCATCAATTTTTAATTATCATTCTATGATAAATGCTTTGGAACAAACAAGGATAAGAACAAGGTTCACTATCTCAATGCTAGATCCTGTCCTGGTGTGTCAGTACACGGGTCGGTTACAGCGACTTGGTATGCTTCCTGTACTGAGTGTCAGTTCAGTATTGGTATGGCACACTTGATATAGGACAGCATGCATAGGTACGGCATGTCATGGATAAGACTTTAATACATAGCTGTAAAGGTAGAAAACCTTGCATCTTATTTTAACTCTAAATTAAAATAACAGAACTGATAATTTAACTATTTGAAATCTATTAGTAGTAGTTAATTTAAGAACCACGTGATCAAATAAATTATAGAAAAGGGATCTGCACATGATCCAACATGTAAATAACATGATCAACTTGCATCTTCTTATACAAAGGAATGTATAGTCCATCATAGGCATCTAAATCTTGTTATTCTTAATTGATTCTAATCCAAGGATACAACCCAAATCATTTAGGACCATTTTGAAGTGGACAAAGAGGTAGGAATAAAGGTTGCAGTCAATAGGAATTACAAGAAGCAGACCTCAAATTCCCCTTTTTAAAAAGCAAAGGCTACTCCACAGGATGGTGTTCAATATATGCATATATTATAAATTTACATAAATGCCAAATCTATTCGTAATAATTCATTTTGCATAGCTCATGCACCTATAATATTGCATTTAGTTGGTTAAGACCGGAAATTTAAGCTTTTGTAGTAAAGTTCATGTCACTGAACTATTAGGTCTATGCAATGTTTACCTTATTGGGTGTCAAAATAACACCTTTTGTTTTATGAAGGAATTGGAGATCTGTCAAGAGAGCCATCAATGTCCTATTACAGGAATGGCTATGAAAAGGAAATTGACTCAGCTAAGGAGTAGCATTGGTCATTGGGGCCATTGGAACCACTGGTTACTAATCTCATAATAAAGATGTTAATAATTTCTTAATTTAAAAAAAACAGTGAAAAAGAAAGCCAGTTATAATTAAATGAAGTGGTCAAAGTTCATCAGGTGCATCTACAAATAGCAGAAGATTTTAATTCTTTAAAGAATGAATTTACATTGTTGCAGGTTAACCCTCACAATATTGGAATTTTAGAAAAAGAGTTTCGGAAATAATAAGGTAAGGACCAATTCTATGAAATCCATTAATAATCCAATTGGAGATCAAAACTCAGTTTTAAAATTGTATCTAAACATTGAACTGAACTTCAAGTGTCAAGTGAATCCTTGTAGAGTTAGTTGAGTCATATCTTAACATCAGCACACTTCCCAACTCATGAATGTGAACTCTGCCTTTAAAACATCTTCCATGATCTCTTCTTACTTGCACATGGTCACTGCTTAATGGGCAAATTATTGCAAAGCCTAACATCATAGTTGAAGTGGATGAAGGGGCCAAGCAATAAATCAAGGGACTGATCACATCAGCTACATATGCAACAGCATAATTCACCACATCATCTCTTTCTTTCTAAGAAGATGCTGCACAAATAAGCGACCTATCAAGAAAGTGCAAGTAGCCATGGGCATCAATGCCTGCCTTATATTTTGATGAGAAATGCTTTAATGAAGAGAGGAGTTGGCGTACTAGCTCCGGTGAGTAGGTTTTGTAAGTGGGGTGGTTCTTTCTCACCGGCAGGCAACTGTAGAGCCTTTCCACACTTCGCACCATACCATTAACAGAATCTCCATCATCCCATCCAGCAACAACAGATTCCATCAACAAAGAGGAACCTGATTCTAAAGAAAAAGTTTCGCTGGAAGTGACATGGTTTGGGGGCTACACGAGAATCACATCATGATTGTGACTATACAAGTTATGCAGAGACAGTTGATCTAAAAGTCCAATTTGGCTATTGTTTCTTTTAAGTTAGATCACTGACTTATTAATCTTAGAGAGAGACATGCATGGACAGAGCCAGGAGAGATTGTGAGCAGTGAATCAGAGGACTTGATTCCAATTCTCACAGGTGATCTCATAGCAAGTGAAGAGTGACCAGGCTTGCACCTGAAAATGTAATTGGGTTAGGAGGGGCATGGTTCTAACATTACCTCATAGCAACAGTTAGATTATTTCTATGGGCTTTTTGATCATGATTTGTGGAGCACAGGTATTTAAAGTTACATACAAACAAAGACAAAAATAAACACTAAGTTGAGAGAGTATTTATTATTGTTCAGATGGCCAGAACTATAGTTTGCTGTATAAAACTATTATTAAATTGGATTGTTTTTGGTAGTTTAATTTACGTGGCCAGGATTAACACGATCAATTCCAAAAGCTGTGATAGCTTCTAGAAATTTAATCATGCTTTTATATGAACTACATGTATAGATATATACAGATGTATGCACCACGTCTCTGTGTCTAGGTTTTCTAAGCTTGCCACATCAAATCTTCAGGACACTAGGACACATGACTTTCTAGAGATTGATCAAGAATCTAGCTATTAAACTGATTCTATTAATGTTATTTTTCTGAAATATTTTAAGATAAATGGGAAGTCTGGATAAAGAGACATGCACATTGGAAGACCTTAACAAACAATAACTTCCATTTTTTTAATACAATTTTTAATTTAAATATATATTTGCTGGTTAAATTTACTTTTTTACATGCTCCATACCTTCCCCTTTTTCCTCTCACCAAGTCAGATGCAGACACACACCCAAACCCATTTTTAGTCCATATTTGAACGGTATCAGTTATAGAAACATTACTGATCAGATATTATCTAATCTGTTTTCACAACTAATTTTAAGTAAAGGATAAAAGCAAAATCTGTCATACCAATCCATACCAGTTGTAACGCACTATACTGGTAAGAAATGGGTATGGTATTAAGGTTTGATTTGGTATAAAATAAATCAGTCTGAACCAAGCAAAACATTCCTGTACTGCCCAACACCGATCTGTACCATCCGATTTTGTGCTGAAAGTAACAAAAAGTACTAGTACCCTATCTTGATAGGGGATGCATACCGTACCATGCTGAATCAGTTATCAGTACCGGTTTTGTGGATCTTAGATAAAAGTGAACATTTAGCAATTAAAAAATACTTTTTCTGATCTGCCTACACATACTTTTTCCAATATGGTAAAGACATAGCAACCAAATACTACTGCAGTTACATCAAAATCAAATTTCTTATCACCAACAATATATTTTCACATAATCACACCATAATAAGTACGAAAGCATCAATGTGCAGAAGACTCATCAGTAAATTAATATGAACAAGAAAATGAGACAGCATAAAAGATACATGCAAGGCCTCATATACAAATTCCAACAATGCACTTCAAGGAAACAGCAATCCAATGATAATAAGAAGCAATAGCAAAAGAAATACAAGTACAACACATTTAAAGAAAGAACTTGCTTCACAAGTTAATAATGACCAATTCCAAAATAAATGGCATCCAGCAAATTACCTTAGAAAGCTTTGGGTTTCTTTCAAGCACACATCTCAGTCCATCATCAGTGATCCTTGAGCACCCCACCAGGCTCAAGCACCGCAAATTTCCCTGAGCTCTCTGTGTCAATTGTAGGAGAGTGATATCGGTGATTTGCTCACTCAACTGTGAATCAACGTGGATGGATCTCCACAGTAGTGGATCATTTTGCACAGAAAAACGAAGAGATCTACAGACCATCTCGACAGAAAGAAGGTCCTGAACCCCCAAGTAGCCAAGAGCAAAAGCAAACCCTCGTGAGGAGAGCTCTCCTCTCCATCAAGCTCAGATCCTTCAACACTGCTAGAGCTGAAAGCCTCCTCAACATCGAAGTTGGACACAAATTCCTCCTCCTCAGGGGATTCATACCCATAAATCTCCGAGAAGCAGACCTCTTCCCAACCCTCAAATTCATCATCGGAATTCAACTGGGTTCCTGAATAATCCACCACAGAATTATTCCAAACATAATCGCAACCCACAAACAATTCCTGATCAGCCAGTTCGCAATCTTCAAACATTCCAGCAATCACAGCAGAGAAGGTATTGCTGTCCATCCCAAAAGGATCGGCAGGCAACAGGTCGACCGGATCACACGGATCATCATCGTCATCATCACCGTAACACTCGTTTTTCGTTCCATACTCATAAATATTATTGATCCAGCGATCAAACCACTGATTATTATCGGAATGCGTTGGAATGGTGAAGGGAGAGTTGGACGTGGAATTTAGGGCCATCCCCCCGCTGCTCGCAACCCCAACTTCAAGCCCGGAAAAAGCAAACCCTAGGTATATCAAATCTAAGCGATTACCACCCGCCTCCACACCAACCCGATAATTTTTTTTTTTTTTGGATTCCTAATATAAAACTGAATTTTTTTGATAATTAGGAAAGATCAAAATTGAAAACCCTAAATCTCCCAAGAAAACTCTCAATTTTCGATGGCAAACAAAAAATATAGCATCCAAAAATCTCACCGAGCCTCTTGTTCCGGAATCTCGATTCCGCAGAGATATAGAGAGGAGGAGGGGAAATCAACCAAACAAACAAAAGTGGAAGAATTGCTCCACCGAACCCTACATGATCATAAAGAATCTGAAATCCAACTCAAAAACAAAAGAATCGAAGGAATTCTCCAAATACCGACCAAAACCTAGGGTTTTCAACAATTTGGATCCAATCTAATCGAGCGTCCTAAAATAGAAAGGAGAAACGAGAAATCTGACCCAAAGATCGGCTGTTGGGGAGCACAAGCGAAGGGGAGCGGGGGACGGACGCAACCTCGAGGGTCGGGAACGCTTCGCAGAGGCCTCTAACCCCCTTTCTAGAGAGAGAGAAAAGAGAGAGAGGGCGAGCCCGAGGCGTGAGAGAAAGGGGGCCGGAATTCTCCGGTGCTATAATTGGCAAAGCCTAATACGCGTGGGGCAGTTCCGCACGTGTGGAGATAAGTAGATTTGGACCGTTAGATTGAATCCCTTTTCCGTGGCCAGCTCGTTTATCTAATATATTATTTAATTTTAGACGAAATTACTATAAGCTCCCTTAAATTTGATCTATTCACACATTAATCTCAAAAGGCAAAAAAAAAAAAAACCCTTAAAACTTCTATTTTGATTTACAAAGTTTTCTTTCTACTCGCCGTGAAGTACTAGCAAATGATGGCCATAATGATAATTTTTTTTTATCAAAGTTTGAATAAAAATAATTTTTTTCTAGCCTAATAAGGATAAATTTGACTTTTTACCTTATAGTTTAATGGTGTTAAGGAATAGATGGATAGAATGGGTTTTTGAATGCATAGTTGTTAGAATCGGATTGAATTGGCCGTTTAGATCGATTGAACAGAAACTCGAAGGTCAAATTGGTCCAATTCTAACATAAAATCGGATGTACGTTCACTCGTGAACCGATCAATCCAATCTGAATCGGATGAAATCATAGATTTTATTATCATGCTAATCTTTTTTTTATTAAAAATTAATTTTTATTAATATAAATATATTTTTATATTAAAATAATTAATCGATGATTCAATGGGTGTTCTGACGATTAAACCAGTAATCCGATGATACGAGCCCTTGTCGGATCAGGGCCGGCTCTTAAATAATTGTGCTTTGCAAAAAATAATATACAATTCGGTTAAATTTAGAGGGTTTTATTGTAATTATTTATTTATTTTATTAGCTCTAAGTTTGGAACCCCTGGAAGCCTTGGAAGGTCGGTTGACGTAGTTACATGGCCCAGAAGGAAGAACTTTCGGGTGGGTTGAGGTGCGGTTGGATTCTAGCGTCAGGTGGGGCAGGTGGAAGCCGAGCAAGTAACCCCTTCTCCAAGGCTTCTTCCTCTCTTGTCAACCTCCTCGATGGAGGAATTTTTGACAAGTATCTGATTCTTAGATATAAAAGTTTTTCTAGAAAGAAAAAGAAGTTGCTATCTGACCTCATATGTAGTCATCTTAGCCTATAAAAATTGTGTTTGTCCTCAAACTACTACACTAGCCTGAGATAATTTGCAATAGTTCTGGGATTTTTATTTTAAGATTTGCTGTTAAATTTTTTTTTTTTTTTCCATTGAGCAGGTTGCCTTTGAGGTATCATTGGTCAAGTGATTGATTGTTGGCCGACATGTTAAAAGAAATGGTTTCAAATTTTATGAGCTTGAACCTTATAACTTCTTTTTAATCTAAGTTGGATCGACAACATCATTCCATGACATCTATTTTCTTGGTTTGATCAAGAAAAATATTGTTTGTGATGTTCAAAGATATTTTCTAATTTAAAATGAATAAATAGTGCTTCCATTAAATTAGTTGCAGATTTATTCCTTGATTTTTTTTAAAAAATGTTGAAATAACTTTGAGCAACTAAAAATTTTTAGTACTTTTAACTATTCACTGTTAATTACTCTCAAGAATATACTTCATAAATATCGAAAGAAATTCTTTCAATTTAAAATCTCTCATAATACTTTCCATAAAAGATCAAATGTTGCAACAAATTCTAAATAAAAAAAGAAAATTTTTTATCTAAAAAATTTTCATGAAAAAGGAATATTGCTATGGACTTGATTAAGCTATTTTGTTGGATAAAAATAAAGAGGGTTTTTTTTCTTACAAACAAAAATCAGTTCCTTAATTTTTTCCTTTTAGAGTCCTATTAGGTAGCATTTGATAGAAAAAACACTATCCCTGGATAAGTGTACGGGATAGAGTTTATCCATGGGATATCCTTAGGGATATCCCCTGGCTATCCCATGGATCATATCAAATGCAAAATGGTAAATCTCTGGGATAGCTTTTTCTTATCCCCTCTGGTTGTATTTGATTGGAGGGATAGAAGAGGATATCCCTCAAAAAATTGATTTAAACCCCAAACTACCCTTGCAATTTTTAACACAACAATTGATTTGGACCATTTAATTTCAGATCAAACGGTCCAGATCAATCCAGATCGAACGGCCCAAATAACACCTATATTTACATTATTTTATTAACATAAAATTATTATAAAATTATTATATTATAATAATGAAAATTTTATTATGTTAACACATAATAATTATACTTGTTTCACATCTTTGAACCTTATGATGTACTGAAATGAAAAAAAAAATTGTTCCTGGAGATTGTAATCAGTCTTCTTACTCTGTGCAACAAGTATGCACAACATCTTCATGCAAACTGATGTAAATGCTTAAAATCCGTGCACAATTAATCATTGCAAATTTCATAAAGATTAACATAAAGCTATCAATGCCACAAAAATACAAATTTCAAATATGAAAAGATTCCATAAGTATCTGAAATGCCAACGAAGATGTCCTAAAAAACGGTTCCCTCAATAGAAACAAGCTCATCAGTACTTCAACGGGGCCAGGATGTCAAGTTGAGAACCAAGCTTCTCTTCAACTACTTTCTCTGCCTTCTGGCGCAACCTAGCCAGGTGCTTCCTCCTATCATAAGCAACCTGAGCCCTTTGTTTCCTCTTCTCTTCCAATTCCTATCACACACACACACATAAAACCAGAGAAATATAATTAGGAAACACATAAGCAGCACATAACTGAATTTAGCACAATTCATAAGAAACACCCTTACAAGGCTCAGGTCAACTACTCTTGGTTCATGTACCTCGGTCATGAACCAAGAGATTCAGTACCTCTAGAAATAAAGATTCAGTACCTCGTCATGGATGGACGCCATGTCGCAATTGCCCTGATGCAGAGAGAGGCTATGAAGGTGAGCCTCTTCAACTGTTCGATGTCGTAGTCCTGCTCTAGCCTTGGATCCACTAGTTTTTGTGTCATGCCATCACTTAAATTAGGTTTTGCCTGTGACAGTACTTCTAATTTAGTGCAAAAAATACAACGAGGATTCAAATTGGATTTAAAAGAGAGGATCCATTAGGATATAGTTTTAATCCAGGTTTAGATGACATTTACCCAGCTAAGCAAGCTCTTGTGAGACCCATCTACTAGTTTCCTCCCAGATATGATCTCCAAGAGGAAGACTCCGAAGGCAAAGACATCGGTCTTCTCATCAACAATCCCATGCGTGAAATATTCTGGTGCCAAACACCTGGCAATATCATGATCTCCATGAGACGCTGCTTATATACCATATCATATGTGAATGAATATATGTCCAAATAAATTCTATAAAACAAAACCATTTAAATGATCTAAACATATGCAAACCCGGTAGAGGAAAGGAAGAACTCAATATCCCCTGTAATTAAGGAAAAGAATTCACGTAACCAACTCTAATAAATTAAAAATTATAGCTTGGTCAAGTTGCATACGCATTCGTCAAGATCAAATTGTGAATTCAATGATTGAAACATTTTGTTTCAAACTGGAGCCAGGTTTCATAGATTACCAACCCGAAGGTCCCTTCAATTGGAGCGACAGCGCGGTGAGTCCACTCCGATGGAAGCCACTTGGCAAGCCCGAAATCTGAAATCTGAGAGGATAATATTGACACGGTTTAAGGCATTGTAGTTTTTCCCATCAATCGGTCGATTAAGAAGGGGAAAAAAAAAGGCTCTGCCTCTTACCTGAGCTTCAAAATTCGTCGTCAGGAGTATATTAGAGGCCTTGATATCTCTGTGAATGATTCTTCTTTGGCATCCCTTGTGCAAATAATGAAGGCCACGAGCAGTCCCCACCGCAATGTTGTACCTCAGCTTCCATGCCATTGGTGGCGAATTCTCATCTACAACACGAACATGGAACACACTTGAATCCATCTCCAGTTGGCTCTTCTCCAGAAGAATTTAGAGATAGATTGGTTACCATGGAGATTAGAGGAGACAGAACCGCGCGAAGAGAACTCGAAGATAAGGTGAAGATCTCGGTCGATGCAGCAGCCTAGCAGGCCGGAGACGTTGGGATGCCGAACGTGGCCAATGGTCCCGAGCTCCTGCAAGAAGTCCTTCTCCTTCTGCTCGTCGGTCGAAGCTCTCGTCAGCCTCTTCACGGCGATCGCCTTCCCGTCCTCCATCAGTCCCCTGTACACCTCGGCGTACCCTCCTCTGCCAACCAAATTATCTGCTCCATTCCAATGCCAAAAGAACGTAGAGATAAGGGTTTGACAAAATGTATTCTAGCTTCTCATTCGAACAGGGCTATTACACAGACCTTGATGAAAACCATGTAGTAACCTATCTTATTAATAATGGTCCTAATTTATTAACTCAACGTATCCCCCATTAAAGTGATGGGCAAGCGTTGAAGGAAAAGGGTATAAAAAGGAACCCATCCTAAGGTTTCAGCACAGAGTTCTCTAAGGTTCAGAACACGATTCTCTCAAGAGATCTAAAGTTTCTGAATACGGTTCTCGAGAGATCCTAAAGTTTCTGATACGGTTCTCTCGAGAGAGATCTAAAGTTTCAAGTGAGATCCTAAACTGAAAGGTTCTCGAGAGATCTAAAGTTTCTTACGGTTCTCTCGAGAGATCCTAAAGTTTCAGAACAAGGTTCTCGAGAGAGATCTATAGAGAGAAACCTAAAAGTGGAGGCATTGGAATTGAGTCCCTGATCAAGAGCAATCATGAAGGCATACACCATCTGAATGCGAGAGCTCGTTGATTAGAAGACCGATCCATCGAGAGGAAGAGGGAAGATCAAGAGGGAAGATCAATCGAGATCGTTAGAAAGGAAGATCTCCCGTGCAGTCCACAGGAAGATCGGATTCCTTACCACCATTAAATAATAATGGCTGGAGGTAATTATGTTTAAGTAAATTAAGTCTAACATTTGGTATCAGAGCGAGGTTAAAACCTCTGCCTTATTTTGCGAAGATTTCTATTAAGTTTCTCTTTTCAAGCAATTAATGCCGCGTGTTTTCCGTTTTTAGTTTTTCGGATCTCAGGTTGGTTTCGATCAGTTCTGATCACGGAATTGAAAGAAACCATTAAACCTATTTCAGATCCCGATTTTGCGGAAACACGGCTTCTTTCTTTTCTATTAAAGATTTCTTTCTAGCATTAAAGGTTTCCCAGATTTCTTTTATGGTATTAAAGAGATAGCATTAAAGAAAGAAAAAGAAAAGAAACGTAGCATTAAAGAAAAAAAAAACTAAAGGAGAGAAATGCAGCGGAAACGTGGCTTCAATAACCACATCGGTGAAATATTAAAAAAAGGGGAGAGAAAACTTTCGGTTTTCGTTTTTCTCGCTTATGGTCTTTCCGTTCTCTCACGGGATTTAAAATATGGATTGGTTGGATTTTAAATTCATTTATTATCTGTTTAATGTTTTATTAAATCATGTAACATGATTTATTTTTATCATTTGTTTCTTGAGTTTAAATTTTTGTATTAAAATACGCCTCCTGAGTCTCTATGCCTACGGTGTTTTGCATAGACTGGCCCAAGGGAATAATGAGCTACGGCCGGACGTGTTTTAATTAACAAAAATTTTTCTTAAGATGATAATTTTAAAATTCATTAAATAGATATTGAAATGTTATCTTCTGTTCTGCATACTAGATTTATTCTATGCATGAATTTGGTGGTAGTGTAAAAATCACAGTGCAAATCCTTTCAAGGTCTGATTGGTCATTTGGTGTCTAGAAAGGTAAAGAGATTGTGGTTACTTAATTGGTTCCGTTGACTGACCTAAGGAAAGCAACGGGGGGACCCCCACTTCTCTTTCACTGGCCTGGCCAATTTGACTAACTCGGATCTTGATTTGGAAATGTTACGTTGATTAAGATCACTACCTAATAATCATGCTAAATTGGTTAATCTATATGCATTTAATGTCATGTGATCAATATGATGTTGATTAATTGAGGAGTAGCCACAGCATCCTTGATTAATCAAAATTATATATTGAGTTGCAAAGATCACATAAGGTTAGATGACATTAATTGTGACTAATTATATTAATGTAATGAATCTTATCCCACAGGAATTTTTGTTGCACTAATATAATTAATTAGGATGCGATAACAAATTATTTTCTTAATTACCCACAGGAATTAAGAAAGGAATATAATTTGTTAGTCACATCATTAAGCTAATGAGTCTATTTGAGTATAATAACTTAGCCCACAGGTAGTTATTGTATGTTATTGATTCATGTTATTGCATGTTTACATTGGTAAAACATGACATCAGTTATATGCCTCAAATTCAATTACATGAACATGATTTATTTTTTATGCAGCTATTTTGCCTGTTAATATTTCTGATATGAAATGTGACATTCCCGATTTAAGTGGTGATAATTATAAATTATGGAAGAGATTCTTCTTCAATTAGGGTGCATGGATATTGACTATGCTATCAGGAAGGATGAACCACATTTAGTTACATCTACTAGCACTCAGGCTGAGATTGCTGCGTATGAACGATGGGAACGGTCCAATCGCCTCAGTATGATGTTCATACGTACTAAAATTTCTGCTAGTATACGTGGTTCAATTCCTGAGTGCAAAAATGTCAAGGAACTTCTGAAGGCTATTGATGCACAATTTGAGTCTTCAGATAAGGCAATGGCTAGCACCCTAATGACAAAGTTATCATCAATGAAGCTCACTACGGTTGGAGGTGTGCGTGAGCACATCATGAAGATGAGGGACATTGCGGCTCAGTTGAAATCCCTAGAGGTTGAGATGTCAGAATCTTTCTTGGTGCACTTTATTTTGAGCTCACTCCCACAGCAATATAGTCCCTTCAAAATATCTTACAATACACATAAGGACAAATGGTCAATTAATGAACTTCTGACCATGTGTGTTCAAGAGGAAGGGAGGCTGATTTTAGAAATGGGAGAAAGTGCACATTTAGTCACTCACAGAAAGACTAAAGCTCCCAAAGCCAAACGCAAAGGAAAGGGTAAAGTATCCATCCATACAGAAGACAAAAGGAGTCCAAGTGCTTCTTTTGCAAGAAGAAAGGACATATAAAGAAAGATTGTCTCAAATTCAAAGCTTGGCTTGACAAGAAAGGTACTCTAACCTCATTCGTATGTCATGAATCCAATTTGGTTATATGTCATAACACATGGTGGATTGATTCTGGTTCTACAATCCATGTTTCAAATACCTTGCAGGGTTTTCTAAATCAAAGGAAACCATTGGGAAGTGAACAAAGCATCTATTCAGGAAACAAGATGGGTTCACATGTGGAAGCAATTGGAACGTGCAGACTTATTTTACATTCTGGTTTTGTTTTGGATTTGGAAAAGACATTTTATATTCCAAGTTTCTCTAGAAATTTGATTTCAGTGTCAAGGCTTGTACCAGCAGGATATTCCTTTAATTTTAATAAAAGCTCTGTTGATTTATTTTATAAATCTAAGCTTATTGGGAATGGTACATTGTCAGACAATCTTTTCCAAATCAATCTGAAAAATAATACCACCTATAATGTGATGCACGCCCAAACTGGTATGAAAAGATGTGTTATAAATGAGAATTCCTCTATTTTGTGGCATCGGAGATTAGGTCATATCTCCATTGAGAGAATTAAAAGATTAGTAAAAGATGGAGTACTTGATACTCTTGATTTTACTGATTTTGACACTTGTGTGGACTGCATAAAGGGAAAGCAAACCAACAAGTCCAAGAAAAATGCCAAGAGAAGTTCGGAAATACTGGAGATCATACATACGGATATCTGTAGCCCAGATATGGATTCGTATGGTCAGAGATACTTCATCTCATTTATTGATGACTATTCACGATATATGTATCTCTACCTACTTCATAATAAGAACGAAGCATTAGATGCCTTTAAGGTATTTAAGGCAGAAGTAGAGAAACAATGCGGCAAGCAAATTAAAATCGTGAGGTCAGATAGAGGTGGAGAATATTATGGTAGATACACTGAGAATGGACAAGCACCTGGTCCGTTTGCTCGGTTTCTTGAAGAAAATGGAATTGTTGCACAATACACCATGCCAGGGTCTCCTGACCAAAACGGTGTAGCTGAAAGGAGAAACCGGACATTATTGGACATGGTAAGGAGCATGATTGTCAGCTCTAAGTTACCTAAATCCTTGTGGACTGAAGCTCTTAAAACTGCTGCGTATATATTGAATCGGGTTCCAACCAAGGCTGTTTCCAAAACGCCATTTGAGTTATTTAAAGGTTGGAAACCGAGTCTGCAACATATACGTGTTTGGGGATGCCCATCTGAAGTAAGAGTCTATAATCCACAAGAAAAGAAACTAGACCCAAGGACTATCAGTGGATACTTTATTGGATATGCTGAGAAGTCCAAGGGTTATAGATTTTATTGTCCATCTCACAGCACTAGGATTGTGGAATCAAGAAATGCAAAATTTCTTGAGAATGACTTGATCAGTGGGATGATCAATCTCAGTATTTGGCTTCTTCTGAGAAAGATCATTCAGTTATTCCAGCTTCCACTTCAAGTGAGGGATTGGTTGTTATTTATAGCACTCCTCAAACTCAATTAAGTGCCCAACAACCAGTCATTGAGATTTCACAAGCTGATGGTAATCTAGAAGATCGTGTTGTTCATCAACAATCAGTTGTGCAAGATACTCCTCAAGAGGTCATTGACACAACATTAAGAAGATCAACTAGAATAAAGAAATCAGCAATTCCTAGTGATTATGTTGTGTATCTACATGAATCTGACTATAACATTGGAGCCGAAAATGATCCTGAAACGTTTTCACAAGCCATGAGTTCTAAGGAATCAAACTTGTGGTTCAATGCCATGAAAGAAGAGATGGAATCTATGGCATCTAATCGAGTCTGGGATCTTGTTGAGTTGCCTGATGGTGTAAAAGCCATTGGATGTAGATGGATCTTCAAAATAAAGAAAGACTCACAAGGCAACATTGAGAGATATAAAGCAAGACTCGTTGCCAAAGGATTCACTCAGAGGGAAGGAATCGACTACACGGAGACATTTTCTCCTGTATCCAAGAAAGACTCTCTCCGAATAATTATGGCATTGGTAGCTCATTTTGATTTTGAGTTACATCAAATGGATGTGAAGACCGCATTCCTTAATGGAGATCTAGAGGAAGAGGTTTACATGAAACAACCTGAAGGATTTTCCTCTAGTGATGGTGAGCATTTGGTTTGCAAACTTAAGAAATCCATATATGGATTGAAACAAGCCTCACGTCAGTGGTATTTAAAATTTCATGATGTGATCTCTTCCTTTGGTTTTGAAGAGAACATCATGGATCAATGTATATACCAGAAGGTTAGTGGGAGCAAAATTTGTTTCTTGGTCCTATATGTGGATGACATTCTACTTGCAACCAATGATAAAGGGTTGCTACATGAGGTGAAACAATTTCTCTCTAAAAATTTTGATATGAAAGATATGAGTGAGGCATC